>JAOTQP010000724.1:4847652-4858480 GCA_026413545.1 Cichladusa arquata
GTTTGTTTCACTCTTTGATATATGAAGAATCCCCACTGCAATCTGGAACCTGGGGGTTTGTCTGGGCAGGTACTGTTGTGCTGAAGGGACAGCACAAGCTTTTTATAGAGACAGCATTTTAGATCCTGTTGAGTCACAAATAACTCTTCAGGAGCTGCTGTTTTACTCTCTGCTTTTTGTAAAGCACCTGGGAAAGGCACAGGGTGAAATGCTGAGGCAGCTTATCTGAGTCAGGCAAAACTATTTAAACTTTGCCTAAATGAAATAAGAGCCCTGATGATGGAGTTATTGCCACTCAGCTCGAGTTCCCTGCCTCAACAGGAGCACAGCCCTGCCTGGGACTTTCCAGACACTGGTCTGAGATTCTCAGAACCATCTCTGCTGCACCTTCCCAGTCAGGCAGGCAGTGCCCTCCTGACAGTTTTTCCCCGCAGGCAAAACTTGACCACTCTGCTGCAATTTAATCCAAAGCACCCTTCAGTGTGGTGGCTCTGTGCATCCTGATCAGTGAATACCTGCTGCACTAAGGGCATGATGGCTGGAATTGTATCCAGGACCTTTAAGAAGCTGTATTTTTTTTTTAATGAACCCATTATAAACCCTGCATTAAAGCCCTTTTTTTTTTTTTTTTTTTTTTTTGCTGTGGTGTTTCATTTTCAGACCATTTCCTCCCAAATTGTAAACATGCAGCTCCATCAGCAGTGCAGCTAATGAAGCCTGCTTTTCAGCAGATTTATATCCCATTGGTTGGATTCCCTGGTGTCCAGGCCCATGCAGGCTCCTTCCCAAGCTTGCATTGCACTCTCTCATTTCTGCCCACCTTCTCAGCCATCCCCTTGTGTAGGAACTCTTTGTGCCTAACAAATGCAGTGTCAGGCTGTAGTTTAGCCCCTAAGCAAGATCTCTTTCCTCACTGAGGTCTCCTGTACTGGAGATGGAGAGGACTGGATTTGATAGTCCTGCCCCTCATGACATGAGTGTGACATGAACATCCACAGACAGAACTTCAAGTAGCCAGAATAAAAACTTTTTTTTTTTTTTTCTCTCCTCCTTGTTTTTGTTTTTTTTTTCTTAATTCTGAATTTGTTCCCTACCCAAGTCTCTGCCTCCCTCCTGGAGGTTTGGTGCTGCAGTAGCAGTTACAGTGCACAGAACAAGGCTCTGTTGCAGTTGTAGGGGAAAATGTACCAGCCTTGGCCCTCCCTGAAAGCTGAATTCAATTATTTATTGATAAAATCCCCTTGACAAGTAATTTGCTTCAGTATTGGGCTTCTGCAGTGCAGTGTAACGTGATGTTGGATATTGGAAGGAGAAAGAGATATAATGGAACACTCTTTCTCTTTCTGAACTGCACAGGCTTCTTTTAATTTATTTTTTTTTCTTTCATTATGTTGAAGCTATTCTAAAAATCTGCCAAGTTCATTGTCAGTATCTGTTTTACAAGCCTTGAAAACCACAGATAGATCCTTAAGTTCCTTTCAAATTAATTGTAATATTGGAAAGTTAGTTTTTTCAGTCTTTTCTAGTATTTTCAGGAAGCAAAAGCTGAAAATCAAACAGGAATTTGTATGCTCACATGCCCTCTGTGCTTGTAATGGTTACTACCAGCTGTGATCACCAGGGAAACAGCAGGTTCAGTGGAATTTATTCCAGTAAATATCTAACAAAATACCATATATTATTAAATGTAATATGTGTTTTTGTGCACAAAAAAAAATCAAAATATTAAAATTTGTCTGTCCTCAGGTCCTTTGCTATAAAGGGCAAAGTGGATTGGGGTGTAACAACCTTTACTAGCAGAAAATGATGGATAACTTATCTGTAGATAAAGCTTCATCTTAATTGATACCCATCAGCATCCAGCCCAAGCTTACAGAAGTCAATAGAAAACCTTGTACTAATTTTTGTGGAGTTTGTGCCCACAGTCCACTCATGGGTGATTTATAAGTGAAGCAGTCTTATTTGTTATTGTAGATGTTCTGTTCCACCAAAATGTTCAATCCCTTTCTGAAATCTGCTAAAATAAATTATACCTACCTGTTCCTTGCACGCTGCTTACAGAGCAGAGCTACAGAATGCTTCTGCATCGTCTTTGATCTCTAAAACTGAACCAACAGCCTCCCAGCAATAATCACACTCATGAGATTCCTGATACTTCCAGCCTTTTACCTGGATGGGAGAACTGCACTTTGCTTTCTTGTCCATCTCTGTAAGGATTTAGCTGTATAACTTTCAGACCAAACCTTGCAGTAAATTCTGTGGGAATTTAGCATAGACGTGTGAACGGGGTTTTAACTTGTCTGTGTCAGTTTGTTGAACTCATTCAGACATCCCCAGCTGTTAGGAAATGCAAACTGCTTTGTGATCTTCTCAATAAACCTTGACATCGTATTTAGCTTTTGAGGATGATGAGACAAGCCAAAACATGAGGGAGTTGGTATAGCTGAAAATGCTGCGGAATTTGCAGTCTTTGCTCAAAAGGCAAAATATCCATATCCACATCCATATATCCTTTACTGAAGTGCTGTATTTACCTTGGTGTGACCATTCCAAAGGGAAGGTCTGGTGTCACCTCTGCTTCCCTTAGAAGTGAAGTGCCTGGGCTTTACATCATCATGTACTCTATCCATATTGATTAACAGATTCCCTAAGAAACAGAATAATATTCTTACAATAACAGCTCATTGACAAAGAATTTGGCTTCTGGGACTCCTTGCAGAATGTAACCTGAAATCTGTGACCAGTCCTTGGATCCAAAGATGGATCCAGCATTTTCTGGAGTAAGGGATATTACACAGCAGGTATTGCAATCTAGTGAGGTTTTACTGCCATTCTGTTGACATTAGACTGTTGCACTGGCTCACAGGACCTGAAGGATTGTCTAATGCCTATGCTAACAAAGTAGTGGGGAAAACATACAGGAAAGTGTGGCTAATCATTCCTAAAGAAATATGGATGAGAGGATAGTGTGTGCTGTGTATACTGTCCTGCCATATGCATATATCCTGGTTTGAGTAAACAAAAAAAACATTCCAAAATCCCATTCCTTAAAATACATTCTGGGAGATTAATTTGAAAAGTAGTGTGGTGTGAAAAAGGAGTGAAGCCAAGGCAGATTGTCATTTGGAGTAAACTGGCTGAAATAAAAGTAGCTACTCTAATGAGCCACTATCTTTAATAGCCTTCTTCTGAAACTGCTTTTAAAAGAGGGGAAAATGCTCTGTAGCACCTGCATGCTCTTCTGCCTTGCTGACCATGTTCTTAGGCAAGAATGATGCTAACTTTTGTGATAAGGATTTTTCTGTCTCCAGGTCTGGGCTCTGTTTGTCCCACTGGCCCCACAGCAGCATTGGCTCCCTCGCAGCCAGAGCCAGGCAGGCACTGCATGGAGCAGAGCAGGCACATGCTGAGTGCACATATTCTCCTTGCTTCTGAGGAGCCAGACCTCATCCATCACCCACAGTTGCCTTTTCCTCCATGCTATTGCCAGCCAGCCCAAACCAGAAGCACAGCCGCCCTGCTTCTCCAGTCCCAAACAGCGTTTGGCGACTCTGGCCAATTATTTGCACTGCCCCAAAGGAAACTGGGAAAAATCATCTTTGGAAGCAGACAGATTTTTCTTGCTGTCACCAGAAAGGTTACTTTCTTTAGTCTCTGAAGGCTTTGGTGGATCAATCCTTGTGCATGGGAAAATAGATTAGAAACACGCCGTCAGGTACGCTGTGCACAAGATAGACAGATGGAGACAGTGGTATCTATCTGCTACAGGGAATTGTCACAGGGGCACAACTCATCGCACTGGTTCTTAGAGGGCTTAATTTGCTGCTGGTAAATAATCTATTTTTTATTACCTCACATCCCCAGATTGTCAACATTCTCAGCTTTTTGCCACAGCTAATTAGACAGGCAAAAGCCTTATAGCCTAAAGAACAAGTCTGAGCTAAGCACCTGCCAAAATATCTGACTTTTTTTAAGAACTGGAATGTCAAAGAGTGAAGGGGCTGCAGATCACATTTAAACGCTTTGAGCATCAATAAGATGATTAGACCCATGAGGCAAACGTTCAGAATTTCTCTCAGACTCACCACTGAGAGAAGGCAAGATAAAACTCTGATAGATAAAAACTACTGTGCAATGGTACCAAAGCTAATTATTCTGCTGAACTCTTGGAGAAATCTTGCAGGGATGTGTTGACAGCATGCTCTGTGTGGCCACTTCTGTTCAGGAAAGCAAAATTTAATTGCATATGTGAATGAAGTCTCTCTATGTAAAGTATATCTTTTGGAAAAGAAATTGCCTGAACCAAAACAAAGAATGACCTCACTGTTAGCCAGACAAGGCTGATTTGGCAGGGAGAAGGGAGATTTTGTTATTTTCTTCATGGTGGTTTTATTTGGTTTTGCCATCTTTATTTAAAAATCTTGTTTTCAAACAATTAATTTTACAAGGAGATTTTACAAAAAGCTCTGCACCAAGGACAAAAGGCACCAAATGATGCCCCTGTATCAGGTATGCCATGACTAAAGAATGCAAGCAAACAGCAGCAAAGGTATCCCTGCGTGTCCTCAGTGCACAGACTCGTGGTGTCCCACATTCCTGCTGAGCCTGCTCCAGGCTGGTTCCACCCAGCACAGGGACTGCAGCACCTCCTTTCCCTGCACTCCATGACCAGGAGCAGGTGTGTGTATCCATAAGGCTGATGGGCTGTCCAGGATTTGTACATCTGGAGGAAGAGATGGTGTTACAGATACCTGAGAGGGAAATGGCTCCCAGCCTCTGCAGCCTGAGCAGCAATTCAGCTCAGTGGGACTGTCACTATTTAAGGAGTGGTGCAATCAAGCTATTGACTACCTTATGCTTTCCATGGTTATGAGCCCCAGCACCTCTTTGTACCTTTGGAAGTCATCCCAGAATTTGCTGACTTGTGATTACTCATCAGGGACCCCGTTCTCTCAGCTAAAGCGAATAACCTGTTTTCCCCTATATTAACTTTTACTGCAATAACTTCTTGTACTTTTCTGTTTCTGATATTGCAGAGAGAGAGATGGAATGGAGTTCAAGCAAGGAAAGTCGAGATTTATCATCTGTCTGCACCAAAGTATAAGCAGTCACCAGCTGATGTCATACATTGTTGATGACGTTGATGTGGCTGAAAAAATCTCTAAGACTGAAAATAGTAAGGATAAAAAAAAATTGGCAGACTGTGTGTTTCTTTTCCTGATTGAATAGAAGGTGATAAATTTCTTTTGGTTCCATTTATAGGCATGGTCTTTTTTAATATTGATTTGCTGTTCTTAAAATTTAAAAAAAAATCCAACACCAAATAATTTAGGGCTACAGCAAAACCCACTGTATTCTGCCAATGTCTTCCGAGTAGCAAACTATAAGGCATCTTTCTTCTCATTCTCCACACTGAAGATGTTCTCTCTCTCTGTCCCTTCCATAATTTCTATCTAGATAGTTTTTATATGTTCTGAAACCAGCCACACTTTGAGATGGATTATACCTTCTCTCTTATATGAACTAACTCAGCCTCCAATGCAAGACCACTCTACTACCCCCAGAGGAATCCTTTGTGCAGAGCTCAGGGTTATAACCCCAAAACAGGCACAGGGAGGGGCTTTGACTGTGTGGTGCAGATGATGCTTTATGGTAATCCTACTCTTCCACTGCATCAGAGTCTTGCACACAGTTTATAATTTGGGTATTACTGAGCCCTGCAAGCTGTCTGAAGTGTTTGTTGCATAGATGGACCCCCAAAGCTCCTGCTGAGGAGGGCAGGAGAGCAGCTGGGTGGATGGCTGGCAACTGGCCAAGGTCAGCCAGCACAGATGGGGAACTCTGCATGGTCATGAGTGAGAAGAAAAGTCAAAATGCTGACATTTTTCTTTCACTTTTTTGAGTTGAGGCTTGAATAATATTAAGTGCTTTTACTTATTGTTGTTTACCTAAGATTTTGAAATTCAAGTACTCTGTGTCTCTCTTTTCTATTGCAAGGAAATGAGTGAGTTCTTGTCACAATTCCTTTCTGTCTGAGATACTTTGTGGTGTTTTCTCTCCTAGGCTGAAATGTCAGTAAGAAATTGGCAGGGCTCTACAGCCGTGGTCTGGCTTTGCCACTCAAAGTTTATCGCTCTGCTGAGAAAGCCTTGAGGATTCCCAAAGCAATGATGTGAAAATCAAGGTAAGCAGTGACTAAATTAAGTGCAGAGACTAAATTAAAATTGGACATTGTATTGTGTGCCCATAGCTGGAAAGGGAAGTTAAAATTAAAAACCAAAAGGCCCTGTGGCCACTCTCTTTTCTTAGCTCTGGATTTAAAAGTCTGGCTAATATCTTTCTTCATCCAGGACAAGGTCTGCTTGATTCTAGGACAGTATTGAGTCAGGTTTAGTGTGTCAACAAGAGAGTCAGCCTTTCCTTTGAGAAGTGCATCACATACATGGGCACCTGCTGCAAAAGGTGGGGAAGGAACTGGTAATGATAGCTGAGGTGGGGAGCTGAAGTGGTCCTGCTTTCACTCTCTCTTTTTCACACATAAATATGCACATGCAGATGTCTTTCACATCCTTCCTTGTGTCTTTTTCAGAGACTGCTCTGTCAAGTTTAGGATTTTTTAACTAATTTAGGATTTCACATATCCAGTGAGAGCTGCTCAGGATGAGCATGGCTTGTTTGCAGTTGGCACTGAGCTGCACAGCTTCTCCAGGGGTGCTGAAGTTTGGGCAGGGCCCTGCAGGGCTGCTGGGGAGTGGCAGGCAGAGCTCACCTGGGGCTGTGCTCAGATTACACACAGGGCTGCAGTTTATACAGCAGCCTGTGATGCACCTCCACCTTCCCTAGCAGTCAGGTTAAGCCATCTCAGAGCTCCCAGCCTCGACAGGGAAATCACTCAGCTTTCTGGCTCCCCTAGCCTGGAAATGCATTCCCTCTCTGCCAGGACTTGAGAGAAATGCATCCATAATCCACTGCTCCTGTTTATAGGAGCAAAGCTTGCTTTACTGTGCTTGAATTTAAATAAAGGTATTTGCACATCCCTGATGAATTTTTTCCACCTGTATTTTATCCATAATAGACTGCCTCTGTACTAGCAGTGACTGATCAATTGTTTGGGGGTTGTTTGTTTTCAAGGCAACGCGTGGGTGATTCTCGATCCTCCCCTGTGACAGAGCCTGCTGTTATCAATATGTTACTTTCTTTTCACTGGGAATGTAGCTTGCAGAAGGCATGGAAAATAAATGATTTAACTCAGGTGACAGCTAGGGAACATGTCTGGTAAATCGACTTCCAAAGCCTCTCCCCCCTTGGAAGTGGCCAGGGCAAGACCTGCACTTGCAAGGTGCTGTGCAGTCTGAATTTTTTTATCTTTTTCTAATTAACAGGAGTTAGTTTTTCAAAGTATCTGCAGCAAGTGAGAACCAAGAGACTGGAGTGAATGCCCTCTGTGGTCTCTAAAGAAGGAAATGCATTTGCTTTTCAAGGGGAATAGGAAGATTAGAGAGAAGCCTGACTTGGGCTGTCAGGTCTCTAAAGCAAAATCCACGCTTGGTGGGGCCAAAAATGCAGCGCTCATAGAAGTGTGTGAGAACTGTGTTTTCTCACCTGTGAGTTCAGCAGGTGCAGTGAGCAACCAGATGGAGGGAATGGCATCTCCAGCACAGATGTGACCCTCAGGGGTGTGGGTGCCGCTGCAGAGCAGCCATGAGGACACAAGCAGGGCTGGGAGGGCAGCTCCAGCTCCAGCATCCCTTCAGTCCTGACCAGAGTGCCAGAAAGTTGTGTCCTGCCAAGAACCAGAGATGGTCATGCTCTCTGTACCTCCTTTTCCCCTTCCACATCTAGTTTATTTGCTTTATCAAGGCATAGAGACACAGAATAGTCCTCACGTAGTTTTTACCCTTCCTACTGTGGAGGGGGTTCTGTCTCATTTAGTGGCTTTAGGCAGTGCTGAAGTTCAATGAGGAGGAGCAGGGACTCAGTTGGAAATGCCAGTGTGCCTGCCAAACTGTCACCCGAGGTGTTTTCAGATGAGGATGTCTGCAGAAATTACACTGAGGCTTGGCACCACCAGGCAGGGCAGCTCTCTTAGCTCTGCTGCTTTCTAATACAGACAGCATCGGCTGTCACCCCATTAATAAGCTGTAGCTGTTCTGAAAATTTAAAAAAAAAAATGACTGGAATTCTGTAGGAGTAACTTTTATTGCCAGGAAAGAAACAGCTCTCATATAAAGGGTGAGTCCATTGCTGCAAATTCAGCTAATTTTCCTATTTCCCCATCCATTTCACTGTGGCATGGTGTGTGTCCTGCAGCAGGATGCCATGGAGGTGCCTTAGGGGAGCAGCACAGCCTCTGCAGTGCCTGTCCCTGGATGCTGGTACCTGCTGGTGGCTGTACTGGGTGCTCTGGGAAAACCCCTCTGTGCACCAGCAGCTCTGGCAGGGCAGCACTGGGCACCCTGCACAGCCACCAGCCCCAGCCTCGAGGAGTTCCCTCCAGCTGTGCAAGTCAGGGGCATTGCTGGGCTCCTGCTGCTCTTGGGCTGCTGAAACACAGCTCCCCTTGGAAAAGGAGTTTTCTAAAAGCGCCATTCCTCACCACAGTGTTTCATTCCTCCCAGAAAATTTTAGTGGGGGTGTTTTTTGTTGGTTTAAGTGTAAGGAGAGAGGATTTCCCTGCCTATCCACAAGCTCAGCTTGGTCTCTGTCAAGCTGTGCTTTTTCTGGCTCATGCTTCATTACCAATAATAATAATTTTCTGAACAAGGGAGATCTTGAGGCTTTAGCATTTTCACCATTCAAATGTGAAGACTATTTTCTCAGTTCTTGTAGATCTGAATCCTCCTTGCCTGTGTGGCACCCTCCCAGAGTGGCACTAGCCCAACTGAGAAAAAACAAGCATGAACCTTTCCTACAGTGAGAATTTCAAAGGTATTGTCTCACCCAGGTCCAGCTCTGTGTCTGTAACACTAAGATTTTTCACTTCTTTACAGGACATCCTACAGATTTCTATCTTCTTTCTATAATTCTTTTTCCTGGTAGTCTATTTGTATTTTACTGGCTTAGCTTTTGAGGCTCTTTTCTTTCTATTTCATCCTTTTGTTCTTAGTTTTTGGATTCACAGATTTCCTCTGAGGAACCATCTGGAGCAAAAATATATCTGTTGTCCCTCTTAGGTCTTACAGCTAAGAAAGCTAGTAGCAGAATTTCTGTGCCTGGTCCTTCACCTGTTCTCTCTTATTATCCACTGCAGTTGACGATGGGTTTATTGTCAAATTCAAAAAAATAGGGAAAGATTGCTGGTCCAGCTGGAGGAGTGCTGCTTTGTGGTTTGTTTGTCTGGGAGATATTTTAACTTGGCTTGAACACACTGATTTGTAAGACCAGGGTTGCTGAAAAGCAAATAAAACCTTGAGGGGGTTGGAGACTTTTTTTTTTCTTTATTCTAAAGAATATATTAGCCTTCAGCTCACAAATAAATCACAAGTTCCAGAAAATCTGAGTCTCTTGCTTGAGTCTCTAGCAGGGTATGAATAAATGTGTACTCTGTTGCAGCATGTATTGGGAGTTGGATATTTCTGCTTTGCTCACCCTGATTGCTGTGTTTGATTCTGTATTTGCCTTAGCCAAACCCAAAGAGTGTTTCATTAATTTGTGGAATGCCAGAGCTTTTGAAAAATTAAATATCTCACTCACATCACCTATTTTAATTTCAGTATTATTCCAGCCAAGGGATGTGAAGCTCTGCTGTGGCTTTGTGCCCAGGAACAGCATTTCAAGTGTGCTGCAAGGCAGTACAGTGCATTTCTTGCAATTCCTGTCTGGCTTGCAGAGTCCAGTAATGCTGATTTTCTGTGAAGGCAGAATGGAAAGAAGCTAACTCCCTCTATCAATGCAGATATTTGTATTTAGAGCTGAGTTTCCTGGTCTTGCTTTGCTTGTGCCCTCCCTCAGCACTGCTGGCAGCAGGGGTACAGTGCATTAACTGCAGGCAGTGCTCAGCTCTCCTGATGACATTCCTGCTCTCAGTGGCCAGGGATTTGGGGGACAGGACTAAAGAAGCCTAACTGTTACCAAATACTGGGAACTGAGTCTTTGGAAATCTTTTAAGAGCCTTTTGGTTCACTCAAAAAAAATGTCTGACTGCTTCTGACAAATACTGGGAGTTTTACAGTCTGGTTTTCTGTAGGAATTCTTACTTTCTATAGATAACTCAGTCTGTGTGTGTGTCTGTGTGTGTCTGTGTGTTTTCCTCCACTGTAAATCTCTGAATCTATTGACAGACTTAAAGTCAGTCTATCACAGGTTAGAAGTCCTAAAAGAAAAAGATAATTACATTTCTGTATATTTTCCTGGAAATAATCAGATGCAAGAGACTAGTGTTGGAGTATTCCCAGTAATAGTTTTAATAATTTCTGAACTCTGCTTTGGCATGGACTTAATGATCCCCTCATATCCTCCCCAGCCTAATGAATTTGATGACAGTTAAAACCTCGGTGTGATTTAGTTGACAGGGGTTTTTTTATTTAAAAGGTCATCCAAGAGACACCAACAAATAACAAGCAGGATTTCTCCAGTGCTTTTGCTGATCGAACAGATCATTTTTCTTCTGGAGTGCCCATGGGATTTGGATCCACACTGAGCTGATGGAAAGCAGTCTTTGGCACAACTCTCAGATGTTCATCATGGGCTTTCAAACAGACCTCTGATTCCAACTCTTAAGTCACTTTGGTTAAATTTGTCTTTCAGAATTGCCAGTGAATATTTCAAGACAGAAAGAAACTGAACTGAAAACATGGGAAAGGGGATCTCCTGCAATCCCAAACATGCA
>JAOTQP010000724.1:4858502-4895470 GCA_026413545.1 Cichladusa arquata
AAGAGAAAAAATGATGAAATAATTCAAAGATTAAATTTTGGGAATAAACTATTCTCAGCATTTAAGAGGAGAAAATAACTTATTTGATTGATCTTCTGTCTGTGTTAGTAAAAGGAATTCACACTAGGGCATTTACAGGATTGTGGCTTTAAACTGTGCATTCCTGGAGGTTTTTTGTTTTTATCTTTAAGCCCTCACAAGGATGTTTTGACACTTGAAATGGTCCTGGGAACACCAAGAGTCAGGAGAGCCCATTCTGGGTGCTCAGTTTCTAGGGGGTGTGTCAGAAAACACGAGCCCCATTCGAAACAATTGGCACTCACATGTATAAATAAAAATATGTTAGGATAAAAATATGATGATCTTTAGGCAAAGGGTTTCTTTAACCAAAGTTGTCTGTAATTATTAATCAAACATCACACAAGATAGCTGGAAATGGTTTTGTCATTCCTAATGATTCCATCTGTGCCGTCTCTCTTGTCATTCATGATTCCCTAATCAACCATTGTCTTCATATATGCTGAGAATGTTGATTCTAAGCATATGGAGAAAACTCTCCAAGTCTTGAACCCAAAATCCTATTTAGCATGAATGCTGTTTGCACCCCAGCTAGGAAAGCTGGGAAGTGCTTGCTCTGCTCCCAGCCTGAGCAAAGCTCCAACAGCCACTAGCCTGTGCTGAGAGAGAAAAGAGATTCTTTAGGATTTAGACTGGAAATCACCTGGGGCCAAGACCACGTGAATTTGCTTTGCTTGTGGTGTGTCACCCATGGCTGGGTGGCTCTGAGGAGCTGAGGAGGTGCTCCCAGAGCTGGGAGGGCTCAGCCACAGGAAGAATGATCAGCTGGAGCCACCCAGCAAAGCCCCAATCCCAAAGGAAGGCAAGGATGTCCCAGGGGAGCCAGCCCAGCATCCAAACACCCACAGAGACAGGTTGGGAAGGTGTGGAGGAGAAGGGACTTGGAGCACTGCAGAGCTTTGCTTTCTCAACTCTGACAGGAGGTTTGAGCTTCAGCTCCTGCCAGCAGTTTTATTAATAGTTAGCTGCTGGTAAGGCTTGGGATGTTTGAGCTTCATGGGATTTAGTGATTCTCAATGCTGGGCAAGAACTACAAAAAGTGATACTGCTGTGGGCCAGCAAATAGCAAACATGATAGCTTCTAGAAAAGTACTCCATGCGGGGAAAAAAAAAAAAAAAAAAAAAAAAAAAAAAAAAAAAAAAAAAAAAAGCTCAAAAGTTTAGTTTTGGGATGTTTTATTGTTTTCCTGTTTGGAGATTTTTTTTTTTTCCTAAAGGAACAATCTAGACAATATGCATTGCTCCCAAATCTGAAATCAATTTGGCATATCTTTGCTCCTCAGTTTTTTTTTTTTTCCCCTCTTCTGGGCATCTTTAGAAGGACATTGAACATAGAGAATTGGAAGGGATGGGTAATTTGTTATAGATGACTGAAATATGTGAGGAAAATTAGATGTACTTAGTAGACAAAGGTCAGAATTAACATTTATGTATCTGAACACATACATTTACAGGAAATAGTGTGTTAAACCTGAATCTCTATTAACAGTGATCACAAAATTCAAATAAAACATTTTCATATTAGGAAACAGGATTTTCTCACAATTTGTTGCGTGCTGGCCATTCTGGTATCCCCAACTATTTGAGGCAATGTTCAGAGAGAACCCTGGTTTCTGAAAACACCAGTGCCAGATAAACAGCCAAACTCAAATGCTTTGCTGAGCTGATTTTCAGATACTGGGTCTGAAGCTTTTTATTTTTGCTCTGTGTGCAGACCCTGAATCCCTGAAAAGTGTGATTCACTCAGAATTAATCTTGTCTCCCTCCACACTGCTATTTTCTCCCTCCCCCTCCCAAAATGAACATAAGCTATCCTGTATAAAAGGTAGTCCCTGCCTGGCACAAAGCACTCGCAGCTTCACTCTGGTGTGAGGCTGCTGCTGTCCAGAGCAGCCTTTCAGTGAGCTGACCCAAATCCTACAATCCCCTCCAAAACACATCTAAACCTGCCTGTCTGATTTCCATCAAGGATTGGGATTCTCAGGTCTGGTTGCTTGGCTTTATTTATTTTGTTCCAGTTCAGCTTTTCAGCACATCACAAACACATTTACAAATACCTTGAATTATGCATTTCCCATGGGGTGAAGAATCTTTAGTCTAAACCCTTTGTATTTTCTTATATCTTATTCTGGTGCTGTAACTCCCCAAATGGAAGGTAGCTGTAAAAGCTAATTTAACACAACACCATAACACAGTCTATGGTTTCTGGGGACAGGAAGGCAGGGGTTGCAATGTTTGGGGGTTTGGTGGTTGAGGGGTTGCAATACAATAAGACTTCTATTTTCCTCTGCAATAAACCCTAAAGCCCACACTGTGTAACCCGCCAGAATGAGTTACCTAATGATTATTTCCAAGGGATCTGTGATTTGCAGGCGCCATCATCTGGGCACAGCCTCTGTTTGCAACTGGAATTAATGGAGTCGACTCTGAGATACAAACTTTGGAGCCTCAGCAAATCTGCAAATGGTTCCTGCTAATAAAACAACATTTTTCTCTAAATAAGTATATGTGTCTGTACCCCCCAACACACACACACACACACACACACACTATCTGTGAGTGTTTAGAGGTGATAAATACAGGGTAGCAAAGATGGATTAATCCTTTCTTAATTATGTCCTAGTCTGTTGGGGCTAAATCCATTAAATCAAGATGGAATTTCTCATCTATCAGCATGTCTATTCCAAGCATGCTGGTGTGCACCACAGGCAGCTCATCTGTGAGATACAACCCCCTGGCTCCAGGCCATGAGACCTTCCCAGCCTGCTGGTTCAACTTTGTCTCTTGAGTGTTGTGCTCACTGCTCTTTTCACCACTGTCTGTTGGAGAGTCATATAGGGTTAAAATAGGGTTAAATGGGACCCCGAACTATCTTTGCACGCTTTGGAGTTCCAGTCATTTATCTGATGGTGAGGAAGGGAAGACCAACCTTCTGTCATCAAAAAAATTACCATTTGTTCACCCAGTGCAAAAAATAAGTCTTTGCTCCCAGTGCCTCCCAAGAGAGGAGTAGAAACAGAACTTATGTGACTTCAGGCACAGCAGCCAGGGCAGGGTTCAGAAACTTCCTTCTGAGATAATAGTTTCTTCCACAATGATCTGAAGAGCCTGAGCTTCATTTGCTTTTCTTTTAGAAGTCTTTTCCATGTTTTTTGGGTGATTCCCTCTGGCAGAAGCGTGCCAGGGCCCTGGTGCTTTGCAGTGATTCCATGGCTTTGACAAGAGCAGCACAATGGGCAGTCCGACCCCAAAGGTAAAATCCTGGCAGCTCTGAAGTTGACAGGACATCCTAATACCTCTGCTCTGGATATATTGCCTTTGCACAGTAATTCAAATGGATAAATATCTAATGAAACATAAGAAAAACATTGGAATAGAATCACTCTGGAAACAGCAGAATTGGTGTGCTGGGACAGAGCAGATCATACGCACATGTTTTTGCTGTTCCTTCCCTCCTGCTTTCTTTTCTAAAATTCCTATAGGTCCCATGAGGAGCAGGAGAATAAACCTGTTGTCAGTTTTATTGCAGAGCAGGCTGCCTAAACTGATGTCTCACTGCAACATGGTTATAAAAAGGAAAAAAAGAAAAACTGCCAAAAAGCCTTGCTGATGTAAATGATATTCCTGTTGGAAGGCTCTCCAGGAAGGGCCTCTGAAACAGGAGAAGCCTAATGCATACAGCAGTATTTTCAAAACACCAACTTAAAAATTTAAAGCCCTATGGCTTTTTTTTTCTCTGCTGTAAACTGTGAGCAGAGCTGCCCGGGCTCTGCTCTGAAGAGGATGGAGAGAACAGATCAACACAGTAAACCATGGCAGTCTGGTGGTGATGTGCTGATATGAATTTTAAATTAACCTGCAAGACAAATAATTTTCCATATTTTGGAATGCAGCCTGACCTAAAATTTTCATTTATATGTTCATTATAGCTTCAGGAACACTGACACCCCTGATTTCTAGTACCCAACATATGGTGCTCTTCCTTCTCTTTCTCCTTCACTAAGGGAGGCATTTTGATGATATAACTCCTTGTGTCATTCGGATGAGGCACACCGTTGATACAAATTGTCCCAAGGTCTGGCATGATTGCTCAGTTGTAGGCTGTGTGTACTCTCTTCCCAGGAATCACTGTATCCCTTTCCAGAGTCAGGCTTGTCATGTTATATTTGAAAATGTCAATACACTTGGAAATTTCATTAAAATCTTAACGTTGTCTTGGGTTTGCATAATTAGGATGGAAATCTCGGGAAAATATTTTTCCCTGTGATGCCACTTATATTTCTTTCTTATAGCCAGGCAGAGAGCAATACCAATACAAAACTCACTGAATTCATGTGCATTAAAATGAAAAATTACCAGGGAAAGGTACTGGTTTCTACATGTCCAGAGTTCAATTTGGTTTATTTTGGGACCTACATGCTGAGCTGTTCATTTGTTACACTCCTTGCAAGTGGCCTGTCACTGATGAGATGCCAGACTTCCCAGAAGACAGTTCAAGGGATAAGTCATGCTCTCTCAGAGCCCTTAATGTCACCTGTGAGCCAGAAGTGCAGCTTCTCTGCAGTACCAGCTCTTGCCTGCTCTTCATTGCCAGTGCTTCCTTCAAAGGGGATTTAATTACCAACTTTCCCTGCTCTCTGCTTGAAATTTTAGAGAGAAAAAAACGTGTAAGGATCCATTTGACCTCTCTTCTGAAAAGCAGTGATGTGAAATGAATATTTGTTGGACTATTGATCTTTGCTTGTTCTTAAATACACTGCAGCCTTAATAAATGCCTTTGGTCCATCCCTCAGCTGGTGTAAACTACCACGGCTCAATGCAGCTGAGCAGATTTACATCATCTGAAGACACGGTGCTTGGCGTGTTGGAGCAGCTGCTTGTCGGCAGCGTGGCAGCTCGTGTGCCACTGCTGGCCTTTCCACACACCTCACCCTGCAGCCCAGCCTGGCCTGCTGTGGTCAGCCACTTCTGGGGGAGAAGGGCAAGCGCCTCTGCTTTTTGTGATGGTTTGTACCCTGTTCTCTGTGCTGCTTTGCTCGGCTCACGTGAAACCAAGGAGCAAGGGTGGCTTTTGGGGGGCCTGCACACCCCACAGCCCTGGAGCCACAGGCTGGGAGGGCTCCCTGTGCTGCCCTTGTGCCTGCTGCTCCTCACCCTGAGCCAAAGTTATTCAGTGTGCAAGTGCTCTTACTTTTATGGGCCCTTTATGACTCTTCTGTGTGGAACATATAATTTTAATGGGTGGAAATCAAATTAGCTCTAAACCCCACTTGACTAGTGCTTCTTGTGAAGACAGTGGAAATTCTGTTTGCTGCATTCCCAGCTCCCCAAACCATGGTAACCTCTTGGCCTCCAATGCTTGCTGTGTGCAATGGGAGTCCAGAAATTGGTACCATTTCATTCTGCTTTGCTATTTCACTACTGTTTGGATTTTCATAAAGAGAAGAACTCAACTAAAATACTGTCTCATTCCCCACACCACACCAGCACATGTGCACGTTGATGGAGACAGGTCTTATCTCCATTTGCAAGCTGCTAATTGTGAAGTCTTGCAACATAACAGGGATTGTGCTGGGATATAAAAATTCTAAATAAGACACAAATCAAGACCGACTTTGAATTTTAAGAAACCTTTGTCCATTACTTGGCTGTATTCCTCTGCCATTTGAGATAGTCAAAGGGAGTTGGGAATAATTGATCCAATATAAATCTCTGACTTCAAATGCCTGCCCTCTCCTTGCATGTCTGATCTCCTCTTCCAGGCCTGCTGAATGTCTCTGCTTTGTATGCACTTCTGGATGTGCTTTTACCTTTTCCAAACAGTTTCTGTTAACCACTTGTAATATAAGCAAAAAATTGCAATTAGATGTTGTATTGATTTACTCACTAGGTAAGGCAATTGTTAGGTAACTGTATGTTGGTAAATACTATTTGGCATCTCTAAAGTGACAAATAGATTAAGATTCTAAAAGATTGTAAAATGTCCTGAAGACAAGTCCTGTATTTGTTGGCTTGCAAGGCACAGTTATTTATATATAATATCTTCAAGAAGAATTTGGTTGGGAAAGGAGGGGAGGGATAATGCTTTGGGTTTGCAAATTTTATGTGACTTTTATTACCATCATAGGCATCCCTCTGAGCTTTTCCTCACTCAGACAGTTTGCTGTCTGTGTTTGAATAATCATTGTTTCTTTGCAGGTGCATTAATTTTGCCTTTAATTCAGTTTACTTAAGCCAAAGTAGCACATTTTGTAGGTGGTCAGGGCTCATGATTTCATAATGCAGATTATGCATTACTGCTAAATGGCTCCTTTTTTTAATGAATCTTGCTGTACAGTGTGAATTCATGTGAAGATGCACCACTGTGTGGATTTGCATTATCTCAGTGGCAAGGTGTGATGTTCCTTACATGCCTCTGTCCCCACAATGTGGTCTTTCTGTCATTTGGGAGAGGACTGAGCTGATCCAGGGCACTGTGGGTTCCTCAGCTCCCATCTCAGGGTGTCATTTTTTTCAGCTCTGATGTAGTGCTCAGCTGGGAAGCAGTGGCTCTGACATACAAACACCACTTATACAAAAGCAAATTAAAATTGTATGTGTAGCCAAGGACAGCATTTGGTGAGACAAATGCATGGTAACATCCTAAATCAAACAATTTGCAGCAGGAATGACAAGCTGCAGTTATACTTCCAGTGTTGCTGGCAGTTTGGAGGTTTAGGTTTGTTTGTTTGTTTGTTTGTTTTTTAAACCAAGTTTAATTTTTTTGTACAGACATTACCAGCCTCCCCTGAGCATGCAAGATTTCAGCTCTTCTTTTCAGTCTGGTTTAAATGAGCCGAGCCAAGCAGCCAGACCTTGGTGCAAATGTTACATCCCATTGAGTCAGACAGCTGTAAAGGCCAGTCTGGGTTCTAAGGTCTTTCCAGAACTAAGGACTCCTTGTAGCTAATCATTCAATCCTTGTCCTCTCTTCACCCTTCTTAAGAGTATTTTTCACTTGAAAGTTTCTGTTCCTTTCCCATGAATCAAGCTTTGGGTCTCCAGTGTTGCTGTAAACAGCTCCCAGGCAACTGGGTCATCTGCACTGGCACCAGTAAGGGACTTACCAGAGGAAACTTTTGGGGAGGGGATTAAGTGTTTGATCTGGAAATCATACAGGGAGAACGAAGGTAGGATTTCATGCCATTGTTTTACAGAACTGCTTTTTTTGCTAGCACTGTGCTTTAGTTAGCACAGGCAGGAATTCATGCTGACACTGCAGAGCTGAAGTTTGAATCTTTTCCAAACTTCCTTACTGACCAGGAGCCTTAAAGGTTTTTGAGAACTACAAAGGAACATCTGTGCAACAGAATTCATTGAACAGATGTCTGCTAGAGCCTCTCCAGGGCTACCTGCACCCTGGTTGGTTTCCTGTTATGGATTATTGTAGAGGGGGTTTTGGCATCCATCCGATTCTGTCAGACCTTCCAGCACAGAGCATCTCTTCTGATCTCATTCATGATATTTGTTATAGTTATTTTTCAGTACATTTTTATCATTCACAGGTTACAATTCTAACAGTATTGGAGTGCAGACTCTGTGGTGTCTTTTAGGCCAAAATATTCTCTTCTATTACACACCTTTGACTCTGGTACTGGTCCCATGAAGAGTCACCCTTATCTAAATCTCCTCTAGTCTACTTTGCAGCAACAGGAGTCGGTACAGCTTGAACTTTCTCATGTGTAAACTTGCATCTAGACTCTGCTTGTTATCCCTTCTGATTTTCAATATTTACTCTTCAAGCAGTTTATTACAACTATCTTTCATCTTTGTAGAAATTGCTTGCACTGAAATGTACTCTATGATCAAATATCTGTCATGGTGCTGGTCTGGGAAAATGGGTGGCCGTGCAGATAACAGGAAAGAACCCAGGTCCTTGCAGCACCAACAAGCACCTTTAGCATGGTGCAGTCCCAGGCAGCCTCACATTCATGTCCAGTGCCTGAGAACAAGGTGCAAGACTCTTTCCCAGGGGATCCCCAGCTGTGGTGGGGGCAGCAGCCTCAGAAAGCAGCAGGATGGTTTCTCTGGAGCCCAAGAGCACCCAAACTGCTGAAGATCACGTTAGAGGGAGATTTCTTTCCTGTGCTTGTGCACATGAGCTACTCTGTAGTGTCTGGATGGTGTGTGTCCCCAGGTCACTCTCTGCATTCACGAGTGCATGTGCCACTGTCCCACTTGGGTAAACTGGAATCATGCCAGGGGTGTGGAGAAAATAAACCTTACTAGCTCAGCTCTTAAAAGGAAATTATTTACTGACCTATTTCACAGGGAAGGGAAAAAGTAAGGCCACAGGCTACCAAAAAGAAAATATACATGTAAGTGAACAGATCAATATATGAAGCCTCTAAAGACTTTAACATTTTTTTCATAAAACTGAAATTAGCTGAAAGTGTCTCAGGGTAATACATAAAACAAGATGGCACAGATGTCAAGCCTAAGTTCTGTGCTGATTTATAGGATTATGCTTCATGTTACAGGAATGATATCTGGGGTGGATGTGGGAAAAATGAAGAGAGGAGACCTCACCAGTTCCCTGCAGCAGATCTTTCCCACGTGGTTCTGTGCTGAAAGCTTGCACCATGGTCTGCATTTATGTGAAAGCCTGCTGGGCAGCTGGCTCCACTGACACTTAAAACTAGACACTGGGATTGTGACAAATTCAAACACAAATGGAGATGTAAAAAACACAGCTTTGGCTATCTGCAGGGTCATGCTAGTGTCTAAATAATTTGAAGAATAGTGTGTGCACTTGGATTTGAAAAACTGAAGTGCAGATAGACACTTAAGCAGAAAAAAAAATGCCAAAACGATTTTTGTATGGGTATAATGTGAGCAAAAGGCAATGGCAGGTTATTTTATACCCTAGACACTATGAACTGTGAGCAGATTTCCTCCAGTTCACATCTGGGCTTCAACACTGGGTTAAATTTTCTCCAGTGAAGAAGGGCAGGCTGCTGGATGCTCCTTGAGCAGGTATCCACAAAGGATGGGGAGGAAAGTTCCCCATGTGTCATTTCCAGCCATGTTACATGTTTAGTTTCTAAAATTAGGATAGCTTTCCACTGGAAAGGGAAATACTGAACTTCCTCATCAAGGACAAGAGGAGTTACAGTGTTGGAGCTCTAGGTATTCATAATCTGAACCTTTCCTTGATGCACACAGAACAAACATGAGCCTGCTAACCCCTTTTTGACTCTGTTTTGAGTGAAAGGTCAGATTAGATGACCTCTTGCTGTGCCTTCCTACATGAATTATTCTATAATTCTATCTAAGTGCTTTCTTCTCAAAACTTGCCATCCTGGACATCAGGACTCCTGACAAATCACACTAATAGGGTAAATACTGGACATTTTCAAGGATAGTTTATTGAATGTCTAGGGAGGCATGATTATTCAAATATGTACCAAATTATGCTGGGCATAAAAACATCCTAGTCAGAAGAAAATGAAAGCAGAGACATAAAAAAAAAATACAGAAAAGAGGAATAGAGGATGGGAAGAGAAAGGAAGCAACAATTTGGTGGCCACAAAGATCAGACACAGACTGTGTCTGGAGATTCACGTTACTGTTAGTGAATAATGTTTGGTGGCACTTGAAAGTGGGAGAGGTTTTGAATGGATCCAAGGAACCCCCAGAGCCTTTTGAAGCCAGAGGCAGAGATAATGAGTCTCTGCATGTGTTCACTGGTAAGCTGATAAATTAAATTTAGGAAAAAATAAAACCTTTAAGCCTCCAGAGTTAATGAAATAATTTTTCCATTCACCCAGGTGTTGGATGCCCAGAGAACCTTTGTGGTGCTGGAAGATCAGACTAAAAATGGTAGGAAAGGACAACAGCTAGGATATTTTTCTGGCTGTATGGTTACTGGCAAAGCCACTCTGCTGGGTCCCCATGGCTCAGGGATGGTCCCTGTGAGGAGCAGGACACTCTGCTGGGTCCCACAGCTCAGGGATGGTCCCTGTGAGGAGCAGGACACTCTGCTGGGTCTCCAAGGCTCAGGGATGGTCCCTGTGAGGAGCAGGACACTCTGCTGGGTCCCCATGGCTCAGGGATGGTCCCTGTGAGGAGCAGGACACTCTGCTGGGTCCCCATGGCTCAGGGATGGTCTCTGTGAGGAGCAGGACACTGCTGGGTCCCCAGGGCTCAGGGATGGTCCCTGTGAGGAGCAGGACACTCTGCTGGGTCCCCAGGGCTCCCTGAGTGTCATTCAGGGGCTGCTGCTTTCGGGGCTGTTGGCTTGGTTTGTGTGTGATTTCTTCCTCAGCAGCACCACAAGCCCACACCATTCGTCACCCAGCCCTAAAATCTGACAGGGATGCATCTCCCGAGCCAAGCAGCATTTTGCAAGACATAAATCTTGAAGGTGCTTGAGGAGGGCTGGCTCCAGGAGGGCAGGGGATGACCCTTTGTGCTGCCCTGGGTTTGCAGGGATGAGTCTGGGAGGTGGCTGGCTCAGTCTCTGGGCTGGCATGTGGAATTCTTCGCATGTGTACAAATGATGGAACAGGAATGTTTCTGTTCATCTACAAATCCAAATTTCTCGTTAAAATTGGTCATTAGTGAAATTAGTGAAAGTATCTATTAATATATGCATTATCATTTGCGAATCTGCTGCAGGCCTACCAGCTCAGGAATCAATTTGGATGGCCATTTCTGTGGCTTTGGCTGTATAATACACAGACTGAGTTAATTCACATTAAGCATTAAAGCCCTTGCAGTTTTTGCTCTTTTTAACAAGTGTTAGCAATGCCTAGAATTTTTTTTTTTTAATTTCAAGTTTATGGGCTAATTTTGGCTTATTCCAATTTTATATTTAAAACAATTTTCTTCTTTAACATGTTTTCAGGGGTAATCTATTACTGAGAGCACTAATGACCTTGGATATTAAGTTCTAACTTTTATTTCCCTGTGGCTGCTGGTGGTATCAAAATGGAGGAGGTACAGGGCAATGTTGGCAGCTCTGATGCCTTTTCCCTTCAAATGGGCTCATACCTAATGCATTTTCCTTTGGATTGTTTTGTTTTCAGTGGTGTTTCTTCTGAAAATTGCATTCCTGTCTCATCCCATGAATCACAGCTTATGTCTTGTGCGTGGGTTTTAGTATTTGTTTCCATTCCTTGTGACTCCCACATATAAGCGGATTTTGATGCATATTGTGCTAATATTGTGATTGCTGCTGGCTGTGCTGTCTCTGTATCAGGTAACCTTATTGATCTTTTTTTTCACCTCAACTACCAGCAGTTTTGCTATGCCTGACCTAATTTCTGCCACTGAAGATGCTCTAAAGTGTTGATATGAGCAGAGAGGTTATCTTTCTTTAACCATGACAATAAAAATAAGTCTGGCATTATGCTAGGAAGATCCAGATTCCAATAGTTGCCTGCACCCATCTGAGCACTGCAGATGAACTGAGAAATTCCATTCACTCCAGTGGAGGCTCCTGGTCTTGAGGGACCCAGAGTTTTCAGAGGAGTCTATAAGCACTTTGTGAGCACACATGCATGGGTGTCTTTAGTACAGTCCCAATAAAGTAGACAAATTCTTGATGGCCAAGGACTCATTAAATTTAAGTAAGAAATTTCTTCCAAATAAATTTTTTTATGAAGGTGCAGAGCCTTGTAAATAAAGTAAAACCTTCTCTTCAGCAGCATCTGGAACTACTTTTTTTAACACACTGAAACATGAACTGGCCTGGGGTTTTTAAGACAATTCATTTGTTTTAAAACCTGCATCCCTTTCTCTCTCCAATTTACTGCATTTGCTGGCTGTGAGCAGGGCCTGGACCATGAGGGCTATCTATTGCTCACACCAGCCTCTTTTTGCATTATTTAGCTCTTGAAGAGCATCTGCTGAGCATCCATCAGCATGGGGCATGTGCCACCACCATATGGGCAGCCAACTGCTGGTGGAGCCAGAGCCTTGTGCTCCCATCTATCCCCCACAACAATGCTGCTCACATCTGGCATGCTGTGCTGCTGCAGAGCTGCAGATCCCTCATCCCTAACTGTGATGGAGCTCCTTGGTGGCAGTGCCTCAAAAGGATGCTGGGGAAATCAGAGCAGCTCTGCAGCTGTGGGCAACAGCGTCCACAGAGGTCATCTCCTGGGCTTGGCTCATCCTGAGGGCAAAGCCAGCCCTCTGAAGTGTCTGAAAGGTCCTTCTGACATTGCCTTCTGCCTCTGGCTGGGACACAGGAACTGCAAAAAAGGTGTTCTCATGGTCATTGGAAGGTAGGATTAGTGTCAGTATTGATGCTTCAAGGCATGCTGCTCTGCAAGCCCTTGGTGTCACTGTGAATGCATTTTCCAGCATGTATCACATTCATGACTGTGAATACATTGTCCAAAAAAAAAAAAGGTTTGTATGGTGTTTTACTGTTTGAAGGCCCAGAGGTCTAATGAGTTGTTGAGTGACCACATGTTTGTTAGTGGATGTAAGAAATGTTTTGCCTTCTGTTTGATGACCATAATTCCTGCTCTCCAACTATGAGCAGAAGGCAGGAAGGATCATTTGGTTTCTTTTTCTTTATGTCATGTGTCTCTTTCCACAGCCCTGAAGTTGCTTTCAGATCAAATTCACTCTTCTGTGTTTTGGGGCACTCAGGCTTGAGTCTGAATCCTTCACACTCTGGCAGGATGAGGTTACAGAAATGTTTCAGATTTTCTTGGAGTGTATTTCTGGCTTATAGAAACTTGCTGACAATTTTTTTTCCTTATCCTTAAGTAGCTTTGCAGTGATCAGAGCACCATTTGTCCCTCTGAAGTTCCTGAAGGCCTTTGTGAACCTATCTTTCATTCTATATTACTAGGTAGCTGCCAAGGCACATGAATTAACTCTCTCACATATAGTTTTGCCAGGAATCTCATGGTAACATACCAACATTTATTTTTTTACACTCTGTAATTGGTGATTTATGGAAGGACTTCTGCCAAGAGAATGCACCACTGCAGACTGTCAGAAAATGCTATTCACATGTAAAAAATATTTTCTCCTGGGACTCAGCCATGTGGGTAATTCCATTCATTTCCCTGAAGGAATTCCATTTTAACTAAAATTTATTACATGAACTCAATTAGCAGAAAAAAATTAAGGTTTATTTCATGCAAGTTACCAGATGTCAAAAGGGGAAAACCAGCGCTGGAAGTGTTTGTCATACATGCAGCACCCATTCAGATGTTGAAAACACTGGATAGAGGCTCAAACCAGCCTCATTCTACAAGAGAATTCCCCATTCTCTCCAGATCCAGCTGCTTTACTCAGACAGTTCTGTAAGATCCAGCTTCTAAAATATATCAGGGGCTGGACTCCTTTTAATGTCAGCAGGATCCAGATGGTAAAATGCATTCTGAGGATCTGGGTATCAGCTCTCCTGAACTGTTCTCAGCTGCAGTACAGAGTATTTCTGATGCAGGGTTCACAGATCAGGCTGTACTCAATTGTTCAGTGCAGACCAATTTAGGGTTGATTTTGCCCTGAAAGGGAAAGAAATTACAATGCAGGAAACTGTGTCTTCCTTAGGATAGGCAGAGTAAGAGAATTGCAGCAGGAAAAAGGTCTCGTTCGTGCATGGTTCCTTGCTCCCTGAACTGTAAGTGCAAATTTCAGCAGTGGCATATTTAACTACCACACCCTAAACGATTGTGTAGTGAGCAGAGCCTTCTTGTGTGGTAGGACTGAAAAGCAGGCAGGGGTACAATTTCCAGTTACAGCAGAGAGGACATTCAAACTTGACAAACCCTGACGTTCTTCCAGTGCCCTGAGTGTCCTGCTCTGCCAATGACACATTTAAATGCCCCAAAGTGCACTAGCTGCCTCCTGGCACAAAGGCCAAGGCAGACAAGGAGGGTCCTCTAAGCACAACCAAAGGATGTGTGAATCTGGACATAAATTGGCATAAATGGATGCTTTTTGATAGCTTGTGTCTTTATAGATTCTTGTAGTTTGTACCTGCAGAAGAACACTTCCCACCAGATGCTTTGGATGTGGAGGAACATGGGTGCACCCATCCCTTTGCTTTGGCTCTTGGGATGACTTTGAAGTGAGTCAGGGAGAGGAGAGGCAGAAGAGATGCGGAGCAGTTTGGTTTCTCTCTGTAGCCATGAATTACTTTTGAACTAAAGCCAGTGTGGGAACCCTATGGCCCATATTTTCATAACCCCCATACCTATACACTCACTGATAAATATTTCTGTTCTGTTGTTGACTCATATTTGTGATTAGTTTGGTGGAGACAGCAAGCAGTTTTGAATTTTTCCAGAGTTTAATCCTGTAAAGGAAAAACCTGGACTACTAAACCTTCTTACTTGAAGACTTAAGGCTGCTCATCCAGTTTGAATAAATTAGAATTTTAAAAATAAAGCTCCAGTGAGGTTTTCCCAACAGTAAAAACAGTAACCATTGCTTCGGTGCCTGAAGGGCAGCAGCCCTGTCCATACAAATGGCAGCTACAAATGGGAGATACCAGAGGAAGAAAATGTAGAATTCTTTGATATCTTCTAACCTACAAATAGGTTAATTTTTAAAAGTTGTTGGCTAACTTGCATCACAGAAGGAATAAAAATCCACAGGTATTTTGTCACAGCCATGTGTCAGAGAAGATCTTTCTGAACAACCTCTTCTTCTCAAGCTGCCTCAGGTGTGGGACACGTTTCTGATGACACCACTGCTCTCATCTCATCTGAATGTAGTGCTGGCATCCTCACCCCTCCAGTGCAGCCCGGGGACTCCCGCTGAATTACTTATCTGCTGGCATTTTGACCAGGAAGTTTGCATTTCCTCTCGAGCCTCCAATTCCTGCAGTCATTGCCAAAATCCTGTCAGAGAGTCTGGACAAGGTCATGACTGCAATTCCTCTGTGGCTGGCGAAACCACTCTTCTCAGCTCATTGCTAGACTCCTTAGTTGTCTTTAGGAAGGTTATCATCTCAGGGAATCGCTGCTATCAAAAAGATTATTCTTAAAAGCTGCAAGTTACTTATTCAGTCTGTCAAGCCTCGTTACATTAGAGGACTCCATGACAGAATATCTAAGAAATTTATCTTTTTGTTCATGGAAGGAAATGATGGTCCCACTAAGGAAACTGCAAATTAAATTATACAGTAGATTTCCTCACAGACAAAATTTCCAAGGACCTCAGTGTGTCAGCACTTACTTTCAAATCTTAATCCTCAGCTCTGACTTTGGTTTTCACTTGCTAAAACACTTCAAGTGACACTGTTCATCCAAAGCAGTCCTCCAGGTCCCAGGTCTGCACCCTAATTCGCTCCAAGTTTTTGCTTCCCGAGGAGGCCAGGGGATTCCTCATTTAATGTGGAGGTGGTAGGAGCGCGCCCTTAATTGCTGTTTTAAATTCTTTATTAAGCATTATCAGTTGCTGCTGAGCCGAGAGGGCCGTGTGCTATTCCTGGCTCTGCTGTGCCTCGCTGTGTGCCTGCAGATAAGTGGCTCAGCTGCTCAGAGCCTCACCTCCCTCCGCCCGAAATAGCGGCGCTTTCCCTCGGCGCTTTCCCTCTGTGGTGTGCGCTGGATCGAGGGAAAGGCTTCCCAAGGTCACTGCCACTGCTCCCCTTTGGCCACAGAGAAACTGAGGCAGGCCAGGGCACACACCTGCCCAGCACTGGTGATTCACCTCCCACACGTCTCCAGCACCCACGAGGCCAGCTGCCTCCCAAATTATTCCTGGTGTGCTAAATCATCAAACTCGGGTTCAGAGTCACTGCTGCATCTCACATGTTCCTCCCTGCATCCTTTCTTTGGGTACAACTCTGACTTTTGCGATATCTGAGCCCTTTTTGAATAGCTGAAAGAATTTCCTGACAGGTTCAAAAGAGAGACCCTTTGGACAGCAAGTGCAAAGCTTAAGCCAACACCTCCCAGTTGTATTCACCAGCTCCTTTGTCTCTAGAGAGGTCTAGGTTTTTCTCTTGGCTCACAATTATTATTAATAGATCTTTTTCAATTTAGAGGAGAAAGATTTAGCCTCTGTATTTGTAATTCTGGCCTTTCAGACAAAGCCAGTATAAACAGCGCTGTGTCCTGGCCCAAATCCATTCTGCGTTGTTAGGGTGGCATTGATTTGAGATCTCACTCCATTAAAATGTGAAGTCTAAAGCAGTTCCTGCTACAAATGGGGTCTCTCAAGGTTTATACATTAGCTTAGCCCTCAACATTGCCAGATGGTCAAAAACTGGAATGTTTCACAAATGTTACCAGTGCCCTTCACAAAGTGACACTTTCAAATTAGTCCCCACTTCCATCCATTGACTGTAAGGTGCTACCTCCCATATGTAGATAAACGGTGATTCATTACTCCACCAAAAGGAAAACAGATTTTGTTGAAAGAGATTTCTGGGATTTTCTTTTCTCAGGTGGATGAATAAGCATTTTCCTGCCTGCCATTGAGTTTTTTTCTCAAATCACTTGCATGCTGATTGTCCTGTCCCTTCCCAGTGTATCAAAAGAGAAAGGTAGGCAGGAATGCCCCAGTTCCTTCTCCAGTGGGTACAGAAGGGGGTGGTCTCCAGGCAGGGGGGACCTGCCCCCTCCCTCACCCCAGATCCCTGGAGATCTTGGTCTGACCAGTTCAGTGCTCCCAAATAATCTCATTTATTTTTCTTTGCTATGAAGTTCATGTTTGAAATCTACCTAAGATTTTGAACAGAGTAGACTCTATTTCACAAGTTATCACAATTACTTTTTTATTTTCTTTTAGTCTTTATTACTTTTTAAATATATTTGAATTACTTCTATAAATTGTTGTTAATTTATTTTATTTTATTGGTTTCAATTTTTTACCCCACTGGTCCCACTGCTACCATGATGGCTCCCAGAACTCTTCACCAGCACAAGTGGATCCTTTATGCTGACAAAACGATGCTCGTATCTTATTCCTTTCACATTCCCTTATTTCCACTTAAGTCACAGATCCAAAATGTTAAGGAAAGATACAAAACTAGGAGTATGTTTCCTACCTCTTCCCCACATACACTTCCTAGCTGGTAACCTCCATGTTGATGAGATCTGGCCTTAATGCAGTCAGACACATTGTCAAGTTCTCCAGAATTTCAGCCCTCCAAAATGTAGAGAAGCAGTAATTCTGGGTAGGTTGGTGTGTACCTGTGTTGACTTCTTTCTTTTAAAAACCGTTACATACTGTGTGGTGCGTGATGGAGCAAGAAATTCCTGAGCTTTCACTGTGTCTAGCTCATTGATTTTTAAAAGTCTGGGAGTTTGGAGCCTCTGGAAGCAGCTTGACAAGTAATGTGAAACCTGCAAATCCTGCCAATTGCCACGGAAAGGTGAGAGAGGTGAAAAAAATCATTTTACACTGTAGACTTTGGCTCATTTTTTGACACTGAGAAAACAACTTTTGCCAGCAAAAGCAAAATCTGCAGAGCATGGGGTGGGGAACAGAAAGCCAAGTGGATGGAGCTGCACTTGCTGAGTCCCAGGACCAGCTGTGTGTGCCTCGTGTACCCTGAGCACTGCAAAGAGGGCAGCCAAACCCTCTCATGCAGACCCCAGCTGCTTTTCAAACCCCAGCAAGAGTTTATTTGCAGAAGAAGTCTTTGAGGCAAGAAGGTGACAAGGGCTGTCAGAGCCTGACACACGGCAAGGATGAGTGCACCACATTCCTGCCACTGGAGCTCAGTGTGGCTTCATCCATTAACCTAGTATTGTCTTTAACAACCACGTGGTGGCCTGCTTCCCTCTCTGAAACTGGTTGAGATTCTGTAATCTTCCTGCTGATAAGGACTGTATCATTCTTTAACCCCTACTTTCAGCATTATCCCAATGCCCACCTTTGACTCCTACTGTGTCTTGTGTTGCAATACAGGATGTGGCCAGAAATGTGTATTCTGTCACCATCTGTTGAAGCTGGGTGGGGCAGTGACCCTTATCTCTGTAGCACATATTATCTGCTAATGGGCCATCTTTAAAACTAAGTAAAACAATCATCTTTATCTTTTCCATATCCCATCCTCCCTCCAAAAACATATCATCTGCTAATAAGCCACTAAGTCCCGCTGTATGACTAATTACATCATCCCATTGAGAAATACTCCAGTCAAAGAGAAAAGCCAGGCCTTTTCCACCTAAAATAAATAAAATAAATAAATAAAAATAAATAAAATAAATAAATAAAATAAATAAATAAAAAACTGAAATTTTAGACAAAAAAATACCTTCTTTCCACTAAATTCCAAAAAAAAAGCTGAACCTTTCCACATCATCCCTAAACCTTCAAAAGAAAACTGCACCTTTCTACAAAAGCACTGCTTCAACTAAACCACATCTGCCACTGCAAAAAGACTGTAACCACCATTTAATAAAACTGCTACCAACACTCTAACTGACAGGATGTCAGGTTGTATTCTGACTCTGTCAGTGTTTTTGAAATTGTTCTTTGTAATACTGTATTTCTATTTTAATTTTCCTAATAAAAAACCTGTTATTCCTAATTCCCATATCTTTGCCTAAAAGCCCCTTAATTTCAAAATTATAATAATTTAGAGAGAGAGAGTTTACATTCTCCATTTCAAAGAAAAGCTTCTGCCTTTATTAGCAGACACCTGTCCTTCAAACCAGGACACTTCAGTACCCCAGACCCCATTGCATCAGCCCTTGAGAAGCTGAAACTCTGTGGGGTTGCCTTGTTTCAGAGCATGGGCTTGTTTCTTCTGGCCTCATCTGCAAACTCACACTGACCAAAACTCAGCAACATAACACACCAGGCACCAGTAGACTTGTGCTACGGCTTGCTACTCCAGAACTGGCCAGAAAAGAACACAGGGAAATTACCACTGGGAAATTAGGAATTTTCAGCAAGAATTGTAAATTTTTTTTTTCTTTTTTTTTTTTTCTTTTTCAGTTTGGACTGTTCCTGGGTGCTGTACACTCCTCAGCTCTGTCCATAAGAGAGTGACAGACTTGTAAATGACAGATCTGGGCTTGGTGACAGAACAGAAGAGCCCCAGTCCAGCATGGTACATGCAACACGCTGCACTAGGAGCAATGTGCTTCTCCCCAGCACACGTAGATCAGCAAGTCACAGTAAGTAGGACAGGGAGATGCAGGCATTGTCACCAAGAGCAGCAATCAGATGAAGGGTGATTACACAGAAAGCAAATTGGGCTCAAGAAGCTGGCATATCTGGAAATGATGGTGCAGAGAGAATCTTTCTGCTTTGGCAGGGCACAAAGTCTTTTCACAGTGACATTGCATCCCTCGGGATAAAAGATTTGATCACAACTCTGTTGGTGCCAACCTGACACAGAAGAAAAATTATACATTACAAAATGCTAAAAGACAGCTAAAGGGAAGGAGTCAGAAGAGGGGATGGAGAAATAAAAATAAATCAGAATCACCGCAGAGAAAAAAGACTGAAGGTAGAATTAAAATATAGAACTTTCAGAAGGTAAAGATTTTAGAAAGAAACAAATATTGAAGAAAATAGGAGAGGGTGTATAAAAAGACAGGACATAAAGCCAGGCAGCATGGCCAGTGTAATTTATATCAATTTTTAGTGCTCCTTTTCCTCTGCCCTAGGAATAGTTCATAAACCACAGCATTTATTATAGGGGTGGTGTCACACACTGCAAACCTATTTGTGAATGTTACCACTGGGGGATCACTTGTGGAACTGGCTTCCATTGCAGCTGACAGGCTCAATAAATTCAAAAAGATCAGGAAGAACACAGGTGACAGGGGGTATTTGGAGTGTCCATGCTCTGCTCTCTTTTTGTTGCACAAAGAAAGGAATGTGAATCCCCCATGCTACCAGTCACCCTGTTTTTATTGTAAGCCTTGTAAAATCTGATGTTAAAGTCTAAGCTCTCAGGTCATGCAATTATGTGAGTCTCCCCTTTCATTTTTTAAAATGTCAGTTTCTAACCTGTCTACCTGTGAAGAAAGACATGGAAGCACAAACATGTACAGACTCTAAGTAATCTAATTACTGATTTTTTTTTTTTTTAATGTCTTGATGTTGGGTACTTGATTTTGAATTTCCAGGGTACACACAAAGGGCACAATGGCTTTTTTGCAGACAGCACCAAGGCACATGTGAAGTTCTTAGCATATTCCTCCAGTTTTGAGGTCTGGTATCTCCATCAGCTGCTTTTTGAAAAATCTGTAGGTATTGACGTGAGCTATAGAGACCAACCTTTAATTTAAAGAAGTGCCTCATAGAAGTGAGTTAATACAATTAAAGTCTACAAAGCTTAGCCAGCTTTTATTACCTGGAGGTACAATCCTCATGTTTAATATTCATGATATTTACCTGCTCCTCTTATTTAATGGCAGATATCTGGGAGCAAACATCCATTAAATTCTGTCAAAACTGTATACAGTTCCATGGTGCTGGAATTACAATTAAATGAGGATTCTGGAGTGAAAAAGCCATATTGGGGGGCCATTGAAAAATTAATTTCATGATGTGAGAGAAGGAGCAGCAATTCACTAAGTGAGAAAAAGGGAATGCAGGCAGTTGGATCACTCATGCATTGCATGAAAGAGAGTAGCAAGATAGTTGAAAACCCTCTCCAGTCTGTTTCCAGGTGCTGCAGCCACCTTTGATGGCAGTGTAGACGTAGCAAAATACATAATTTGAAAAAAGAGATGTACTCCTGTCAGAAAGAGCTGACTGCTTTAAGCAAGGCCACTACAGCATAGCCAGGATTTCTGCTAGCTCTCCTCTCAGCAGGTGCAATGTAGTCCTGTTGTCTCATGACAAAGAACAGTGGAAGTGAGGATTCACTGAGAGTTTGGACTTCACCCCCCCTTTCTAGTTTCCTCCAGCTCCTGTATTTCTGCCTTGCTGCAGGAGCTGGCTGTTTGATTCCTAGTGCACTCCAGCTGTGCACTAGGAATATAAATCATGCCAGTGCTGCAGCAGGGCAGGAGAGATGGCAGCATTTGCCTTGCTCAGGCTCCTCCAGGTGCTTGGTGGATTCTCCACTCCAGCCCCAGGAGAAGCTTCCCTTGGCAGCTACAGCTGCCAAAGCCATGGTGCCTCTTCCCCCAGGACTGTGCTGGGGACAGGGCTGTGACAGAGCTCTGCACAGCCACTGTGCAGCCTGCTCTCCAGGGAGCATCCAGCCCCTAATCCACTCATGGCTTCTGTTTGTGCAAAACAGGGATCTGAGGCTGCAGCTTCTTCTGCCAACGTGCCCCTTCCATTTACAGCTTAAATACTGTGGAAAATTTAGAAGGACAGACAAGCAGAGGCTGAAAGGCAGAATTGTTTACAGAGTCAGACCTTGGGAAGAAGCAGATTTCAGACAGTTCCTCAGGTCTGTGTGACACACAAAAAGGCTCAATTTGTTTGTGGGACCTGGTAGCCAAAGAACCTGCATTTAGGAGGGATTGTAGAGTTGATCTGATGGACATCCAGATGCCCAGATTTAGCAGATAGGAGTGTGTGTATATGTTCACATCCTATCTGTGTGTGTGTACATACTTGCAAGACAGAGCAAGTCAGCAGACCAGTTGTCCCATCATTTCCCACCATCCTGGGTTTTGTCAACTTAGTTGAAATTTTTTGGCTTTCTTCCCTCTCCACCTTCTATTTGTGTGATTAGCTCCCCTCTAGTTGTAGTGCAAGCAATCTAATTCCATTCAGTGCTTTGGCAGTGCCAATCCCTGGCTCCAGGTTAGAGAGTGAAGTGGAAGCTGGCTGGTAAATTCATCCTCAGCCTCACCTTGGCAGCTATCTGCAGGCCCTGAAAGAGGCAGGAATTTGTGCTCTGCTTCATGGACCTCATGGCCTGAGGAACAACAACAGTCAGGACTGTATGGGACTAAAAGAATTTGTACCACTGAAGGGACAGTGCCAGTTGTGGAGCTGGACTGGAAGAGGGAGAGAAAACAAGGCTTAAAAAATAGAAGAAAGAAGAAGAAAAATAGAAGAAAACTAAACAAACACCTGCCATGTCACATTCTGCCTTGTATGACAAACTGGTGCTAGATATTCTCAGACACAGAAACTTCATTCTTTTGCTGCAAAGAGAAAAGCCAAAGGTGGAAAAGGCATTTCTAATGTGCTGACCTTGAGGTGTGAAGCAGTGCACTTCTGCTAGGATTTCCCAACTGGTTACCTACTGTCTGGTCATCCCTAATGTTGGATTTAATGTTCTTGGCTCCCCTGTTCAAGCAGAAACTAAAATGTTAACTCTTCCCAGATTTATTTTTCAAAATCTGTCCCAGGACAGCTGAAAGGGGCAGAAGAAAGGCAGCATTGTCTACCCAATAAGAAGGAAAAGACAGCAAGGAGTCTGGGTTTATCACCATTTCTGGCACTGACTCACTGCACGGTTTGGTTTGGTTTTGTCTTTTGCTTCTTCACAGCACTCTTGTAAATATGATGGGTGTATGTAAATAGCCTCGATGGGCTTGGAGAGAAGCCATGCAAGAAGAAAATTTATAAGAGCACAGAATGGTACTACAGAGCCTTAGCAGAAAAACTGGAAAGACGTGGTTCCCTGGAGTCACTGTGAGATATTTTCACTTGTCCTTCGGCACAGCAGCTTCAAGGCCTGACATTTAGGTGCCCCTCCTGTGGCTGGCTCCTGCTGGGCTGTAAATGGAGTGTGAGAAGTGCACCCCTAGGACGGGGCAGAGTCCTTCAGAGCAGCACCACCGGTTTGGCAGCAGGGAGAGAGGGTTTTGCACTGCTCCCAGCTGAGGAGAAAGAGCAAACAGAGACACCTCTCTTGAAGGGGAGTCTGACAGGATGGAAGTCACAGAGTGCAAAAAGTCCTTGTGTGTTGCGGGACTCTCAAACCTTCTCTGGGTCACCCACTTACAGTGTTCTCTCTCTCCCCAAGAATTTCATCTTTGAACATGTAAATCACAGGCAGTTTTTTGTTTACTTGGGTTGGGGAGTTTTGGTTTGTTTTTGGGTTTGTGTTTTTTGTTTTATTTATTTATTTTTTTTTTTAATAAAGGAAAAACAAGAATCAAGTGACTTTTTAAATTAAAAGACTCTCAGATTTTTGGTACTTTACTCTTGACTCATGAAGGCCTGTGACTAGCATTACTAAGTGGGTTAGTACTACCAGCATCTCAGATTATTAAAGATAGAAACTGAAAACTAATTAGGAGTTCATGTTGTTTCTTCCTCTAGTGTTCCACTCAGCTGGCTGGAGTGATACCAGCCCATTTAATTTCCTTTCCTTCAGTGCCACTGTCTGTTTTTCATATTGGTACCAAGAAACTCCTGACTTTATGGCATATTTCAGGGAGAGAAGTCCTCTGTCAATACCCAGTGATTCTCCATCAGTTTAAATAAAGTGAATAGGATATTACAAATATTTTTTCTGATGGTTCCAAATTCATAAAGCTTACATTTTTGCAGATCCAGGTAGGCAGTTGAGGCCATTCCCTGCTGTTGCTATATTCATCATCCCACCCCTTCCAGTCTCATTTTTCTCTGTCTTGCTTTTACCTTCCCTTAGATGTACTCTCTCTTTCCCATGTCTTCTCCCAAATGCAGTTTTTCTCATGCTGCCTATACCAGCTATGTCCCTTTTTCCCTGAGTGCCCCCTCCCCTGCAGCTGTGGTTTCACACTGCATTGTGCGTGGCCCTTTCTGCCTGCTGTGTTTCCATCTTGGCTCTTCTGCTCCCCTCCTTCTCTCCTGCACCTCTCAATTTTTCTCTTTGCCTTTGACTCCTGCTGCCTCATTCTTCTGTCTCCCAAGGGCTGCTTTCCCAAGAGAAGCTAAGTCGAATTGATCTGCCATTTAATTGCCTGATGTGTTCATAGCCTGTGCCTGCTGTTTGAAATAGGCCTGCCTGGAATTCCCTGGGGGAGGCAGGGCTGTGTGGCAATGGGGGAGGCGGATAGATGGGCTGGCAGCAGCTCAGCCAGAAGGCAGTTTCCTCAGAAACAAAACACCTGCCAGGAACACCTGTGCTCGTAAATGTTTGCTGCCATCCTTGGGCAGGTCCCAGCACTGGGAGAATGAACGTGTCTATTCCATGGCATCAAACCAGGGCGCCTCATGGCGTGTGTGAAAGCTTCCAGCCAGCACTCACACTGAGCACTCTGTGTTCAAGGGGAGAAATGCAAGCCAAGAGTCACACACCTCTGTAGCTATGGGCTCAGGCAAACTGGGAATCCTGTCAGCCCAGCAGCTCCAGCTCCAAAGGACCTTGTCATTGCCCCTCCCTCTGGGATGGGTGAGCTGCACAGAGAGGCAGATGAGGAAGGACCATGACCTTGTCTTATTCTGAAACCTTTCCCTCCAGAATGTCAAAGGACTTGGTCAGAATACCTCATGTCCCTCATGTAGACAAGGCTCCTTCCTCCCTGTCAGGCTCCAGGAAGTCATTGACTTATCCAAGGTCACTGCAATGATTTCTAGTTGCAGTTAAAATGAAATCAGTCTTCTGCTTCTAGACTGCAGACTCAGTCTTCTTTTCTCAAGGAATTTAAGGAGGGACTATGGTATGAATAGAAACAAACCCATTTAAGCAGACCCATTGTCTTTGCAGAAATCCCACCTATTAATTGAGCTAGCTTGGATTTAATACCACTGGGTTGATTAAAGGTCACATAAAGATTAAGCATCAAGTCAATTGGTCTTGCCAAGGAGGCAAAACTAAGGATTTTTGCACTGAGCATGGTGGAGTTATCCTTCCCTTCCCCTGTGTTTGTGCACATTTACCTAACTTTGTTTGTTACAAAGGAAAACCACGAGCTCCATATATCTACAAACACCCCGGAGGCTTCACTCCACCTCAGTGTAACAGCTGGATGAAAGCCCTAGGCTGCAAAGGCTTTGCCAATTAATGACATTTTCTCCTCTCTTTAAACACCCTATGTGGCTTCTTAAGCTTTAGACAGCAAAACATTCATGGAAGAGCAGGCCATTCAGTAGCACCCATCACACTGATTTTTGCTAAACACAGTTTCCTAAACACTGTTCACAGTGACTTTGTTGTTAAGGGAATAGGAACAGATTATAGCATGTGTATGGAGGAGAACATTACTTCTGCTTCGCCTGATCAGACACTAGAAATAAAGGAATAAGTTAAAACTGAATAAAAATAGATGAGAAACACAGAGCCAATCTGAATTAAGCACAGCAAGAGCTGGCCAGTTGTCTTCACTGCTTTTGTGAAGCATTTGCTTCATTATTTGCTCTGCAGCATCTAGCTAATGACATGGCAGACATAATTAATACAGTTTGGGCCTTTCTGGTGGGCAGGGCTGCACACACAAATCCATATCCTTGTATTGTTTCTGCTGGGGTTTAGATGCATTTCATGCACCAGAAAAAATATTATCTGTCTGTTTTTACTATCTCCCTTTCTCAGACTCTCTTTCTGTCCTTCAAGACCTTGAGATTTCTTGTGTTTATTCCTCCGTTCTCTTTCTCTCAGCATTCATTAAGTCAGCAAGCTCCTTGAGAAAGAATCTAGTTTTTCATTCCATGTATAAAGTGTGGCCCTGGTCCTGTTTGGATCCTGGAACATTTCTGTGAGCTGTCCCCATGCAACCAGGGAGTCAGGACATACAGGTGCTCTTGCTTCTGACTTTTTGCACAGAATATTCTTCAATTTAGCAAAGTGCCTTGATTAAAAAAAAAAAAAAACAACAACAAACTTTTGAGCTTGTATCTCTGTCTCACTGAATCAATGGGATTTCAACACATGCTTAACCTTAATCATGTTCTTGAGTATTCTCCAGAACTGGGCCTTTTACAAGGATACAAGTACCAGGAAGCTTGCAGGAGTTTTGCCTTCTTGCATGCTGCTTTTCTTATACTATTGATGGAACAATCTGTTACTCATTAATGCTGCAGATTAAGCCATTTTGCCTGAATCTGTTTTTTCCATAGACATTTTAACTGCTTGTCTTATGATATATTTATTTGATTTCCAGTGCTTAGTTACAATATGACAGCAAATCTAGAGTACATTTAATAACTATTTATTCTGTCTCCTCAGGCACATATTGACTGCAGGAGGTGGCATGAACTCGGTGTTGGCATTGAGCTGCAGCACTGATGGCCATCCTACAAAAAGAAACAGAGACAGAGAAATTTCCAGTTGAAAATTGTTGCCATGTAGATGTGAAAGATGGGAATCAGTTCCACTGGAGTCTCAAGGCCAGATTCCACATAAACCTGTCAGGACCCTTGCTGCTGGTAGGTAGACTGTTCTTTGTATCTTTCTGGAGGAGAAAGGGTACAATCTCATGATTAAGGGAATTAGTTTACCATGGAATGGGAGCCCCAGCTGTAGGGGATATCTAATCCCTAGGGAACCCAAATGGTGTCCATGTGTATGTTACCCCAGAGTCACTGGCCTGCCTGTCTGGGACGTGGCTTTGTGATTGATGAATACATGGAGAGGCTATTGGACACCATGGAGGCGACAGCTTTGGTGGAGGCAGTTTGTTCTTCCTCTTCCTTGTGGGGATTAGGGGTTTTTAGAGCATTACCAACAAATCAGTCCCTGTTGTGAGGCATTCCACACTTGTCCTTCCACACTTGTCCTTCCACACTTGTCCTTCCACACTTGTCACTCTGTCGGTCATGGTGTCATTCCTCTCCACGCCCTGGCAGGAAGTGAGGAGGGTTTTCTTTGGCAGATGTTTTTCATGCTGGCTCCCTGGGGAGCAGCGATCCTTCTGTGTATCTGTGTGCAGCTCACCACCCACTGCCCAGAGTCTGTCTGTCATCTTGGAAGTTAGACTTCTGTGTACTCAGTTGTGCCCTGGGGTACATATTCAGGGAGCTGCTAAAAGGTGTGTCCTTCACATTAGACCAAGGTCTGCAAGGCCAGGGGATAATTGGCTACCAGAGAACCCTTCACTGAACTGAGAGAGGAAGATGTCTGTAAAGTTGATGCAGGGAAGTTCTGCTACTGGACAAAGGGTAGTGGGACACACAAAAGCCTTCAAAACAGGTTTATTGAGAAGTCACAAGAAAAACATAAACAAATTTGCCACAGGAGCACATCCCAGTATTATTTTCTTGGGGTGTGAGTTAGTAGATCACTGTGAAAGGACAATATTCCTCAGTCCTTCCCATGTCCAAGTGGATTCAGAGCCTGGTGCATGTGAGCTGGGGGACTCTGCCAGCCCCTCTCAATGCCTGCCCTTTCTCCTGTGAGGTATTTAAAAGCTGCCATAGAGCTGTGAATCCAACTGCAAATCCCTTGCTGCACATGCCAAGCAAGCCTCTTCCAAGGCAGGTGCCTCCCTGGCTGTCATCAGCAGAGAGGATACAGGCATGGCCCAGGGCAGCAAAGGATGCAACATTCCCGTGGATCACAGATGGCAAAGACTGCCATTCACACTGTGGCTTAGGCAAAATCCACCCTCTGGATGCTCAGGAACTGTTACAGGAGCAGCTGCTCTGGGCACTGTGGGAGAGGAAGGGCCAGAGACACTTCAAGTGTTTTATCATGCTCTCACCAAGCCTGTCCCCTGTGGAGACAAAGCCCTGACAGTTCTGTGTTCATTGTCTTGTACAAAGAAAGTTCACAAGAGGAAGGTGGCTGTTTGCAAGGGCTCGAGAATTAATTTGTTTAGATGCTAAAAGAAATCAAGTCTAGGGCAAGAGCTGCCTTGTGAACGGACCATTAGCTATTTCAGTAAGCGGTGGCACTATGTATTCTTAAATTTTTTTCTCTACTGAGCATTGCAAAGGTGTAGGAATTCAAACACATTGGTAATTTCTAGACTGTAAGATAAAACTAGTGATATAAAGATGGCTCACTGCAAGCTCCTCTTCACTTTTCTTTAGTTGTGGTGTTGATTTTGCTTCATCTAGGCCTGAGGCTGACTGGGAGACTGCTTCGGCACCAAGTACTGTTGCTCTGGTGTTTATGGTACAGAAGGTTTTAGGAGACAGGCAGCATCAAATTTTGCATTCTTCACTGGGACTGAATCTGTGATGGCCACAAAAAAAATCCAGTCACTTTTGATCCTGAATAAAGATGAGAGTTTATCTGACACTTTGTGTCTTAAGATAGCCAAAATTCCAGTGTTGTGAGCTCTGATTTGGATTTCTGGCAGCACAACAGATGAATTAGATAACTTGTTCTTGTTCCTAATACAATTAGATAATTTTGTGCTGTTTCACCAACCTCTTCTTGTGTGACTTAGGTGATGAGTCTGTGTGTCTGAGACAGGTTTAATGCCTACCCACCCACAGGTTCCTCTTAAGCTATCATTCTACACTGTCATTTTATCAGAGTTCCCACCTGAGACTGTGACTGCAATGGAGTTCATTTACTCTGACTTTCAGCTTGAGCTGCTTCCAACATTGTTGCTTTCCCTGACTTTTTATGCCACCTTACAGGTGATTTCACAAATTTTAGAGGAGACTAAAATGAGGCTGTATGAGCAGCTGGCCCTGATCCATTATGTTTAACCTTCAGGGAAGCTGATGTGAAAAATCTGCTTTTACAGTGGGGGAGGCATGTTTTACCAAAACCAAGAGCTGTTCCCATGCTGTTCCCAAACAACTGCAAATCTGTGCTTAACACTGCAGGGAGAAGGGGAAGGATATTTCATTTGGCCTGCCTGTGTCACCATTTCAATACACCCAAAAGTCATATCTGCAGGTGACCCACCAAACTTTCAATATATAAAATTTAGAAGCCGTAATTTGCTAAGCTCTGTTTTCCTGAAGGTTATGTGGTTCTCAAAGAAGAAGAACCACTGAGAGATACAGTTCTAATTGTACATGACGGTGGTCTGATTAATTGAATTTAAATGAGTCTTCCAATCTAAAAAGCAATAGTAGTGCTTCTTAGTTGGACTGCATAATTTTCTGTGCCCTGTAATGATTCTGCTGTTTAATTTACACTTTCTCTGAGGATCAGTCTGGCTGTTTCAGAAGACTTAAGACTGGGGCCAGTTTCTTTGAGAATTAGCTGGAACACGCTGCATTGTTTCTGTTATTGAATTACTAACTAAAGGGATAAAAATCTAGTATTTCTTTTTGATCTTTTCCTGCAAAGACAGTTTGAAATTATCTTTTCCAAGTACTTTCCAAGGAACTCACCCCTTTTCTTTCTGAAGAAGCTCTTACTCTGATTACCTGTTGTAATGGAGGCTCTGTATGGGACTTAAAAGACCTCTCAATAGTTTCAGAAACCACAATTCTCTGCAGACTGTATCAGCTGTTGGTTTCCCATAGAGTGCAGTTCAAAGCAACAGATTTGGAGCCTACAGCAGCACCTGATGTGAGCCCAGGTTTTGTCAGTCTGTCCTTCACATATCACATTTCCCTGCTGCTCAGAACTGACAGCAGACTGTTACCAAAACATCCTACTGGAGCTCTCATGATTCTGTTTCTCACTTTGACCATAAAATCTAGATTTTTAAACAATGCAATATTTATTTAGCTGTAGGCTCTGTCTTAGAGGGGGAGTCTGAATGACATAAGGACATACGGTGAGATTGCCTAATGGAGGTTTGGGCTAGAAAGAAGCTGAATATTGTCATATACATGGTTTATAACCTCCAAAACAATCCTTACATTTTAACTGAAACCAGAATTTTGATGATTTGACCAGACATTCTGATTTCTGACCTAATTTCCAGATCTAAGAGATAACAAACAGCAAATAACCAAACCTTTTGTTGGGTATTCATACGAGTAGTTACCACGACACTAATTTCAACTGCTTGTTGTGTTCCAAACTGGAGAGGACTTAACCTCCCTAGTATCACTGGAAACTTCCTATCTTGCAGCTCTCTTCAAATACTAACTTCATTTTTTGGGGGGTCTATCTTGAGTATAACTGTTTAGTGACTTCTATCACTCATTTCAAGGGGAAAATCTTGGAAATCTTTTACAACCTTAATGATTCTAAAGATGGGGCCCTACACAAGTGCTTAAGTTGGAGTTACTGCCATACAATATTGTGCCAAGTTACAACCTCTGAAAAGCTAATTTTGGGGTACACCAACCAGAAAGTCCACCTGGCTTTCCATGGTGCTGAAGCTGTTATTCAGGCTGTATCCTGATGTTTCTACTTCTTCAGTGACCTTTTACTAACCAGTGTTCCTGGGTATTTAATGAGAATGTTCCAGATTTCTAGAATTTTTTTATAGAATTTCAGTGTGTGGCAAGTATAGAAATGAACAAATAATTTTATATGATAGACATAGAAATGAGTCTTCTCTTTAATTAGCACAGTTATAGCAAAAGCTCTAAGTTCCTTCTCCCCACACATTGCCAGTTTGCCTCAGTCCTGAACCGATGGATCTCTACAGAGGCAGCTAAGATACCTCAGCCGTTACAGTCAGTTTACAACTGCAGGCTGAATGTTCACAAATTTGGAAGTATGAGCTGACAGACTGTTTCTTTAGTGGTGTAGGTGGCTATCCAGTGAAGATAGGCAGAGAACATCAGCTAGTTTCAGGTAATAAATGTCCATGAGGCCTTCAGTCCAACTGATTTCTGTCAGCTTAAAATCACAGGCACACATGCAAAGATTTTGTATCACAGGCCTGTGAAATTTGTCTCACAGGCAGCCTTGAGGTTTTTACAGAGCTCCCTAATCATCTTTTGCTGTCTTGGAAATCTGTATTTCTACTAATTAGCCAACTATTGGAAAGCATGGCTGGACACTGCTATTGGCAGAATTAGGCTGGCTTTCCCCAGTCTGTCATTGATGGCAATTTGTTGTTGCTGGCTTATATGGTAGCAAGACATTAAGGAACTTATAGCCCATCTTTTATATACTTAGAAAGGAATGTCAAGATGATGCAGTGTTGTCTCTCACCCCCCCTTTTCTTATTCTTTGTAGAATTAGAGCCCACAAACGTGAGGAAAAACAGCCATGGCTGCAGTCAAGGCATTGTGCAAGTGTTCCCCTCACAGCAGTGCTGGTGTAAATTAGCCTAGTTTTTTTTTTTTTTTCAAATGTGGCCTCCCACACTTTGTGCTAAAGTCCCTTCCAAACCAGTTTTCAAATGTTGCCTTCTCAGCTCTGACATGTGACAGCACCTGAGGTGTGCTCTCACAGGCACTCTCAGTTAATGCTGCAGCAATCCAGGTACATATTCAGGTACATATTCATCTTTGTGAATGCACTTCTGCACCTCCTCATTCCCAGACCTGGATCTTTGCTAAAAGATAGTTATAACCCCAGCACAGTGTGCAACAGCAACTCTCAGCTTGGTTTATTGAGCCAGGGTAGCTGATTGAGTTAATCAGCCTGGTTTATATCTATGGTGAAGGCAGGACAGAAAATTAGCTCGGGACAGAACACACAGCCTTTGTTCTTGTCTTACTAATGACTGATCTGCTATTGTCCTTTAGCCATTCCTTTCTACCTGCTTGGGACATATTTGCTGCAGAAGGAGACCACAGAAAGGTGATCTGACTAAAGTAATCTTCTGTCTTTCTGGAATGAGTCTAAAAGCAGCAATAGCAAATACTTTAAAGCTCCTTATTGAAGTGACCGTGCTGCACATTAGGAGATGGACTAAAGCAATCAGAAGTCTACAGGTATCTCATCACTTTTTGTCAAGTCAAGCCTTGTAATTCTTCTTTGTTAACTAACTACAACCAGATAAAATACGAGGACCTCTGTGAAAAGCAGTTGCTGTAGCAGACAAGATGACTTCTGAGAGGGCAGTTTCAGCACTGTTATTGAAGCCGTATCTTTTTTGCTTTGTTCTGAAGCGAAACAGGAAAGCTACAACATCATTCTTGTGGTTTGACAGAACTGCAGGCATGGTGACAGCTGCATGTTATAGTGATCATTAACACCTTGTTAGTCCATGGGGACCCATGCAGAATTAAAGTTGTGTTTCACCAGGCGATATGCACACAGGCAGCAGCACAAACAACTTCCAGGATAACAGTTGTACTGCTAGCACTGGCTTTAAATGTTAAGGGAATTGTGTGTCTCTATCAAGGTAAATATTGAGTATCTATCACTGTGGCATTTCTGGAACTGAGGTCTGTGTTATTCAGGAGGCCATTATTAAACAACCACAAATCACAGGCACAAGTAAGCAACCTTTCACTCAGCTTTGCTTCCTGCTTAGTTTCCTGTATTTAGCCAGGCTTACACAGAGGTATCTAGCAGAGAATCACAGGCAGGAGCTACACATGCCATTTCAATATCTAAGGACTAGAGCTTCCTTAGCAGCAGAGGGGACAGAGCGACATGAAAGGATGGGAAAGAGAAAAATTAAGGAGGGGCACCAGTTAAAAGAGAATAGATAATCACCTAGAGGAAGAAGTAAAACAGAAGCATGAATGTTTACATGAGGCAGGGAAAGGATGGATGAAGAAGGATTAGAAGATAAAAAATGGAAATGGAGAATTTCCAGAGGTAAAGTTGAAATAGAAAAGCATTCAACAAGAGGAGAGTTCCATTAAAAAGAAAGAAAGGAAATATCACAAAGCAGGCACAGAAATGAGCATCTGCTCTAAAGAAAGCCTATGACTGGAATATTACAAAGAGAACAATGAGGTGATCCATGGCCAAAAATTTGCACTGTTTCTCATTAATACTGAGATGCTAATGGCTACCTTCCCCAAATCTCCTCTTTCCTGGGGTACCCTTTCTTTTTGAAATGTTCTGCTTCAAATACAAAATTGAGGTAGTTTCACCAACAGGGAATCCATCCCTGCTGTGTTGAGCTTTCAGGTTGAGTTGGCTGTTCCAGACAAGTCTGAGTCTTTATCAGTCAACACCAGGCTCTTCCTTTAATGTATGTTACCTGCTTTCCTATTATTGTTATTGCTATTATTATTACCACTACCATTTTGTTCCAAAAGTTCACTCAGACCTTGATGATGGTCAAATTCAACAGTGATAATCATTATTTTAAAATTTCAAGTAGTAATAATCAAAGGAAATAATGTTATCCCTCAGTCCAACAAAAAGATTATTTGAACAATGCACTTTTCATCAGGAAACTTCCATTTACTGAAGCTGTTCCTGGAAATTTTTGAATCAGCTAAGGAGACAAGATGGACATAGCAGTTTAGTAAAGCTAAGCTTTATCTGGAAGACTATGTTGTTGCAGTGTCAGACAATCATGCAGTCTGATGGCTACAGGCAAAAAGAAAATTGGGCTTGTATCCCTTGAGAAGGATCATCTCTGATAGCACAGTGTTTCCTAATATACTGTGGAGGCATTAAAGGAGAAGTGCCTCCTATGGACTTCCTGCCTCCACAGCTCCAGGGGTTTTGAGCAAGCAGAGAGGACTGCCTTGGAAGGCTGATCTGCCTCAGACCTGCAGCCCTGTCAGATCTCAGCCACTGCCAGGGCTGCAGTCCAGAGGCAGAGCAAGCAGCTCCTGATCTGCCAGCAAATGTGAGACTGAATGTGCTCTCTTGGGGTGTGTATTGTCTTGGGCTTTGGATGCAGGTTGCTACTGCAGTTTTTATTTAAGTTTTTCTGGTTGTTACGCCTCTGCTCTTTTCAGTTCTTATTGTTCTCTCCCCACCCCCTGCCCCTGACATAACCAAACAAGGCCTCGGGTACAGCTTCCCAAATCAGCCTCCACAAACTTGACTAGCCAGATCTCCACAGGGAACAAAGTCACATAGATTTCTGTGACAAAACCCATTGATCTGACAGGGGTTCAGATAAATCTGCCTCAAAAAGTTAAAGCAATAGAAATCTGGATCCGCAATGCAAGATTTCAGTGACAAAACCAGGGAGCTGACAGGGACTCAGACAAATTCATCCATGCTGAGTGACTGCGCATTCATTCCACACACAACTGCCTGCTTAAAGAGATAGTGATGAAAGATCCCCACACAGCATCTAGCACAGCATCAGCATTTGTTAGGAGATTAGTGTCGGGAGGGAGAAATACCAAATTAAAGAGGTATTACTCTGCCATTGGGGGATTGGGAATAAGCAGCAATAATCATGCCAGCCACTGCCACAATAACAGTGCTGTGAAAGAAAAAAATGGAATGTAAAAGAGTCTGAAGAAGAAAGAGAAAAGCAGAGTGTATTCACAGGTTGGGAACTGTGGCAATGAATAGCTCCAAAGAATATAACCAGCTCAGACTCTAATTTAAAAATGGATGGGATCAGGACAAAAAGCAGTCTACACGGCAAAATGGCGAGTAGATCATTCAAGATCTGTGTGTTCCTGTCCAGCTGGGAGAGTTACAGCAGAAAGAGTGACTGCAGGGTGGTAGAAGCTGGTGCTTAGAGCAGGCTATTGGTGCATTTATAGTGCCACAGCGGAGGCTGATTGAAACATAAGAACATGAGGGTATAAGGAATTGCTTCCTGGAGCAGAGCACTGGGCCATCTGGTCAAGTGTTCTGTCTCCCCCACAGCAAAAGCACACGCTCTTCAAGGGGAGCTTGGGAGCTGTGGCACTTTCTGCTCTTTCCCTCCATGCTCAGAAATGTTGGATCAGTGATGCTAATGGATTCATCCCTGCCCTGTTTTCAGTAGCCACTTGTAGATCTGTTCTTGAATATGTCTAGCAACACATTCTGCTTTGCAGGCTGGCTGGTGACTTTTAGGAATAAGAAGAGGACCTGTGTCTAGAGCAGTAGCCTCATGCTTGGAAAACTGACTCCATTTGACTTCCATGTGGTAGGAAAGGTCCTGAAATTGGGGCTTTTAGATTCTTAAAGATGATGATTTTCAGAAACAAACATATCTGATTCTCATTGATATCAATCAAAAGGAAATAGACTCCCCAGGGCTTTTCAGTTCAGCAATTTGGATTGCAGTTATGCATTTCATGGTTTGAAAAGTGTATCAGCCAACTCTGCATCCGTAAGTTTCTTAAGGACCTTTAAAAATATGCCTTTAGTCTCTGTGCCCTAACCTCCAAGTCCTAAGGAGAAGGTTAGAGCTGCCCATCTCAGAGAGATGTGATAAAGAGAAACACATCAGATATCATGAAGGGATCATCTGCTAAGGTAAGGGAATGTCTAATGAAGATCAAGAACTGTCAGAGGTTCACATTTGCTTGGGGCACTCTGCTGAGGATCAGCCAGTGACATGACCTTTCCACACTCACAGAGAAGTTCTGCAGGTATGACAGTGTAACCACGGGGAAATGAGGTGTGGAGGTGAAGGGTGAAATGTAGCTGCAGGGATGCTGCAGACAACTCTCTCTCTCTGAGTCAGAAATGCTCCCCAGCTAAAGGGAGTGTATGAGTGCTAGATGGTCTTTAGGAATTTCTCTAGGACCCACATCAGCTCTGGTGTTAGTGCCAGCTGACCTGAGACTGCTGAGGTGGAATGGAGGCCAGTGGCAGAATGATAGGTAACTCCACATCCTCAGGTGACAACAGATGTCACAAAACTTGTCACCAACTAGAAAACTCCTGTTTGCACATGCTTGCTGCAGAACATGTCGGGAGATGCTGCCTGTGTAGTGTCAGGAGAAGCTCCTGTTGGCTTTCCCTTCGACTGCCCCTTCCAAAGGCACAGACATTTGTTGTGCTTGCTTGCTCCCTCACTTGCTGTTCTATCTTCTAACCATTCCAACTACCATCTGCTTTCGAGTTGCTCATCAGTTTTCTTGCCTAGGAAACAGCAAAAGCACCTCATGCACTGAAGCAATTTTTCTGTAATGGATAAAGAACTACTGCAGCCAGGTACTCTATTTACAGCTTAGAACAACACAAACTCAGTGTCCCGTTGTTGTTACTGTAAGCACCAGCCTCTGCAGATGAGCAAAATGAGAGGGATTTGCCTTTCAGGGAGCATACAGTATTGGTTAAGGCAGCATAACCCACAGACCAGAACACTCTCATGGGATGAGAGACACACTTCTGGCTTGCCAGCTGCTGGCTGAATCTGGGCCAAATTGCTAAGCAAGCAATAGTTTTTCACTTTTGTCTTCCTGGCAGGTTTCTGGTTCAAAAACTTGGTGCCTTTAGACACAGACACAGATCCAATGACTGCATAGAAATGCAATGCACGTGTAATTGACAGGCTGTGACGCTGTGTCAGAAAGGACTGCCTACAGGTGACTCCCCTTCTGGCCCAGGCAGCCTGGAACTCTGGTTTACTGTCTAAAGCAGGTGTATGCGATTCGATTATTAATACTGTGCACTTCTTTGCGGTGTCATTTAACTCTGAGAAGCAGCCATCCCGTCATGGAGCCGTGCCGCTGCTGCAGAGCGCCCGCGGCTGCAGGGAGGCTGCGGACACCCAGGGAAGGCGCTGTGCCGCGGGCAGGCTCCGAGAGCCGGGCTGTGCGGCACCAGCGACAGGCACTGCCGGGCACAGCGGCTGCCTCTCCCGGCTGGGCCGCCCCCGGCCCGGCCCGGCCCAGCCCAGCCCGGCCCAGCCCGGCCCAGCCCGGCCCAGCCCAGCCCAGCCCGGCCCACGTGCCCCGTGCTGGGCTTCAAAAGGCGCCAAGTGCCGGCTGGGCCCAGGCCTTAGCAGCCATTTGGGGCCGGATCCTGCTCGCTCTGTGCCGGTAAGCACCTTCCGCTGCTCTAATGACCGTCCTCTGCTTGTCCTGAAAGAGTTGGGGGTTTGTTTCCCTGTTTTTTTTTTTTTGTGTGTGTTTTTGGCATGCATCATGTTATAAACGAGAAACAAAGTCTCGATATTCAGCAAAATTTAGATTGCTTTGTTTTATATAGACAGAGCAAGCAGCGCTGGGGAAAACGTGAGGGGTCACCGCCCACTCCACGCTTCCATCTAACGGGGTTTGCAGCTCCCTTTTTATAGGATGGTTTTCCTTGTAGTAATCAAGAATTGTTATTGTTTTGTTGTAGTAATTCTGCAAGGTAAGCAGTGGTGGTCAAACTTCCAAACTTCTGTGGGGCAGCTCTTGGGGCAATTGGTCATGTAACCATCTGGTCTTGGTAGATAAAAAACAGAAGAAGTAGGAAGCCTGATCTTTAGCAGATAGTT
>JAOTQP010000724.1:4895570-4907010 GCA_026413545.1 Cichladusa arquata
ACTGCATTTCTATTTTAATTTTCCTAGTAAAGAACTGTTATTCCTAATTCCCATATCTTTGCCTGAGAGCCCCTTAACTTCAAAATAATAATAATTTGGAGAGAGGGGGTTTACATTCTCCATTTCAAAGAGAAGTTTCTGCCTTTATTGGCAGACACCTGTCCTTCAAATCAGGACATACTGATAACAAACTGGCACCTTGCTGCAGCCCCTAAAGCACACAGGTGGGACAGTGTGTGTAGGCAGGGATGAGATCTTTCTTTAGACCAAGTGGTAGAGCTGAAAAACGTTATGCAAACTTTTCAGTGCACAGGTAAACAAATGCATATGTTGCAGTAATGAACCTGTCTCCTTGTGGAACTCAAAGCACTCCACAGAGACGAGTAAAATGACTCAGCCATTTCTGTGTGATTTGCTCACCCACCGAAATAGAAATTTTTGGAAATTTTTGTCTCCTGCTTCACCAGGACCACATTTCCGCTGCTGTGCAGTAAAGCTTTATTTCCTATCTCACTGCAATGCCAGGGAGAGAGGAACAAGATAGAATCTCTTATGTGCAGGTGATTCCTCTGGCAGTACATTAGGAGGGGAAAGGAGTATCAGATCCAAGGTGCATCTAAGATGAAAAATGGAAGACTTTTCTTCTTAGGGTAGAGGGAACTAAAAATCAAGACCCAACACAAAAAAATCTCTGAGCAAAGTATGCTCTTTTCACAGAAATTATGAAATGGTTCTTGTTGGTAGGAAATGGTGTCATTCAGGCTCTGAGTTCCCTGTTTCCCATCCCTGCCTTATTTGCCACATCCCTGCATAGATCTGCTTTTAACAACTCAAGATCTTCAGGGCAGGGTATGTGACATATCACACTGATACTTTTAAGTCCATTTCAGTGGCATTTTAGCCTGAAGCCAAACTGTGCAGCATTTAAACACCACTGATAAACAAACAATTGTAGGCAATAATATTATTTCTAGAGCAGACTAGTGCTGAGTATCCTTTAAAGCTCTCATCTTCATCTAGAACTCCTGGATCTGTGTGTGCCATGCAGGCTAAAACCTCCTTGTTGAAGAGCTTTGAGAAAACCCCACTAGAAAATACTGCAGTTGCACATATGGCAGATGTAACCGTTCATGTCCTAACTCAAAATCCACCGAACGGATCATCCTTGAGACATCTTTTGTTTTTCCTTCCTCAAGAAGGGCAATAAATCAAGCTAAGTTAAAAATTTTATAGCTACAGCTGGTTTTGGCTTATGCAAATGCAACATTTCAATCACAACATATGGGAAAAGCATATTCTTTCTGTTCCTCACATAACTCAAAAGCTGCTATCCTGATTTTTTCTGAAGCTTTTCAGAAACTATCATCTCTGGGTGGAAGCTTCAGACAGGGGGTACAACCCAGCTCAAATTTGTTCACTTGAAAGACCACTGAGCAAATGGAGGGAATGGAATTGGAGATTTTAACTACAATTTGTTTGCAGACAAGAACTGTAACCAGGAAATATTTGTAAGATAGCTCAATTTCAGATTTCAAAATTATGATAATTTCTTACCTGGGCTTCTCCCTAACACAGCACGCTTGAAAAAGTTGCAGTAGATCAGTTTGAGTTTCATTATTTCTCCATCACCTCTGTTGCTCACTGTGCTTAAAGATGCCTTGTGATGAGATTTCTTTGTTGCAGACACAATTCAGAGCCACACAAACCGAATTGCTTCCTGATGGAAGTGACTTGTCATCGTCTCCTCTTTTCCTTTTGAGGCATCAGTACATCAGAGGGTCTGGGAGCATGGGGACTGATTGTGTCCTGCCTGCTGCCCCAGTTCAGGGAGCAGTGGGGCTGCAAAAGGCATAGGACCAGCACATATTCAAAGCTCACTTAACTCCACAGTTTATTTTCTCCTCTCTCTTATTATTTAATTATTCCAGAGTTATTCTGAAGGAACAAACCCTGCAGCACTTGAGCACATTCAATCACAGGTGGACTAATCCTGAATAAACTTGTGCTAATGCCTCATTCCTGGGAATCTCCTCCACAAGTTCATCCAGCCCTGGTTGTCTCCTCGGATCTGCACAGGGAGAATGAAGGATGGATGGAGCTCATTGGGAGGGGATGGTGGCACGAGGGGAAAATACACAGAATGAGCCTGTTTCTGTAATTACAATGACATGATTTATCATTCCTTTGCAATGTAACATAAATCCCTATCTGCTGTGCCAGAGAAAGTGACTTTTCCTGAGAAAACCTCCTGGTGACAATCCAAGGGCTGGTGTTTATGCTGGGAGTTCAGCAAAGTCAGCTTGGGGGGAGAGGGCAGAGAGAGAAGGGCAGGAGGTAATTAAACACCAGACATCTTCAGAGATTAAGCAGAATATGCCCAGCACAGGAAACTCAACCACCAAACTCTGCTCCTTCCACTGGACATTAGCCAGTGGTCTGGGTTTCACCAGCCACAGCTTCCAGGCAGTTCTGGATGAGTGAGGCTGAGACTGGGAACAGGGGTTGATGTCTTTGTTTCTCACTGTCCAACTCTATTTTGACTGGCAATCAGTTATATCCATTTTCCCCAAGTTAAATTTGTTTTGCCCATGAAATTGGTAAGAGATGTCCTTTCTTTATCTCAGCCCATAAGTTTTCCATGTTGGTTTCTCTCCTGGCTCGTCCGGGGGGGATGAGAGCAGTTGGGTAGGCAGGGGCAGCCAGCAGTGCCCAGCCCAGCACACTGCCCTGTTCTCCCAGTGTCTGTTGGGAAGGTCCAGCTGGACTCCAGGCCCAGCTGAATCACTAATCATGGGGACTGCAGAGCACCAAGCCTTTGGTATAGGTTAGAGGAGAAACTGCACCTCAGCTTTCTTCTACACATCTCATTAGGTGTAGCACACAACCAAAGAGTGGGACCCCTCCCCTGAGGCTGCCATTTGTTTGTGGGTCCAGATGGAATTTAAACAGGCATAAAAGGTACAGGTACTGTTGTGTACTGTGGGCTGAAGGCATCTGCTGGCTCACAGAATGCTGAAACACTGACAGGGGAAGTAGAGCACTGTCTAAGATGGGGACAGAACACGGGGGAGACTGCTCAGGACCATCCTGCCCTTGCAGGATGCCTTCAGCATCACATATCAGCCCATGCCAGCAGCACATGCTGAGCTAGACAGACCTTTGATCCTGCACTTTTATTGCTGATGTTGCAGTCTGGTATTGAACAGGTTTTTGTATGGCTTTTTGTATATCCCTCCACTTGGAGCAACAGGGTTCAGTCCCTCTAAGACCATTTTTGGGAGTTTTCTATTTCTCATCCATAATACTGCAAGAGTCCCATTTGGGACCTGGAATTACAAAATAATACCTTCATAAAAATATCAGTATTGATTTCTCATTGTCAGAACTACAAAGCACATGAGACTTCCAGAGTCACACAGGCATGTGCATGCCAGCTTTGCCTAGCTCCTGTCAGCTCCCATTCTGTGATGGATCACACTGATCTGTGTCTGTGGGCAGCTGAATGCCCATGTACAAAGTGCTGCCACCACAGGAGTGCCTGTTGCTCCACACACACCTGCTCCAGCACAGGCTCCTGTGCTGCTGTCAGCATGACCCCTTTCTGGCTGCTTATTTCCAGCTCCAGAGCCTGAATGTTTGTCCCTTTCCTCTCTTTTCTTCTCAGCTTTGGAAATTGTCATGGTTGGGACCACCTAGCTGTGTCTTCACAGCTACAGTTGAAATACTATTTAGCTAAGCCAGTGTTAAATTGTCCCTTACAGGTGAATCTCATACCATACCTGTGTTTTCATGTTTGCCACAGACTTGAGGAATTAGCAACTTGCAGAGGAGCTGGTCCGAAAGACCAGCTGATGCTCATATGGAGCAAACATTCTGTGTTTTGGGGGGTGGCAGCTTGCACAGCCTCTTTCCCCACCACACACCCCAAATGCTGAAGTGCTGCTGCCAGAGCCCGTCCCTGGCCACTCTACCTCTGGCTGCAGCTCACTGCTCCACAGTGTACAAAAAGCTGCCCACATTTTTACCTCCCCGTTTTTCCCTCTTTCTTTGCTCACTATTAAGAAATGCACAATTTTCCCCACAAAAGTAATATCTAGCTCCTCACATAAGAGAACAGCTGTATTTACTTGACTTATGAGTATCTTTACTGACAGATTTATCCTTTGCATCATACAAAGCATATTTGGGCTTTAAAAAGTGCACTGGCTAATTCTTTGAAGCTTGCAGCAATAGACCATTCTCATTTGAAAGACATATTATTACCCCAAAACTAAACATATTATTTTATACATCCCAGCCACCCTGATTCTTTGTGCCTGAGGGCCTCTGAGCAAGAGGTGTCATTTGGAGCATGCAGCAGAGAAAACTCGGCTATGTAGATATCACCTTTCTCTGCTCCTTCTGTTCCAGAAGAGCTGTATCCACACCTCTCACTGGGAAGCTGCTGGGTTTTTCCTGTCTGATGCCTAAGCTGTACCAGTGTAGATGGTAGTGTTATTTTTGGAAGGCACATACTTCACACTCCTAGCGTGAGGAGCGGGAGCTGGCAGCCAGTCTCGTTCAGTAGCCACTCATGGGTTGGGTTTTGCCAGAGCCAGATCCTCAGGGGTCAGGGTGAAGCATCACGAGGCTGAGGGGGAAACCAGGGCTGAGGGACATGGGGGATGAGGCTAGGCAGGCTGGGATAAGGGCAAGGCTGGGCAGGATGGGATAAAGGCAAGGCTGGGCAGGATGGGATAAGGACAAGGCTGGGCAGGGATAAGGGCAAGGCTGGGCAGGGATAAGGGCAAGGCTGGACAGGATGGGATAAAGGTAAGGCTGGGCAGGCTGGGATAAGGGCAAGGCATGGCAGGGATAAGGGCAAGGCTGGACAAGGTGGGATAAGGACAAGGCTGGGCAGGCTGGGATAAGGGCAAGGCTGGGCAGGCTGGGATAAGGGCAAGGCTGGACAGGGTGGGATAAGGACAAGGCTGGGCAGGGATAAGGGCAAGGCTGGGCAGGATGGGATAAGGACAAGGCTGGGCAGGGATAAGGGCAAGGCTGGGCAGGCTGGGGTAAAGGCAAGGCTTGGCTGGAGTAGAGGCTTGGCCAGAGTGGAGGGGAGGTGTATGGTCAGTATTACACCTTCCTGAGCCGTGATGCCCACAGTCTGTCCAGCTCCACCCTTGCCTGGAAGATGCCACAGACACCCCCAAACCCAGCAGATTTCCAGCACAAGTGATCCTCAGATCCCTGCAGCCACAGAAGGGAGGGAGAGGGGTTTGGCACCCTCCAGCTCCAGACCAGAGCGAGAGCAGGGATGCTGCCAGTGAACTGCTTCTGCCTAATGAACTGCTCCTTTTCTCTGCAGCAGCAGATAAGAGCAATTAAACACTAGATAGCAGATTAATGATTACTGCAACATCATGCTAGCTCATGGTGACAAATCTGTATAAATATTCACCACAGTGGTAGGCGAGGTGTTCAGGCAGTGATGTGCCCTCTGTGTGGCAAATCACTCAGAGACGATGCAAAGGGAGAGCGTCTGCTGCTTGTCACATCCATTAATTATCACTGCAGAGGAAACTGGAGGAAAGACCAGCTTAAGTGTGTTACATTGCATTTGCCAAAGGTTGTTTTGGGCCCAGCTGCCACCCGGCAGACAAGGCAGTGGAATTTCCACCTTGGGAGGATGCTTGTTTTTGTGGTGTGATGGTTTGTAGCTGTGGATTAGCAGCTTTCCTTAGAGCTGGCTTGAGTCCTTGTGTTTTTATTGGAAATTAGGAGGACAATTATGTGATGACACATTATACCTATGGCCTCTGGCTCCTACTTTCTTTTCTGCTCACCTCTTGCTTGCTATTCCTGCAGACAACAAGCTGGACTAAGGAGATTTTGGGTCTGATGCCATCTAAGAATGCCTGTTAATAAAGAATGTAATGAAAAAGATGAACTTTCTGTCACTTAAATTTAAGTGCTGGCTAAATTACCTTTCTGGATTTTGAAGGACTCTGATAAACACTAGTAGTGTTTGAGATACCCAAAGGGTGAGATATCACTTTTACAGCAATTTGGAGAAACAGACTTGATTGTGGTCTGTTTCTTATTGCACACAAAGCACCTCCAGAATACTGGCAAGGCAGAGGAAGTAAAATGATAGCTGGGATGAAGAAGATCTGGATTCCTGAGCTGAAATCTCTGTTTGATCAAGAGATTTTACAGAGCAGCTCTATTCTTAGGATTCTAGATTTTGTTCCCTAAAGAGTGCTTTGCTGGAGTCTACAAAAACCACATGTGAAACATGGGTACAAAAATATTAGATTTCTCTAATATGTTTAAAATATTCAAAAATAATTCAATGATTTTAGCTGAGTCCATGTCTGAAAAGTCTCTATAATGATATCCTGGTGTGCAAGAGATGGGTTTCAGCACATTGTGACACACTAGCTGCTGGGATATCTCACAGGATGGACAGGCAGCCAAAAGCATGAAGGGTTATTTGTAAATCTTGCTCTTTTTTTAAAGCAGAATCTTCAGCAGTGGCAACATCTCAGTCACCTCACAGAATATTTTATGTACCTGCATTCACATATATTCTATGTAACAGAGAATTTAATTAAATTTGTTTCTCGACATGTCAGCTATGTCCCACATCAAAGGCACTTAAGTCTTTGTAGTATCTCCAGTTGTGTTTGGATTTGCCCTGTGATGGCCACAGCACCGAAAACAGGCAGCCCCTGAGCAGTAGCTGGTAATAGTATTTGAAAAGATGATTGTGTCTCAGAATGAATCATTAGATCCTATAAAATGCATCTGTCACTGTAGTGTTTAAACTCCGCTTTCCCCACCCTCTCCCCACCCCCCCATTTGCACTAATTAGTGTAGGATGAGCTGCTGCCTAAAAATTAGGAGTTCTAGAATATTTAATTGATCCTAGTCCCTGTGAATGCCACGCCTGAGGAATCAGAAGCAGAGAGCCACAGGAGCATGGCTCATGCAGGGGCTGCATTTCTGGTGCCCCCCGAGCCAGGGAGCCCAGAGCGGGGGTGGTAGCCCTGCCAGGCACCTGCTGGTCCATGGCCCAGCTCCATCCACCCCTCACACTGCTCAGCCAGCCCCAGCTCTCACTGTCCTCACACACAGGGGAGTGTGTCTCACCCAAAGCCCCCGAGGGAGGAGTTACCTGAGCAGAAATGGCCTCCTGGAGGAAGGAAGTGTTTCAGTGCGTGGTAACTTTTCAAACCCTGCTCTTTAGGATGCACAAGTTGCCAAGGATTATGAAGTTTTACTCTTAAAAGTGACATAGTGTGGAATCATGCTTATTGCACCCCAGTGGCTCTCCCCTAAATGTGCTCAGCCGGCACATAAAGATGTGAGCTGTTTTTCACTCATCAGCTCTGAAAATTTACCTTGGATTCTTGCTTTATCATCCATAATTTGTTTTAAAGGCTCCACTGGGCAGGTCGTTACCGCAGCCTCATCCAGGAGTGCAGAGCACATAAAGCACCTCGGCCCCTGGGGCTGGCAGAGCTCCCCTCCCCAGCACTTCTGTCTGACAGCCAGCATCCCAAATGCCTGCTCCTGCTGTGCACACCTCAGTGCTGCTCCGTCTGTCACACCCCAGCACTTAGGTGGGATTTGCTGGAGTTATTTGTGGTTAGGGATCTCTTTCCCAACACCCAGCAGCCCCAGCTTGCAGAGTGGGAGCAGCCAGGAGGCACCGAGCAGGGAGAGGAGAATGCTGAGGATGGTTTGCTCTGTTCAGACCCCATTCCTAGCAGGGAAAATGGGCCCCAAAGCCCTGTTGTTGTGAGTACCACAGCAGAGGTAAGAGCAGACACCTGCAGGCTGCTTCCCAGGGAGCCCACAGCAGGAGCATCCCCAGATGGCCACACAAATTGGGCTTGGTCTTCTCTTTGTGTCTGGCATTTGGTTCAAGCTCTCTGCAGATCTAACCCCTAACAAAGGCAAAGGAGCAAAGAGTTTGGCAATTTTATTTCATTTAGATTCTTGTCAGGGCTTTTTGCTAGCCTCCTTGGCCTCCCCACTGCCTTTTGTGGGACAGCTGCTTAGCTGGGCTGGCAGGGCATGGGGCTGAGAGGGCAGGCCCAATTAACTGCACGGTGATCAGCTCTTCTGTCTTAAAATCCCTCACGCTTCTGAATTAATTTAGAATAAATTCAATCATAGCCATTTACAAGGTCTGCTGCTGGGCGCTGCGAGGAGCAATTTGCTGGTGGGATTCTCATTCTTTGCAGTGGCAGATTGCCTGAGTTCACCATGCCACAGGGATAAAAGGCTGGAATTTAGACCTGATGTGGCTGAATGCTAAATATTTGTGTCTGTTCACATTGAAGCATACTCCTGGTACCCAGGTGAGGTCAGGGGCTAATGCCACTAAGGTCATAGAAGAACAGTTTATTTTCCTCTCTCTGCAGCTAGGAAGGGGCAGACATAAACACTTGGAGGAATATGTCTTGTAGCACAGCAACCTTCCCAAAAGTCCTAACTCATACCTCCATTTCCTTGAGCTGTGAATGTCCACAGAACAAAACCACACACAGCTCAGCATGTGCTCTCTCCTTTTTTTGTTACACCTCTGTCTTCAGTAAATGTCAGGCCGAATGCCCATGTGTGTGCTTTGATTGCAAATGCCCATGCTTTGCCCTATAAAAGAGAAGTGCCCTATCCAGCCGAGCTTTCTTCTTCATGGGCTGCTCAAGTATCACTTCTGCTCTGCTGTGTCCAGGCAGGTTGACCAGCTTGGGCCTCTCCTGTGATATGAAGCAATTCCAAAATAGAAACATCTTCCTTGTGAAATTGATCTCCTCACCACAACCCTTATTGTTCGATTCCCCTGCTGCCTTTTGTTCCTTCAGGGTCTTTCAGCATGTGAATTCAAGGGTAAATAATCTCTTTTTTTGTTTGGTTGGGTTTTTTATATGTTTTATACCCAACTGATGGCAAAGCTCTAGTTCAGGATATGAAACTTCTCTGGACATCAACCAGCAAGAAACGTGTGCATTGGAATTGCCTTCTCAGATTAGTAATTATCATCTAATTTCTACTTTTTCATCTGCCATATAGCTACTGAAGTAGGGAAAGATTGTTCATCTTATATTAAGCAGAAAGATTGTTAAGCAGACTTCTGTAAGGCAGCCATCCCACTCCCACCAGGAAATATTTCTTACCTCTGCTCCTGGTCCCTTCCCTCCCACTTTGAGCACAGGGTGGGCTGCAGTGGGTGGGGGTGTCCCTGGCACTTGGGGTGCTCAGGGAATCACCACTGCCCTGGATGTGTGGACAGTGACAACAGGCTCAGGTTTAGGGCTTCTCTCTTATCAGCTCTAATGGCTTCAAAAAATTTGCATCCACTTGGCTGAAAAAATGGCCAAGGGTGAATGAATGAATGCAGATGAGGCAACTCCTCATCCTGTATTTCTTTATCTGAGGAGCAGTTTATAAATTCAAGGTAAGTATATCTTTCCACCAGCTTTGCACATTTCTACTCTCTCAGGGTGAATAAATTTTTTTGATGGGTGAGTTAAAACATCATTATTTTTTTCATTATCATTGTCATCAGTATAAATGGCAGAGGTGTAGGGTTTTTGCCCAAGCTTTTAAATTTTCATGACAATTTTACTAAGCTGTTTTATACGTTATTAAACACACTCATGATTTGTTTCAACCCATGCCTTAATAGGATGTTTTAGGAGAGTGTTCCCAGAAGAGGGCAAAGGTATCCTGCACTGGGGACTCAGCTCCAGCCTGGGCTTCTCCCCTGCTGGGATCCACAGACAGGGATGGCCAGGGTGCCAAGAGTGCTTATTTCTTTCACTGAGGTTTTTCTTTTGAGGTTATTTTGAAAATCCCAGCCTAAGGGATTAACAGTGTTGATCACTCTTGAGAATCAGGACACTGGTGTTGTTAAGGCTCAAAGCAATGGGTTTTTGCAGGTTTCTGCTGGGAAAAGGAAAAAAAGGGCTGCAGATCGAAGGTCTCATTTACCCAAACACAGAAATAATTCCTTCTTGTGGCCATTTCTAGAAACCGAGGTCAATTCTTGTACTTATTTTTTGAACAAGACTTTTTAATGAGTTTTTACAGACAGCTGCTTTTTGTAAACCAGTGAGAGAGAGCAGGGGCCCCCAGATTTCAGCACAACTCACACAGTCATGTTTGGCTTGGGAGGAGCTGAATGGCCCCCACTCCTGAGAGGAAGTCTATTTTCATGACATGACACTGTTCTCAATACTCCATTGGTCATATTTCTTGGTAAAATACTGATTTGTGTAATTTGCAATGAGATTAAAGTGAACAAACCCTAAACAGTTTGTTGTCAGTCTGTGAGTGCTCCAGATCTGCCTCTCTGCATTGTTCCAACCACACTTTCCAAATGTTGGTTAGTGCTCCTTGTGACTGATGTACATGGGAGTTTTCTGGGATCTAATTTTTATTTGTTTGTAAGGAAAATTGTCTGACAACAAATTTAGATTCCTATTCTCCATAATTTTATAACCATAATAAATTTGATTATTTCTTTTAACTATTGTGTAAAAATTATCATCTTGCATGTACAAATTGCATTTACTTCCCCCTTCCCCTCTCCCCAGCCTGATTTCACAGAAATGACCAAATCCTGAGCATTTTTCTCAACTCTGGCTGAAGTTAATGGGAGTTTTTTCTGTCAAAAAACTTTCTGAAATGTTTAGGGACTTCAGGATTAGACTTGAGTAGTGTTCTGAGGGCAGGATAATGCATTGTGCTAGAGGCAGATTCTGGCCTCCTTGTCTAACTGGACATGTCTCCAGTCCAAATATAGAAGCTTCCCCCTCCTTACCCAAGGGATTATTTAATTTTCACCACATTTCTCCTTCCATCCCCATGTATTTTCATACCAGGCACTCAGCACAGGTGTCTCCATGTCTTTACAAAAGTGCCAGTTTTCTATCAGATTATTCCACTCCCCTTCACCTCTATAATTTCTTGTTTTTCTGGTGAGAGATTTCAGGCACAAAGGTATTTTCCTCTTTTTTATGCAGTATGCCATGGTGTGTCCGCCGGGCCCTGCAGATCTCAGGCACACCATTAGGAAAACCTAACACTCCGTATCCCAAATGGGTCACTTCCCAAGCCTAGTGCTGAAATCCTTTTAGCTAATACTGTTCAGGTGACTTACTACTAAATTATATTTTAGAAAGATATGGTCTGCCCTTTACTTTTTCATGGGGCTACCATTCAGTCAGTTTTAAAGCCGTAATTCTTTTTCGGGTTGCCATGGAAACAAGTTAGTGTTCCACTGCTGCCTTGTGCAAACGAGCAGAGTGCTCATACATCATCTTACTGCTGCTGTGCAGCCTGGCTCTTCTGGGTTTCTCCTCTCCTGTGGACACTGCTGAAGGCTCAAGGAAAAATCCAACTCGGGTTTTTCCCAGGCTGTTGGCTTTCTCAGCTCCAGCTC
>JAOTQP010000724.1:4911666-4936220 GCA_026413545.1 Cichladusa arquata
TTTTTTTTAATTTGTGGAGTTTTCTGGGTGAAATAAAACGAAATAGTCCTTAAGAGCTAAAATCAGAAATCTCATTTCAAACTTTCCCTTTAGGACAGTGAGTTAAAACCACCCAGATGGTCACATCCTGTGTATTAATACACTTTTTCATTTGAAGAGCTGCTAAGCTGGGCTAAGGGACTAAACCTACTGAAAGTGCTACCTTCTTATTATTGCTGCTTTCTTTTATTATTGTTGGTGTCTTGGTGTGTACCAGGTGTCATCTGGTGCATCTCAAAAGAGAATGGCACAAAACTAAACCTTTACTCTCAAAGGACCATGCTATAAAATATCAATTCTTAAAGACCCAGTAAGGAAAAAACTCTTAGGAACATGATTGACTAGTAGGTTGCAGATAGAAAAGCTCTCAAAGCATCCAACCTGGGCCACTGACTGGAAAAGTAATATCTGTATGCCCTAGGAAATGCAGGAGAAAACATATTTATTTGTGCATGATTGTTTCTTTCACTGACTTTTCTTATATACCATCAAATATGTATGGTTTGGTAAAAAATGTGTGTGTGTCTATACAGGCATTTACAAAAAAATGTCTCATTTTAAGAAAAAAAAATCATTCCAGACTATTACTGGGCTGAGTGCAGTCATTAAGCATTATACACTGATAGCTTATTGTTCACTTATGTGATAATTTTACTTCCAATTATATCTGGGTAATGAATAAAGACAGTTAAGACTTTAACCTATTTTCAGAAACCAGAGTTCTATCAACATGCAGTTATTTATGCTAATGAAAATAATGATCTTTTTATAGTGCTTGTCACTGAAACGGAATGATGTCCTGCCAACTGTGCATGTTTGCCAGTGGCTACAAATTAATCAGCTAAACTGGAGTGGTAATTGGAGTAGAGACAAGTCAAGGGGCAGCCAGGCCAGCTCTGGCAGAAAAGCTTTTGAAGATGAATGCCCTGCTCAGCACACAAAACAAAAGAACTTGTTTATATAATGCTGTTGTTTAATTAAATCTAAGCAGCTGTTTCATTAAGAGGTCTCTGAAGATAAATGTGGAAGGTGATGGGCAGGGGAATCAAAATGTGATGATGATTGTGTTATACAGGATTACAGTGTACATTTACCTCACACCTCACACCTGCCTAATGAAATTATTTCATCGAGCTGCCGATTATAAACTGCAGGCAGACACCAGAGTGCAACCCCTGGCACTGAGCACACACATTTGGAGGGGCTGGCTTCAGAGCCTGCCTGAGCCTGCTCTCAGCTCCACCTCGGTGGTCCAGGAGTGGCTGCCCATGGCAGATGTCCCAGTGTGTGGGTGACATCCTCAGCATCCTCCCCTGCTTTATTTTGGCTCCTTTTTGTAGGGGTAAAAAATTGATAGTTCCTTGCTCCAAAAGCTTTTTTTTAACCTATCTTCTTTTCACCTTATTAACTTTTTCCACCTTCTCTGCTGTTTATTCACCTTGTAGGCACAACTGGAGTTTCCCTGGACAAAATGTGTGGCTGTGCTGGACTTTTCTCCCCATCAGGGGTGGATTCCTCCTGGCAGCCACAGCACTGCAGTTGGAGAGAAGCTTGCAGGGAGCTGTGATGGTCCCATAACATGCTGCAGAAGAGGGATGGAGGAAACCTCCTGAAATGCCTCTTCACAGGCTGAAAACCTCTGCTCTCCTTGAAGCTGACCCAGTCTGGAAAATTCCCTGCTTTTCATCCCACCCTGTGCTTGAGCCAAGAGCTTAAGCAATTATACAGGGAGTGTTCCTCAGCTGCAGGCTCAGAAACTCTGCTTGGCTGGGTAGGAATGAGCAGCTATGGACAGAAGCCTGGAAATGTCACAGGAATAGTAGGAATTTGATAATTATTCAGGCATATGACATTTTAAAATACTCTGTTAACCTCCACAGTTACAAAGGAAAAGCTGGAAAACATGGCAGTAGTCTCCTGTAAGGACTCTGAAACCATAAGACAGAGAAAAAATACACCAGACTTTCACATTTCTAAAGCATCCTGTGATTTTCCACATCGACTTTGTGTTAGAAATTTAGAATTTTGCCACCAAAGGAGTTTGGTATCTGGATGCTGAAGGCTTCCCTTGTTTTTTTGGTCCAGGCTGCAGCTCATATCTCATCAGTAGCTGCAGACTCCCTGCCTTGAGAGTCACGGGCAGCAAGGGTGCTCACTGACCCCTGGTCCTTGCAGCCTCTGATACAAAGGTCTTGTACACATCTAGTGAATATTTTGAAAAGAGTTTTCATGAACCCATTAGTAAAAAATATTTTAAAAAATTTAAAAACACATTTCATTGAAGGGCCTGTTCTTGAAATTATGAGATCCTTAAGCATTTTTGCAATATAAATAATATAATACTTAAAAACTGGAACTGGTTGAGAAAGTTTTCACAAGGCTTTAAATCCATCCATCCATCCATCCATCCATCCATCCATCCATCCATCATCCAAAAATGTATTTTATAACATTCAAAGCACATTATGGGAGTATTTAATTCTTACTTTCTTTTATTCAGTGCAGACTCAAAGAATATTTCCTCAATGATAGATGTGGAAACATTTTGCTTAAAGATGAAAAATAAATTTACACATTTTAATTTTCCAATGAAATGTATTACAAGCAATTTATCTGTGAGTCATTCAGCCATTTCCTCTGACAAAATGATGAGAAACTTACCCTACCCAGATTCAATAGGATCTTTGTCATTCCTTCCTATTTAAGAACTTTCTATAGCCCCATTAAGAGCTTCCACTGCTGTGTGTTGCTAAAAGCAGAGGCCCCACTGCATCCCAGAAGACACTGCAAGGCATTCCTTTGGGAATGTCTTTTTCTCCTGAATAGGTCAACAATTTTGATCTGTGCAGGATGGGAACAAGACCAGGAAAAGGAGCTCACCATCCCTATTTAAAGAATGTTTAACAGGCTGTTGACGAGCCCCCTTTCATCAGGGATCACCAGGTGTCTCTGTGCTGTTAGAACACAAATCCTATTCCTCTTGCCATACAGCACCACTCCATTTCAGAGTGTTTTGTGATCCTCGAGTTGAGCTGCCTTTCCCCAGAGTCCCAGGGTGGGTCACAGCAGGTATCCCTGTGCTCAGAGAGGCCCTGCTGTCCTTTGTGGCCATGCAGGTGAACTTCTGAAGGATCTGGCCCTATTTGAGTAAAGCACTGTACCATATCCTATTAAACTGGCACCCCTGACTGCTCCTGCCAGCTTGGCCCTGTGGAATTTTCAATAAAATGTAATTATTTTATAAGGTGTATAAAGAGCTTATTCAAGGCACATGCTCATTAAGCTCTTTCAGTCATCATTAGCATCAACCCCTAAAGGACAACAATGGCAATAATGTGAGATGGGGCTGAAGAATGTGGCATTTCTTAGGAGAGCATAGCAGAGGAATTTAACAGCACTGATCCTCTCTCCCAGCCTTCTGCTAGGAGAACGTGGATGCTTGGAGTTAGTTAATGATTCTTATGTTAGACTTGGACTAATCTGGACGTTTGGCATTTAATTGGGAAGAATCTAGCATTCCAGATGGATTTTGTGGTGATACACAAGAATGAGTGGGCAGTTCAGGTCAATGTTGAGAGGCCAGGTGAGAGATGCTCAGTTCAGAAGGAGCCACCATAACTCCAGGGGCCTTTGGGGGCCCTTCAGCTGCAGAAGGGCTGGGGGGCAGCTCTGCATGTGCAGGAGTGTGGAAAGGCTTCACCCAGTGGATTCAGGGAGAGCTGGGAGGCTGGATGTGCTCCTGTTGGTTCTTCACCACATGTCAGAATTATCTGGCTGTTCTGGGTTTGCACTGCTGTAACTGGGACCAGATTCAGCCCTTCAGAGCTCTGCATTGTGGTGCTTCCCAAATCATCTTGGCTCAGTGTCCTCACAGCTCTCTGCTGTGAGCTCTCAGAGACCAGAATGAGGTCCTGGACCTTCTATTTCTTCCAGTTTGGAATTGCAGTGTCTCAGCTTGCTCTCCTCTGCCTTTTCAGAAAGGCATCATGGGTGCTATATCCTCCTGGCCAAACTGACCTGACTCATTTGATCCACTGCTCTCAGAAAAAAAACACAAGGTAATTCTTCCCTGACTCAGAATCTGTATGCAGTAAGACTCCCTGAAGACCTCTCAATGAGCTGTGTACTTCAGAGGAAAAGCAAAGCACATGAACATTTCATTTCCCTTCAGCCCTGCCACCTGAGCAGTGTCCATGTGCTGAGCCCTGCTGCTCTCAGCCCCAGTAGCTGCACCAGGCATGTCTGGCACTCCCAAACCTGACTGTCTGCTTCACTGGGGACTTTGAAATGTATTGTGATTCCTGTACTCACAACCTGGGCTTCCTCACCCTCCAAATATACCTGACAGACCCTCCAGGCATCCAAGTCCTGAGCTCACCTGGCTGTGTGAGCAGGCTCAGCTCAGGAACAGCCACAGAAAACTGGAGCCCTGGAAAGGAGAACTGTTCTGTCTGTGTGAGGATTGATCCCCAAGCCCTCTGGGATGTTACCTGCAGTGAGAGCTAGCTGGCCAGCATCCAAGCCTGTACTGCAGCTTTGACCACTCAATAAAAGGCAGAGGCCAAGGGGCAGAGCTCATTGTGCAGGGACAGCTCTCTGGGTGTTACAAGTTTAACTAAAGTCAGTTTTTATTAAAAGATGAGGGAGGAACACAGAAGGCAGGGGAGGACCATTAGAAGTGGCTGAGCAAGAGAGGAGGAGCAGCAAGCCCTGCCAAGCTCTGCCCCTGTCCAGCACCTCCAGCAGCACCCGAGAGACCTGCAGGCACCTTCACCTGCAGCTCAGCACTCACCTGCCCCACTCCCTGCCCCTCACCTGCTGCCCCCCCTCTCCCACCAGGATCAGCAGCACAGCTCCTGCTGGACATCACCAGGAGGCGATGCCAGGGAGGATGCAGCCCTCAATATATAACAACGAAGGGGTGGGAAGAAACCTCTGCTTTCCTCAGCCCTATCAGTGCTCACAAAGCCTCTCCCATGACTGAGAGGTGTCCTGCCAGAGGGGCCACCAGAGCCCAGATGGAGAACAGCACTATTTGCCCACTGCCTCATCTCCCTGCCCAGCCAAACCTCCCTGCCCAGCAGGGCCTGAGCACTAAAGGCACTCATCAAGTGAAAAGCCAGCCTGCAGTGCCAGAGGAGGGGCTGGACAGAATCATGTAGGATCAAAATCAGCAGCGGGAAGGGACAAGGAATGAGGGTGAGGAGTTGAACCCACGGGTCTCTGCCCATTTGGCTGCTCCAAGGTTGGCCTCTTTTTCTGTTTCCTCCGGTGTATCTTTAATATCCTCCTACCTCCCTGATACAAATCATTGATCCCTGCTTGGGTTCTCGGCTCCTGTAAGATTTTCGAGCAGAGCTGAAGGCTACAAGGTTACTGAACAACAAGCTGAAACTGCTTTATTGCCAAGCATTTAATATCCTGTTTCCAGCAGTGGAGGCTTAGGGGGAAAGTATGGCATGAGGCTTCTGCCAGCATATCCACTGTGCCTCTAGCACAAAGGTGAGGAGAGGGGGTAGCTTCAGAACCATCAAATAAGTCCCTTTCTCAAATAAATCTGCCCCTGAAAAGCCTTTCACAGTCAAACAAGGCCAAAACTGTTCTCAGTTATGTCCATCACTCTCAATCTTCCCTCTTGCAAATTTATTGCATATGTGGATATTGCATATTGGATAGTGAGTGCAATGGGACAAAGAACTATTAGTCTCAGATTTGCCATTTTTAAAACAAATTATAAATATATTGTGTGGAAAAATGTTTTTCTTTTTTTTTCTGTTTTCAACAACTGTTTCTTGTTTTCCACCTTTGCTTATATTATGTCTAGCTTTTAGGAAGGTCTTTAACCTTCAAAATAGAGGGCATGTTATCCAAAAATTATTTTCATTGTATTACTTTCAGGCCACATGCAGATTTGTAACACAGTAAGCTGTGTATTGCATGTTCACCACAGCTCGCCAGTAGCTTTTACTGGCACACCAGCATTACTAAAAAAAAAATAATTACTACAAAATCTGTTGTCTTTTAGGACAAGGTTCATAGGGGTCTGAATGAGAAAACTACTGTGTTAGCAAGACTGTAGACTGAGGAATGAATAGTTAAAGATGGCTGGGGGGTAGATTTTGTAAGGCTGTGGATTTGCAGCAGCTCATGGTCCCTGGAGCTCATTTCCTGGTGTGCTGCCTCAACAGGATGCTCCTGTTGGTTCCAGCCCAGCCCTGCACCCCTGGTGAACATCCCTGTGTCCCAGTGCCTGGGGCAGCTGCACCCCAGCCCCATCCAGGGGCTCCCACCCAGCCTGGTCCTGTCCCCCAGCCTGGGGCTCCCCATCCAGCCTGGCCCCATCCCACACCACCTGCAGTGGCCCTGGACACCTCCCTCCTGAGGAGCCCAAGCCTTGTGCTTGTCATAATCACTCCCCAAGTTATTTCCCCGAGTGCAGCCATCAGGGATGGCTCTGGTTCAACAAGGTATTTAACCATCTGCTGAGCTAATCATTCCTTCAGCTGGAATTGCAGGCTGAGACACGGGAAACACTGCACCCCCCAACAACTCACAGCAGACCTTCCCCACAGGGAACTTCCCATGTTCTGCAGGGGTTTGTGTCCCCCCTGGAGCAGCTGCCTGGCCAGCAGGGGAGTCCCCTGTGGCACAGCTGTCAGCAGCACTGACCACACTGGTTGGTGCTGCAGACCGTGGACTTCACTCGGGAAAGCTGCAGTTCATGGTCCTGGCCAAAATGATTGTCACCACATCTGAATCACAGCTCCCCAGGTCACTGCTTCACTGCAGACCCCTCTGCACCCAAGTTCTGCTCAGCTCAAGGGGCTTTTACAGCTGAAAAAAATATTTACTTTGAGCAACATCTCCATTGATATTCAAAACCAAAAGATATGTATGTAGTTTTTTGTAGCTAAAGATTTTTATTATTAAAAATATTTTCAGCTTACTTTCCATTCTCAAGGTGTTCATTTATGTACAGACCATTATGGACTATATTTAACAGTAAAAGTGAATTTGGAAAAAATTACATTTTAAAGTTAAATGTGGTGAAATTTATTACCTAGAGAAACATTTATATAGCCATAGATTGACATGCAAAAGAGATTGTAACATCTCAGGGCACACTTTTGTGTGTGAAAAGGTATGCATGAGTATAAAGAGACAGCACTGAATAATACAAATATAGCTATATGCAGAAATCCAAGCAGTAAAGACATCCAGGCTGGAAACAATGCATATATTTCTGCTTGTGCTTACATTGTGTTTGGAAAGGATCATTGTAAAAAATGAGACAACCCACGAGACACAGGTGCACATGTAGATGCATGTCTGCACACTGCAGTGGTGGAAAATTGAGCCAGCCACTGAGGAAAACTCCTCACATGTTTAATGCCAAGTGATTTTCATTGCCCTTTGTTGAAAGCACCTTCTGCTGGTTATAAAACCACAAAATGGGGACAGGGCTTGTCCTGTTTACACTTTGAAACCCATACAGGCAGGTGCCAGTGAGAGATGTTCTGTTAGAGCTGGGTTCAGACATTAGGTAGGTTTGTGGGTCTTAAGTCCCTCTATAATCAGGCCCACCTTTAAAGCAAGGAGAGAATGAGCAAGTAGATAGATAGATAATAAATAAATAAATAAATAAAATAATGCTTTCTAAATTGTTGCTGCTTTTCCAGCAAATTCCCCATTTTTTCCTTGCAGTTCTCCCAGCAGACTCACAAGCAGTCCCACTGGAGCTCTGGGGAACATCTGAGGCTGCCACAGGTGAGATGCTTGTGTTCCATTTCCTCACCTGTGAGACCCCTAAACAGTGAGCACCAGCTGGAAATGGAATGCCTGTCTCAGATCTTATTATCTATTAGTTAGATGGGGAAGAGAGCACAAGGAACTCCATGCCATGCACGATGCCCCAATAAATTGGTCAATTACAGATTAGAATAATAATAAAAGAAATATATAAATCCATATTGACAGCAGAAATATTCACAGTTTACCATACTTAAATCCAGCTTAGTCCAACTTGCCATAGCAGACAAACAAACCTTAGGGAGCTTTAGGGAATGTTGGGTTCTAGAAGGCCAGGTCTCTTTTAGATCTGGACATCCTAATTCAACTCCAGCTAGTGCCTGGGGTATGAATAATTCATTAGTATTTCTCAGTTTGGAACTAAACTTCTCAGAGAATTTAGTAAGTGTGAATATTGCTGCAGTAAACATATGCCGATTATTTTTTTAGAAGCTAGAAAATGAGGTTACTCCCAAAAAAGTGGGTAAAATAATTAAAATGTAAATTGAAATAAATTATTCACACTACTAAATTTAAATAAATGACTCGAACACCTAAACTCAATTAAGGCAGTGGCATGTTGTTAGTTAGAATACTCAGTATTGTACAGCAGGTGTACGAAGCCAAGAACTGGCACCAAAAAAGTGTTCAATGTGCATGAATGTTTTATAGGTAACTGAGTGTATACCCTAAGGGCCTTGAATATTACATTAAATTATACATTTCTAATAAAGCAAATATAAATGAATATGGAAAAAAAGTCAACTTTCAGCTAAAAACCCAAAATACTTCTTTCAAGTGAGGGCTTTACCATTGCATAACAGTTGCAATATTATCTTGTTTAATAGCTTAAACACTGTTGTCAGCTAAATAACTGTGTATGCACGACAAGGCATAAGTGCCATTGGCAACTGTTGTGTAGTGTTATGGAAACCGTTCTAAAATAAGACCACATTTACTGTCACTTAAAACTCTTTTAAAATTTTAATAGAAATAACATATTCAGCAAAACAGACTTATTAATTTGCTGTAACTCTTCCTGGTTTTTTGTTGTTTTTTTTTTTTCTTTTCTTTTATGGCTCACTTGCAATCACAAAAGGAAGCTACTGTCAAAGCCTAGCTGTAGGGATGGAATATTCCTGGCTTTACAATGAGCTCCTAGTGTCAGGAGCAGGACTGAGGGGGAGGAACCTGGCAAGCACTCAGTATATTTTCTTTGCCATGGTTTTATAAAATACAGAATCACATGGTGAAAGTTCATGTAGATGTACTATTTAAGCCTAGAGCCTAATCTCCAAAATAGATTTTTATTTTTTTGCTGAAGAGGGGGAAGAGCAGCTCTAGAGAAGCTTTGTTAATATTTTTGACATATTTGGATGCTCAGCCTGACTGCACACCTTAAGTGGGATGGGATGTCAGACAAGTGAGCAGACAAGGGCCCCACTTCACACAGAGGGGAGCACAGAGCTGGGCACACAGTGACCTGGGGGCAGCTCTGGGGACCCCTGAGCCACTGCAAAGATTCAGACCCGTGTTCCTTCATCCCAGGAGGGGCTGGAGGGGCTGGTGTGTGAGCCTGGGGATGGCAGGACTCACTGTCCCCAGTGAAGGGGCTGAGCAGCCCCTCTGGGTGCTGCCTTGTGTTCACCTGCTGAAGACACACCTGTAAATCCAAGCACTTCCAGAGACAGAGGTGATGCACTGGGAAAGAGCTGCTGAAATATTTTATTTTTTCTCTCACTAATCAGTTAAGATGTAAGCCAGTTTTGTCCTTGCAAAGCAAAGAACAGATATTGAGCTGGGCCCTAATTGGATCTGTTAACCACCTAACAAAGCCACTGCACATTAACCAGCTTCAATTACAGCAGCTATGAGTAAAGTGCAAGGGAGGAAAACAGTGTGGGGGTGGTTTAGCCTGTCCCAGGCTGAACAAGGGTTTCATCTTGGGAGCATAATATTTGGCCATAAAGAGAGGGGGAAATGGGGAACATCATCTCTTTCTCTCCCTCAAAAGAGTGAGATCCCAAACCTGCTCCACACAGATCCAAATCCTTGAAGCAGGTTGTGCTCTTGGCCAGCAGCTGAGTGAATAACTGCAAAGAAACATGCAAAATGCAGCCTTCTAGAAAGCCAAGCTGTGACCCTTTACCTCCACAGGTACAGACTGGAAGCCAGCCCGGCGCAGAATTCACTGAGGAGAGCTTTCCCTTGACACCAGGCAGCCTTGGGGTGGAACCATGGGCTGAGAATGACTCCTGCCTGAGCCCTGCATTCCCCATCAGGCGGGTGATCAGAAGAGAGTTAATGTTCTTTGCCTTGGCAGAGGACACATCACAGCTGCCTGTCCTCATTTCAGGGACTGCCAGGGAACCCTGCCATGGGGGAAGGAGGAGGGAGGGGGAATTTGTGCCTGGGCCCAGCTGGAGTGATTTGCCATATCCCACAGGGAGCTATAAAACTCCTCTGGTGAGGCTGGCATTTCTCCTGGTTTGACTCTGCAGCCAGGTCTTTCCCGTAGGAAAGATGAGGAACTTTTCCCAGAAAGGAATACTTCAGTGTTAGGAGTGAATGAATCAGTTTTATGTGTAATTTTTGCCTGCCTTTGATGTGGTCTTGAATGAAGGGGAAATACCTACACCAAGTACCAATCTTGGCTTCATTTTTGACATATGAGTGGTAATAATTCAACTAATATTGCTATGTGCAAGGAAAATTAAGTTTGAACCAGTACAGAATACAGGGGTGCCTTAAGAAAGTTGGCTTTTTAAAGCCAAGAAGCATTATGAGCAAGATCAACTGGAAGAAGGAAATAAGGCAGAAAATACAAGAGCTTTGTAAGAACAACTTAAGGATATCTTATTTTAATGGGAGTAAAAGGCTGTATCTTCTGTAAAAACACAACAGAATAAACTCAGCATAATAAATCAAAAACCTCTGCAGTAGGAAGTGAATGCAGCCATAAAAGTAAGTCTTACCAATAAGGACAAAAAAGACAAATGTGATAGTAAAAGAGGATAGATAATTGACAACAAAAACAAAAATGTGTCGTTGAGAACATTAATAAGGGAACAGCCTTTGCAAAACATTTCTGAAGTGGAAAAAACCCACTTGAAAGAGACCAATGGGTCTGTTCCCAAACAGAAACAGCAGATACTTCTTTTTTATTTAGCAACAATGCAAAAAAAAAAAAAAAAAAAAATCAATAAAGATGTCTATTCTGTGTTTGGAGGAAAGGATGAAGTATTTGTTAGATGATGATGGTAATATACTTTCTATTCCTACTGTAACTAAAGAGGATATTAATCAACAGCTACTGTAGTTAGACATACTTAAATCAGAAGTTCTGGGTAATTTGCATTGAGAAATTTTAACACAGCTGGCTAAGAAGCTTTATTTGGCAGGTAATGTTCATTTTTCAATAACCCATGGGCAGGAGAGAATTCCAGAAACCTTTAAAAATGCCAGTTCCTTGTTAGTTCATTAAAAAGTACAGGCAAGGTGACTGAGACAACAGAGCCTGACAGGCTGAGTTCAGTATGGGACAACAAAGGAAAAGCTCATATTTAATTCAATTAACAGAGACTGGAAGGTGCATACTACTGTTAATGCTGATCAAGGATGGAAAATATATCTGCTCAAGATAATCTTAGAGAGATTATTAGCCTAGTTCACTTAGGTGTATTTACTAAATAACACCAAGGCTTCAAGAAAACATTGCTATACAGCTGACAAAATAAAACTATGGACTTAGGAAGTTTAAAAGAAAATAAATCAATAGGTGTACTAAAGGTCAAAGAGAATAGAAAGGCACAAAATAACTTGGCTGTAGAGTAAATAACTGGAAAGGTAAAAGCCACCAGATAGGAGAAACCTCTGCTGAACAAGGAAATCTGTGGTAGAACCAAAATTGCTTCAACTTAGACAACCTAAATTTTTTATATTCCAGACATGTATTTCAGGCTGCTAACAGTGATGCCTCCTAAGCAGAGGAACAATTCGATGAAGGTTGTGGTAGTTTTCATAACTAGCAATCTTTACATTAGAGGTGGAAATTTTTCCCATCTCAGGCTCTGGTTCCACTATCACTCCTGGAAGGTAATAAAGCAGACAAAATGCCCCAAGCCCAGCAGGACCTGCAGTTTGCCCCTGTGGCTCTAGATGCTCTGCAGGGTTACAACATGTATATTCCACTTGGAGATCCTCACCTCTCCTCACTTTCTTTTCTTCTAATTGCTCTTTTTACAGCATGTGGCATTGACTCTTGCAACAGCATCCTGAAAAGTTTATTTATAATGTACTAAAAGATGCAATCTTTGTAGCTGAACCAGATTTACTGTAGCAGAATTTTGGGTGATGAAACTGTAGTTCTCCAAGTTTTGTGAGTGATGCTTTACTTGGCTTGAGTTTTTTATTTGAACTCAAATAGAACAATCTTGCTTGCCTTGCATCAAGGAACAGTGGAAGCAGAAATGACTAATTTGATTCCTCATGACCAGCCCCTAGACATTAATATTCTTCAGTGCTAGGAGATACAAATTTCAGCCAGCCATACCAAACCCAGCCTCTTTCCCGGGTGCATTTCACTGCCTCAGTCTGTGACTCTTGAGAGGTAAACAGATGCTGAGCATATGAGCTTTAGGGACAAATCAGCTGACCTTTAATGATTCCCTAAGTCCTTCCCTCACTTTCCATCAATAGCATACTTATTGATCACAGAGCTGGCTGGTACTGAATTCCTCTGGAGAAATTCAGTATCAGAAAGGCTAAGAAAAATCTTTAAAGTGCATAGCTTAATTCTCTGGTCTGTTGTCATCAAAACTGAACATCTGAAACTGCACTTTGCTAGCCAAAAGGGAGTCTCTTCCCTTAACCCTCTTGGCATTGCGTCTCTGACTTCCAAAGTAAAATCTTCCCTTCTGCTTAAACCTGCTTGTAGGCAGGTGATTCAGCATGACTTCCCAAACTCACATCACTGTTTAGGAGCTGGGATGCATCAGTTCTTCAGGGAATCTCAGTGGAGAGTTTTCTATGAATTATGTCATCTGAGAATGCTCCAGAGAAAATGTCACTGCTGTGATGACTTGCATCTGTATAAGCTTTCTGTGAAGACAGCTGCCAAATAAAAGAAATAAAGAATAATTAGGGATGAGAAATATCTCTAATTTTTCCCTCCAATTACTTGTCCATCTGCATGCATATCAGGTGTAATATCATATCATTATTGCAGAAGAGTTGGCTGGCACTCCCAAAATAGTTTACAAGCCCTCTGGCAGTAATCACTGACTTAGGAACAGGCTGAGAAGCAGTCACAAATTAAATTGAAAACCTCCTGACCCTGACCTATCATGCCAGGACCCTACACATCATTTTGCTGTATTAATATTACAACACCCAACATCCTCACATGGCAGTGCAGGATGTTGAAAACCTGGAGAGCTGATTCCCAAGCAGTTCATCACTCCATGGTCTTAGGAGCCTTCTCCAGCCTAAATGATCCTGTGATCCCATTCTATGATGGTTTGCACACTCACATTCCCTTTAGATTTTAGGCGTTCAATGAGTAAGAGGAGCCCATTTCTGCAGTACACATTCCATATGAAGTCCCTGCTCCATTCCATATGCATGTGCTGCATTATGTCAAACCCTGTGTTCAGAGGATGTACAACAAAATTTGCCTCTTCCACTAATGCCTAAACTCCATTGCCTGCTGATGTATAGCCACAGTGCATCACTGGAGTGATGAGGATCTGATGGGATATTGCCATCATTTATTACTGGAATATTATCACTGGCATATTATTGCAATGTATCACCAGAGCAGCAGCCAGCAGGGATGGAGCTGCAAGAGAGCCTTGTATGTTTTATTAATTCCTAAGTGATAGCTGTAGGATTAGGATGACACAGAATCAGCATATAGCCTGCTTTCCTCTCATTCACATGTTTGCAACATGAACTGGAATATTTTGTTTGCTACTTTCCAGGTTTGAATCATTTCCTTGCTGAAGTTTTAGATTGAAACCTTTATTCTGAAAGTTTTGTTAGCGATTATGAAATAACAAAGACCAAAAGAAAATGGAAATCTGATCTTGTCTGTCTTGTTTTATCATCATCTCTATCATATATTTTAGAATTGTTTTGTGTCCCTGACTGTTAAAGTTTCATATTACACAAGGTATTATACAAAGACTTAGAAAACAGACAGTTCATTAAGGTATGACATCTATTTACAATTACTTTTTTTTTGCATAAGCATTTTAAAATTCAGTATCTCATTTGCTGCCAAAAATAACATACAAAACTCAGTATATTTCTGCCACTTAGCCACTCAAATTGGCAAAATGACATCAGATATTTAAACATCTTGATGAAACCTGAGCGTTCCTTCTCCCATCAGTGTTAATTCTGCCTGTCTCACCGTGCTTTGCACAAAGCAAGAGTGTACTGATATTACAGTGTCTCTTCCACAGTCATTGCCTGGAGGAATTCTGAAAGCTCTCCTGCAAATGTCCCCTGGATTTATTTCATTGTACTACCAGAAAATAACATTTGCTGCAAGCTTTATATAGAGCAACTTCTGCAAGGTGATGCCACTGTCAGCCTGTCTGATTCAGTCAGGACTCTGTTTTAGTCAGTGATAAGGCTCCTATCTGCATCCCACAAGGATCAGACAGAGATATTGGATAACTGCAGTTGGTTCTTGCTACTCACTGGTGGATTGTATTCATTATATCTCTGCTACTTCTGGCCATTATCTATCACTACATAAACATCTTCATCTTACTTAGCATCACACATTTTTTAGGCTCAAAATGTCTCTCTGATAGACCCCTTCAAATTTCCATCATTCATCCATCCCTAATCTATTGTAGTAGAACACTAGGGATGAAATTTAGAGCTGCATATTTTTAAAAAATGCTGATCTAGTTCCAAGTTGCTGCCCTGGGTGAGACAGTCAGCTTGCTCGACCAAGGTTGTGAGGCAGGAGCAGACAGCCCTGGAGAGAAGCCCCCTGTGTGCTGGGTAAGCTGTGATCCCAAACTAGAGGTAATCCACCACAGCACAGCACCTTCTCTGGAGTTAGTTTTGGGTAAACCTTGTCCTGTAATAAACCCCAGCCCCCAGAAGATCCTGGCAGTAGGGCAAACTGTGAAGAAGGGGGGGCAGTAGTAGATGAGGGGGGACACAGTCTCTGGAGAAATGCTGAGGAGCATTTTGGCAGGAAGGAGCCCTTTCAGGGGCACATTTGTGTCACCTGCTCCCTCAGAGCACTACTCAGGGCTGCCCATCATCCCTGAAAAGACAGGGCATGGTAGTGGTAGAAGTGAAATGTCACAGGTTGTACCTGGCTGGCTGGAAACACTTTCTTGTTTCTGGAGAAAGACTGCACACCAGGTTTCTGTAGTCCTTCCTTCCTCTCTCCCAAGAAATGGTTAATGCTCATGTAGCAGCAGCGTGTAGATCAGGAGGTTAATCCCAGAATGTGCAGTGTATTAGGCACGATAAAAGTGAACAAAACAGCAACATCTGTTTCAAATGACAGCTTCTCATTAATCTGCACATCCACTGCTGAAAAATATGGATTACACTCAGCAAGAACCCTGCCTAGATTAGTAGTTTGGAAGCCCAAGTCCTCTTGCCTATTGTCAGCTAGATTACCCTTTGCTGAGCACATTGACTTTCCCAGGACTGACTGCAATAATAATGGACATTAATTTAATCACATTGCCAGACACATTGCAGGGAATTCAGTAAAAACTGGTGGAAGGGATACAGAACTAGTGGAGATTTAATGTCTTGCTCTTCTTTTTGCATATGTTGCCTGGATGAAAGTGTTTAAGCTCAGCCTCAGATGTTCATTCTCTGACCAGCACTAGTTGTTCCCTTCCAACACAGTGTGACTTCTGTCATCACAAGAAAACATCTGTAGGATGGGACATGTTTTGGCATCCCTTCAGAAGGGGGTTTAAAACCTTTTGTCTCCTTTCCCCTCAAGAACTCAGTGCAAGACTAAGAAATTATGGGTTGGGAATTGAAGGAATGTCCTGAAGCAAGTCTGATTAGAACTAGGGGGGGAAAAAAAAAAACAAAACCCACACGACACAATTTGTACACTGCTACCACCTAGTGGGTTAAAGGAAAACCAACTCTCCCTCTGAACTAAAATGAACCAAAGCTAAGGGTGTGAACCTTCATCACCGAGGTCACTGGGACTTTTGCCATTGACTTCACTTGGAACAATTCTTAATGGGATAGGCCATATTAAACATCAGGCATTTGAACTTCAAGGGCAATTACAGAGAGTACCAGAGAGTTTTACATATATTTGTGATCTAGATAATTGCCATAATTTGTCCAGAATAACACCGAACCAAAAGCAGCATTAGCAATTATTGCTTTAACTCAGTGCAAATAGGTTGAACGGGATGAAAACACCCATTTGAAAACTGGAAAAAAGGGGATTTGTCATGGGTACTGCATTTTATTTTTCAAATTAGGTTAAACCTTATGAAAGCCAGTTCTGCACTGGTGAAAAGAATTTCTCTAGAGAGTTTGGCCAGCTTGCCTTCTTGCTCTCTGGTGCTTCCCCAGAGCAGGAAGGAACCAGTCACTCCCACTCAGTCTTTAGCTCTGATTTAGTGGGCATTTTTCTGAGTTAGATTGGCACAGGGTAACTCATCTCCCAAGTCAGTCACGCTGAAATGTCAGTGCTAACATCCAGTGCTATTAAAATCCACACTGATTTTGACACTTGCTCCTGCAGAGTCAGCATTTTATTTACCCCAAGGGATACTTTCACTTGCAATATGAATCACAGTACAAAGTGTCAGGATTAAATGATTCATACCTTATTTGCAGTACTTGATCCTTTCTTCCCTATGTTATGCCAAGAGAAATCCCTTCCAAAGTGATCTGCAGGATAGATATTAAACCAGCTGACTTGTGCCACTGTTCTGTGCCCTGTGGCTGCCTGGAGATGCTAAATGGAACCATGGCACACGGAAAAGAGTGCCAGGAGAGGGTTTTCAGCACTTCTGGAAATGAAGGTGTCAATGTCACTGTGATTCCTCTACCTATCTGTAATAATAGCTAGGAAGGATGCAAGGACCTTAATTACCTAGTATTAATAATACAAATGCTTTTCTATGCAACTGTGCTTTAATCACTTCCACAATATTTATCATCGTTAGTCTCATGTCATAGTTCAGCAAAGAGCTGAAGTGTATTCATAACTCAAAGCACTCAAAGTGTTTTACTCTTTATTTCTCAGCCTTAAAATGAGGGACATTATTTGAGGCTGACCCTACAATCAGATCTCACAACAGCCCTACTTTCATGCCAGTTCTGCTGTGTTTATTTGGAGCTCAGATACGCTCAGAATGGAATCTTTCTAATAGAGAAGAACACCAAATTAATCACCTCTCTCTTTTTTTTTGTTTGCAATGGAAATTGCTCATGTTAAAGCCAGTTGCAAAAGAGCTCTGTGGAATCTTCTTCAAAGCAGCTTTTGTCACAAAAATATTAATCTTGCAGAAATTAAACCTTCCATAGGTTTACTATTTTAGAAAGATTACAATTTATGTATCATAAAAATCATGCTTTAGAGGAAGAAAACAATTTTAACATTTTATCAATGTTAGTCTCAATTTGAAAATAGCTTCTTAAATGGTGTGTATTAGAGAACATAATAGTTAAAAGTAAAATCAAACTTTTGATTTTTTTTTCTGATTTTTTTCTGTAATGTAGGTTTCATAATATAGGGGATGTCCTCAAAAAGCTAATTCTGATATCTTAAAATTTCAGGGGAAATTACAGTGTGTACAATCCTCCTTGCATCGTCCTCCCAGCTTCCTTTAAAAATCCTCTGCTTTAAGCATCTCTTCCAAACCTGTTAAACCCCTTCCCAGTGGCTGATGTGCCATTTCACAGCAGCCCTGCCTCGCTGGCTGCCTCCCCCTGAGCCTCCTGCAGTGCCTCACCCAAATTCATTTCAACTTGTACTTTGTGTTGCTACATAAAGCATTATTTTCTTTCTTTCTTTCTTCAGGGCAAATGGATGGGATCTGTAAAGCAAGTGATTTTGAAATGCATTTTAACTTTCAGATCAGCCTTTGAGAAATTAATTTCCACTTAGTTTTTGGAGTCATTCCAACTCATCCTCATGAGTGAAATATGGGCATCAGAAGGTGGAACAGAAAATACAAAGCTAATGATCTGGTTCATGTTAGTTAGTTCTCTCTTAATCCTTTGAAAGATTGCATTTCCCGTCTCTGGAATTTCCTCTCACTGACGGTTTTTAAAAGAAACAAGACAATATTTGCCATGCATTATATATCAAGATTAACTCAAGAAGCGAAGATGATCTATTCACCATCCCTCTAAGCCTCTCATAATTAGGTCTACAGCTTTCAAGGACAGTGCTGTCTGAGCTTTAAGAATAAGAATTCCCATTGAAATTTAAGATGTCTCACAGAGTAAAGGTTAGAGAGGACAAAAGGGACCTAACCTTCACCCCTTACCCTCCCTGACTGGCCTGAGCTGTGAGTACACAAGGGCTGCAGACCTGCAGTCTCTCTGCTCCTGAAAGGGGATCTGCTCCTCCCCAGGCAGCCTTGGGACACAGATTTTTCATTTATGCTCAGCCCCATAGCAGACACCACATTTAAATTCCTACCCACTGGAATCCCCCCAGGTGCTGTAGGCTCTTCACCCCATTTTCTGTAAACCTGCATTACCTTTGGCTGAGCTACCTGCAGTAGTTTTGCCAGAAGACCCCTCAGGAGGGGGGTTGGAGTCCCTGCCCAGCCCTCCTGCAGTGCTTGGTGCTTTTGCAGCATGACCCTGTGCAAGGCAAGGGGCTGATAGCAGCAGCACCTGGGGACATCTCTGCATCCCTGCCCTCACTGGGGACAAGGGCAGGTGACAGCACAGTCAGGCCAGTCCTGCAGAAGGCATTCCTGCACCCAGCATTTCCCAGAGAAGATGGGAACTTCCCAGTCACCCAGGGGAGCTGTCCTGGCAAGCCCACAGGCTGCTGCTGTGACACAGACTGGACAGCAGTGGCCTCTGGAAGAATGGAGGGCTCAACCCACACTGGTCACTGTTTTCTTCTGCAGCTGGCTCTCCCCAGCCCTGTGTCAGTCCCAGCAGAGCAGAGCACAGCAGAGCACAGCAGCCACCCTCCTCCTGTCCTTCTCCAGGGCAGCCACCCTCCTCCTGTCCTCCTGCCCTGTTCCTGGGGCACATCTCCTGCTGCCTACAGAAGGTTCAGTGCAAACCCCAGGTACAATTCCTAAGAAGTTTGAAACACCCCTGCAGGATGGACAAAGTTGGTTTTGGTGGTTATCATGGAAATATGTTTATTAGAAGTGTATCTGAATGAGAAATGAGAATTTAAATAGTATCGAGTTTTTTGCCTTCTGTCCCCAAATTTCCTTTTCTGTCTAGCCAGTTCTACCATCAGAGGTACAAAAACAATGTAGGAATGTAAGTTATCAGGAGTATTACTGATATGCAAATATAATAACCCGCATTTGTTGATGTTCTGAAATGAACAGTAGATTTAAAGAGATAGCAGGATCTTCTGTTTACTTACAAATATGTATGCAGAGAGGGGGGTATATTTGCATGAAACCATCCCAGACATCATATTTTTACTGTCATATTTACAGTCCTGCAGAACATTTACAGTCCTGCAGAACATTTTCAGACAACCATCCTCTTCAAGAAATAGCATCCTATCACAGTCAGCTGAAAAAGGGTAAATTTGAAGAGACAGTCTATTCAATTTTGTTCCAATAGAATTGCAAGCACTTTGCTTTTGTCTACTATTATTGCAAATGTTGGGCTGCAAAATTCAGTCCAGCTCCCAGTTCTGGTAATCAGAAGCTGCAAAGAAAATGCATTTATTCCTTTCCAAACAGTAAGGAAGATTTTGGTTTTTAAGTGAATGAAAGTTTCTTGGAAACAGCAAATTTCAGTGTTCATTACTGGAGATCAAGATTTAGCATGGAGAGGCTTTTGTAATTTCTCTCAGAAAAGGTAGCTTGTTGAAATTTCAGAATTTCTCATCTTTTTTCTCCCTCCTCCCCACACCCTTAGAAGATACAGCTGGTAGGGGTCTAAGACTATAAAAAAAGGCATTAAATCAGAGAGCCTGTGTTTGTCCTACTTCCTTCGCTTTTCTACATTCAATTCCACACTTAATAGGAGGGAAGACAAAAGAAGGAGACATTTCCAATACTCAGACCCGAATAATATCCCTCTGGGATTACCTGCAGCTCAATACATCATTCAAAAGCAAAGATTAAAAGTAATAGTCACGTTAATATCATTTCACAATCCACAAACATAAATCCTCATTTGTTATTCATGAGCTTATCACACACACCTCTTAAGGAGCAAAATATTGCAGCATGTGCAGAAAACGGGAACACAAAGTAAACAGTGAAGGGGAGGCAGACAACTTTATAGCTCATTTAAGGTAAAGATATTGCAGGTGTGTTTGCTAACAGAGTAGAAGTGTTCCTGCCTGCCTTTGATGATGCATCTTGCAGAAGCATTTGCTGCTTCCCTGATCATGACTTAATCAGGCCCTGAAGTGCCCACATCCTAAGTGTGTTGTTTTGAAGTGATGGGTACCTGTGGGATGAGGTGGTGGGGGGCAGCAGTGCCAGCACATCCCCCTTCCAGTGGGGTGACAGGCCCAGGATGTCACACACTGCAGTGACTGAGCTGGACTCCCCTGCTCGAGGAGATTCACCCTCCACCCACCAGGATACTTCTGCATAGGAAAGAGGTGCTGACCTTGAGCCCTGAGTGCCTGCTGGGCTCAGAACACACTGTTCCTGCACACAGGGCTGCTCCCAGGGAGCCTGGCAGCAGCAGAGGCTGCAAGAATCACTCACAGACACCCATGGGTGGCTCCTGCCTAAACATCCCATCAGCTGCAAATTCAGAGCTGAATTTTGTTTCACAAGTGACCTCTCCAGGTGCTAACCCATCCCTCCACTGCCCACTGTGTGACCCCCTGAGCTCTGGGGAGTTCAAGGCAAGGCCATGGGGTCTGTCAGTGACACACACAGCCTGCCTTGGCTCTGCAGCCATCCAGGCATGAGCCCCAGCCAGGAAACACGTGCACAGTCCTCCTGATGGTGGTTACTGTAGAAACAGAGGAAACTTTCACCAGTGTTTCTCTCTTATTTCCCAATAAATAGCAGCATCTCCCCTAGAAACTATATCGATCTCTAGTTGTTCAAATAACTACTATTACAGGAGTAGATGAACTCTCCCCTGATAGACCTGTCAGACTCCCTGCTGATGAGAAGCCTTCCATGCAATCCATATCCACAATTGCTTTGGAAGTCGACAACTGATGTTCCCTCCCTTTTCCCCCTCCAGCTATATCCCTGTAGCTTTCTTCTGTTTCAACCTCCTATGCTTTTTTAAGCTGATACTTGTTTTGAGAAACTGCTATAGTTGTGACAGAAACTTCTGAGCTCTCCCAGTAATTGGCCTGCCTGTGTGCAAGGGAGGGGTTGAGAATGACAGTGCAAGGGAAGAGAACCTTGAAAACTTCTTGTCTTGGGAAGCTCCTGCCATAAATCAGGTGGTGTTGCACGAGCTTGCAGTGTTGTTGCAGTGCTCTGTGCAATGAGTATTTCCTCTCAATGTCTCCTCACATATTCACAGATATGTGGTTTGATTTCACACATTAAACCCATTATGTCCATATTTTTTTTTATTTCTATAACTATTGCAAACTATTTCCTCTGGCTCAGAGGAAAAAGGCATTAAATGCACAACTTGTTTGGCTGGAACAGTTGCAAGTTTGCTGGTGAAGACTCAAACACTAAGAGTTACCCAAGCAGAATCTCATTATTACCTGGAACTGCTGAGAAACCTAACACTCATCATGTGCTAAAACATTTTGTTGTACAAGGCTTGAGCAAAAAGCAGCCCAGGCTGCACCCTCAGCGGTCACAGGCTGACAAAGCTGTGCTGTTTGCCTGGAAAAGCACTGCTTTATGGAGCACAGGCAGCAGCCCTGTCCCAGGCGAAGACAATCTGCATTCCTCCCGAAAATAATTAATTGAAAGCTGTTTGGTAGCTTTCCTGACAGATGGGTAACACAGTCCACTGCCTGATTTTCTGATGCTCATGAAGTGACCTGACTGAGCCAGCAAAGTTCTTAATACTTCACCATCTCAGCACCTAGGGTGAGCTCGAGCTTTCCCACGTGTTCTTGTTTTGTTAACTGTTGAGTGGGAGAGACAGAAAACAATTTCTTCTTGTGGTCCTCTTTCCTTCTGACACAAGGGACGAAGGAACACCCTCCTGAGCAGCTTTAATGGCACAGTCTGAAGGTGGCTGAGCTAGAGCTGTCAGGTTTGCTGTGCTCTTGTTCAGCCCTCCCACATCTGCCCTGATGTTGCTCAGGAGGACAAGGAAAGCTGCTGGACAGCATCACCTCAGCTTTCCAACAGCTCTCACCACACTGAGCAATCAGCACCCTGAGCCTTCCCACAGAAACAGCTGCAAGGGAGGTAACTGGAAAAATGAGTGTACTCATCTGTCACCTATACATGTAGGTAACAAAAGCCTTGGGAACTCACCTTGGTGCTGTTCCCTCTGTGGTTGTCCTCAAACACTCAGAAAACTGGGTGTGTGCTGGAAATCTATTAGCTTGCAAAGGAGGGGGATACACTGATTATCCAGTTTCAAACATCATTGTGTGGAGTTGGGCAAAGGGGAGGTTATAACCATATGATGACAATAAAGCTTTCAAATTCCTCAGGTGTGAGCCACCTGCTGACAAGCTCCCTACTTAAATGTCTCTTAGCAGAGGGTTTGGCACTGGTGTTTTCCTAAGTGTATTTACCTCTTCGTCTTCCAGTTAATTTCATTATCTGCCTGACTGAGGCTCAAAGAAAGGCTTATGTAAACGTTTCTCCTGTCAAAACACATCCCAGTTTGAAGCTGATTATTCCAGACCTTTTCAGGATTAAAACCAAGTGCTCACTCCCAAATTTTCCTTTTACAACATAACAGGCATCCCTTTTCCACATTTCCATTTCTAAATGTAAGGAATATTGCTGCAGTCAGATACTGCAGCCTGTCCCTCTCTTACTTTAAGAATGAAGAACTTTAGTGTAGAAATTACTGCTTGCAGACACCAGAAAGGATCAGCAGATACAACTCCAAGTTTTTTTAGTTTTGTTTAAAGTGACATCTGCTTGAAAATTTTCAAGTGTCTGGAAAATTACAATAGGTCTCCTGGGAATGGATTAATAGGCTGCAGACATGTGAGGCAAAGCTAAATGCTGAATAAAATACCTCACCTAGCACTGCAGTTCATCAGCTGGGCTCCCATACCTGCAATAAACCTCTCCCATCTGTGCCTGCCCATGAAGCTTTCAACCTTCACCAAGGAGGGAACTCCAGTCACAGTAAGGTCAACCCAGGCACAAATTCTTTCATATTATAAAGTACTCAACCGATTTAGCAGAAAAATGTTGACTGTGTCTCTCAAAAGTAGAATAAGCAGGCAAGGATTAGGGGTTTTTTGTAACTAAATACTCCAGAAAATAGAGCTCCAAAGCCTGTGGGTGTTAATACACTCTGTTTTGCCAAAGGGCTACCAAAGTGTCCAGGCTGTAAACTGGAAAATGCTGTCTCAATATTTGGTACTTGATTACTGAGTGGAGATGGAGAACAAGCTCTGAAAAGGAAGACAAGCTGTAGGAGGAAAGGTGAGAGGAACTGTCCCTACAGACACACCTAAATTAATGGACAAAAAAATAAGGCTTAGGCCAGAGCTGCAGGAAAGAGCAGGACTTTTTCTCCCCATTCAGTAAGAACAATTAACATAATTGTTTTTAAGTTTTACCCAGTTAAAACTTAAAACTTTACCATAAAAGTTTTACCCAGTTAGAAAACTTTGTTCATTCTATGGTGACCACAATGGAGTAGCTTGGTAACCCTGCCCAGCTCTAATGTCACCTGGTTTATAATACTCTGCCCCTCCTTGGAGAATGTCAGAAGTTTTGCTACTGGTTGAGAGGCTTGGGTTGGCAACTCAGAAAAGTGAGACATGGACATCAGAGCAGCCAATGTGCACACACAGAGCACAGGGAGGCTGAGCTGAGCCTGCCCCATGCAGCCCAAGCCCACAAGGAAAAGGAGAGTATTTTTTCTGGAGAATGCTCAGTGCATCCATCCCCACAGCACCAGAATTCTGACATTAACTCCACTGAGCCTATTCTCAGCCTTATATTTAAAATCTGTATATAAGCACTTTTCTAGACTAAGCACTACAGTGCACATCCTGTGTCAAATTAAACCTTTACTACATGATTTACTGCTCTATTTTGCGCATATTAAAAAAAATCCCTTCAACTCTCATGTCTTTTTATGTTTTTATATATCTATCTTGCAAGATACTTTGTGATCCCCATATAAAATGTTTCATATGAGTGAGATTTCAACCTGACAGGCGAATTCTTTACTCAATCCTCATCTGCATCACTGGTCTGCTTTAAAAGCCATTTTTAGGCTGCTCTTTTGTCATGTCAGAGTGATGCCACATGGACATGACTGCACAGACCATGTGGCAGGAGCCACCAAGTGACACTGTGAGAAGTCAGCAGGGGAAGGAAAGGGAAAGGGAAAGGGAAAGGGAAAGGGAAAGGAAAAGGAAAAGGAAAAGGAAAAGGAAAAGGAAAAGGAAA
>JAOTQP010000724.1:4971779-4993697 GCA_026413545.1 Cichladusa arquata
CTGCTCCGGTCCCTCCGGACACGGCCTCTGCTCCTGTCGCCTCCTGACACTGCCCCTGCTCCAGTCCCCTCCTGACACTGCCTCTGCTCCTTTCCCCTCCTGACACTGCCCCTGCTCCATTCCCCTCCTGACACTGCCTCTGCTCCTTCCCCTCCTGACACTGCCTCTGCTCCATTCCCCTCCTGACACTGCCCCTGCTCCTTCCCCTCCTGACACTGCTCCTGCTCCTTTCCCTCCTGACACTGCCTCTGCTCCTTTCCCCTCCTGACACTGCCCCTGCTCCTTTCCCCTCCTGACACTGCCTCTGCTCCTTTCCCTCCTGACACTGCCTCTGTTTCCTCTCCCTCCTTGCAGCCCCAAACAGCTCAGAAAGGCCCTGCTCCACTCCTCAGTGGGATAATCATGCCTGGCACTTCACAGCTTTTCATTTTTCACTGACTATTTGGAGCAGTTTTCCACCAGCCTTTTCAGTGAATACAGCTTTCTGCTGTTCTGTGGAATTAGAACTTGCTCTTCTTTTCAGGAGACAATCATAATGGGGGATGGTTGTTCTGTGTTAGAGCATTTCAGACTAAAAAGCTCAGGCAAGGCTTTGAGACTGCAGCATTTGCTTCCAGCAATCTCTTAGCATTTTCTTCTTAAAAACAGGACTGTATGAGCAGTTGATGAGATCCAATTCTGAGGATCCCCTTTTCTGTCAGGAAAAAATTCTGTTTTAAGTTACATTGTGAAACAGCACTGAAAATCTATTTGGAACAGAAAATGCAGATTTAAACACAGTTTTCCAGAATGATTTTAGGGTTTTTAACTCATAAATTACTTTCTAAAACACAGTGGGTTTGGATACAGCAAAAAAGAAAAAGTAAAAAGAAGTGTAAAAGCATTTTACTAGCTTCAAATTGAAATGTTACACTCCAACTAAAATAGCTTTTGGGTGTTTCCTTTTGTGACCCACAGGTTGGGGACACCACTCTAGACCAAAACTAGCAGTGAGGCTAACCCAGGAATGCCTAACAAAACCCTTTGCAGGAGCTCAACGCAAATACCTTTTTAAAAAACATCAGTTTTCTTAATAGTTGCAAAATCTGTGCAACCCTACAATTTAGTAATTCTAAAGTCACTTTTCCACCACCCCATTACCCTGTCTGTAAAGAATTTGTGCACCGTGCTGAGAAGTTATTAAATCTTTTGTGTTAATGGGCACAGCAAACACAGATTGTTCAAAGGGTGACTCACCCCCCAAGGAGGGATATTTGCCTTTCCTAAGTAGATCCATTCCTCAATCAGGACCCTAGCAGACATCAGGTGAATGAACAACAGCATTATTCTGAAAGCAAATTCCTGCTTGGCTTTTATTCCCTGGTGTTTCCCAGATACAACCTCTTGTTTTCCAAAACAGTTAGGCCAGGAGTTTGGTTTAGTACCTCCAAAAAGGAAAAGCAGTCCCGTCATTAGGAGCAGTAGGTAAGCCCTGGCAAGAATACTGATGAATCCAGTCATTCCTCCAAAAATCATCAGTATCAGGCTGAGGGGCATCAGGATGACAAATGTCCCATGCATGTCTGAAGAAAAATGAAGAATGTTAGTATTTTAACATTTTATTATGGTGTTGGTGGATGTAGCAGTAATTATTAAGTGCAGAGCCCCTGATCAGGATCAAAGCCTCATTCTGTGCTGCACAAACAAGAAATTGGACAACCCCTTGGGTTTTCAGTGTAAATCAGCAGGACAAACATATGGTATGCATGAAATGGTAACAAACAGAACAAACCCTCACAGGATCACAGCCTGTGTTTCAAACAGAGATCACAGATATAGAGGATATGTCCACACAGATATTTATGAGCAATTAAACTGCTCTCAGCTCTTGAGCCAGCTGGATATCAGGTGATGCACTGCATACCAGGTAGGCACTGGCAACCTTAATAAAAAGCAGCCCTGTTATGTGAATCACACTGCTCTGCTTGGAGGTGAGACCCAGCCATGGTTTGATTAAAGGTTTCTCTTCTGTCACGTGTCCTCTGCTGCACTGATGTAGCAAATTGTTGACCTTTTCCTTTGCTGCAACTGACCATCAACTAGAGGGAAATTTTCCCATCCAGCTCTGATTCTCTGTCACTTTTTTCTACAGCAGCTTCACTAAGTGCATTAACCTATCCTGCTTGCTTCCTCCCATGCTAAATGTTTTACATTAGTCTTCCTTGATCCCTGTAACATTTTAATAGCTGTGCAAACAGAGGGTTGCTATGTATTTTTTCTTATCACCCTGTTTTTTCCATCATAAACCATTATTGTGTCATTGTTCCCTCTGATACAATCTATCCACAACATTCAATCCAACCCTTTTTAGAATAATAACCAAAAAAATAATTCCAGTATAAATTTGTTTCACACCAGAGCAAAGTTGAGTAACTGAGAAAAGAAAATGTAAAAGGTATATTCTGAAGAGGTCTAGGTTTCATTGTCTCATTTAATTTCACAGAGGAACAATACACCATTAGCTTAGGAAAAGAAATCACTTAAGAGTTCACAGTTGCTGTATGATCAAATGATCAATTTTTTCAAGTCACTGTAACTGCCCATGGAATTGGATGTACTGCATCTGCCACTGGCTGAGGATCCAGCTCATCCTCTACAGTGGCATTAGAAAGATCAGACATAATTGTGTACATGGCTCTGTTCACTTCCAGAAGCCTGGAGGGTTAGGAAGGGTCTGCATGGCATCAAGGCAGACATTGTTGATGTCTGTACTTGAGTAGAATGTGGTTTCCAGATATAATTACTTGTTTTGTGTAGCACAGAACATGGTAACAAAAAAAAAAAATTGTGACAAATGATAGTTTTGGGAGGTGAGCATTTTCTGAGGGTTTTTTCCCCGCTTATTTACACTGGTTGTTATATTTTCATATTCAATCCCACATATGGCCACATCAGGACCAGCTGATGCTCAGAAATCATAAATTCAACATTCTGCATTGAAGAGAGCACTTTCCCTCTGAGATTCTAAAGCTGAGGATGCTCCCTGTGCCTTCCTTCAGCAAAACTGGCCATGGCTGCTGTTCCTGGCTAAGAAACACAGACCTAAAGCAATTCTCATTGCTAACAGCCAGATCAGTCCTCAGCTCACTGGGAATAAACCAGCATGTCAAAACTGCCTGCAAATCCTAGCTGAATTCCAAGCTGAGAACTAGCCATGGAACTGAGCTCAGGAGTTTTATGTGGTTAGGAGCTGGGGATGTGATGAAACTCAGTGTGACAGGACAGAGATTGGGCACCCAATTCAATTCTCATATTCTAGAGAGGCAGCAGCAGCATGAGTGTGGTCTTCAGCCACATTCGAGCTTGCTGAGGGTTATTTGGTCTCATTTTGATTATTCCCCACCATTCTGACACCCATACATCCTCTTAGCTTTGGTCTAGCATGTAAAAGGTGAAAAAGCCTTGGGAGGATAAAATCCTGGGAGGATTCAATTAACATTTGAAAAGTATGAATGTAAGAATGGTGCAGCTCTGCCCTCGGACCTGGCCTTGCTGAGAGAGAACAAACATGGACAAGTTCGTGGCTGGCTCTCTGCCTTGTGATTTTCCAGGTGTCCCCCACCAGTCCAACCCACTGCTAACAAACTCCACCTCAGCACAGCAGCACCAACTTGCCATGTCTTTGACTTTTCTTGTCATTGTGTGATTTCAGCTGCTGCAACCTGAGCCAGGACACATGGGTGAGCAAAACACAACTCTGAAGGGAAATTTGTGAAGGAAAGGGAAAAGAAAACCATACCAGAGCATCCTTGGGAGTGTTCTAGATTATATTAATGATCTGCAACAGCTGAAAAATCAAAATAACTCTGATTTTTATGCCCTCTTCAGTGAAAATATAGGGTTTAGGGATAGCTCAGCTGAAACCCACAAACCCCACTGTGACAGAGCCTTACTTTTCCTGCCCACAGCTGGTATCACACTTCTCATTTTTTAAAATCAAATATTTAGTGAATTCTATTTGGTTAAATAGTACTTTTATAATCTCCAGTGTTCTAGTTCAATATCTAATACCCATTTGTACTATGAAATCTGCAACTGCCTGGGAAACTTATTCTAAAATGCTGCCATGGAAACCACTCAGGAATCTGAATTCATGCCATCTGGCATATGATATTATGCCATTATATTCCTTGATTAGAGGAACAGAATTAGTTTATAGAAGAACATGACTTAAAATATCTTTACTGTTTCTGTCTTCAATAATCATCTGTGAAAGAAGTTAAAACATTAATTTTGCAGTCATTTAGAGTTTTTTTAGCTTCTGTTGAAATACATAGTTATGCATTGTGTATTAAACATATAACTGTCTTCATATTGATTAAATTAATCTAGTATTGGAAAAAAAATCCACCCTAAGCATTTTGCACAAGAAGAGGCATGTGCATTTTCTTGTAAAACAGAGTTCAGTCTCCCATATCTATTTCTCAAGACCTGAGTTCTCTGTTAGTCTAGCATGAAATATCTAATGGTTTAATCTTGAAAATACTGAAACAAACCCATAAACTTTCAAAAACACCCCCTTCTTTGAAGCAAAAAAGAATCAAATTGCTTAATTGTAGTCACTGGAGTTTTACATTAGCTAGCCAAAGCTCTATTACCAGAGATCTGGCCAAGTATCTGTGAGAATGAGATCTGCACTGTGTCCAGAGCTGAGAATTTGGCAGGCATTTCTAAATTATCACCCAACACAGTTGTTGAGGAGCTGTTTGTGAGGGAAATCTGTGGAATGGAATAGAAACACTGAGTGGTGTCAGAATTAAGCAAGTGCAAGCCCAGCAGTTTTGTTAATCATCTCCTGTTAACATCCTGGAGCTTAATTGCTTCAAACTAACTTTGGATTTGTTTGCACAGCTTATAATAGCAAATAGTGCCTAGAAATCTGTAATATCACCTCATCAGAAGTACTCCAAATGGCAGTGGCTCAGAAGAGCTTAATTAAGGGCCTGTTTATCTTACCCAGCAGTGACTACACAGCCAGTTAGAAAGACAAAAGCCTCCAGCTGAAACAGAATCCTGGCAGTGGTTAAAACCAATGGACTTGGCAAAGCCAGGAAGAAACAGTGCACAGAGAAAGTCTGACCTGTTTGCTAGGAAGAAAGCAAGGAAACAACTTAGAAAACCAAGGAGCAACTGAAAGAACTCATCTGTGGCTAAATGTGAAACTCCTGGGCTTGGGCCACAGGGACAGGAAGGCTGGATTCCCTCCTGTTCAGCAGGGAAAAGGGGATGGAGGAGGATTGCTCCCAGAATTAGGGGTCTGCAGGATGATTAGACAGGCTCTGGTCTGTGTGTTACACATTTTAGCTTCGTGCTTTTCTCAAAAAATCTCTGAGCTAAACAGAAACACCAGTTGCAGGTAGCAGAAATAAAATCATGCTAGACCTGGAGCAGTTGGCACTGACAAAACCTCCAGCAGCAGGAATGGGCAGAATGATGAATGTGAGCGATGCAGCATGGCTCACATTCTGCTGCTGTGGTACCAATGAATCTGAAAACAGGAACATTCATCAGAACTTGCCACTTGTTAGGCCTCAGCTGCAGTGGTGCTGAACTTATCTCAGATTTCTGTATATATTTACTGCCATATCTGCAGTAAGTACTGGAGCAGATGTTCACTGGCACCTCCCTGAACAGTGCACTGTTGCTCAGAAACAGGTACACACCGACCAGATCAATTAAGCCAGAAGTTCTATGTGCATCATTTGGGTCTTAATTCACTTGGCCTCTGAAATGGCTCTTGCTCCAGCCCCAGCTGTTTCCTTTTGGTAGCTTAAAACCAAAAGAAAATTTGCAAAGGACTGCAAATCTCTCAGGAAAAAATGTCAGGGATGTCAGGGTGGCTGAAGAACAGAGAATTCTTTAAAACATTATAAACTACAGCTCAGTAAAAATGAGCAGGACCATGAGGAGCAGGGTGAAGTGGGAAAGCAGCTGGTGCACAGGGTCCACATGCTGTAAGGAAACCAGACAAGTTTATCTGTACTATTAAACTCATTTTGTTGAGGAAGAAACCAAGGAGGCTGTTACATCAAAACAACTGAGGTATCAGAGCTGCCTCTGCTGCAAAGATTGTTTCTCCGCAGGAAGCATCAACTTGTCTGCAGCCACATGGTTCCAGTTACATTCCTGTCTAAGAAATAAAAAATAAGAATACTCTGGGGAGAATACTTTAAGCAGTTGTGCATGGGCAGCTGCACGCTCCAGTCTTGATTTCATAACAGGAAAAACAACAGGAGTGGAAACCACATCCATTAAGCACTCATTTCTGGATGGGTCAGGAACAGAGAAGAGCACTAAAAACGGACCTGTAAAGGAAACCAACCACTGGCCATGTTGTTCAAGTCTCTGACAAAAGATCAGGATTGCCAGAGGCTCAGCCTTACCTTGTAGTCACCTATTGCAGATGGTTTGTGTGTCACACAAGCAGTAAGAAAGATCAGCAGTTCCTCTCACATTATTTTTCATAATTCCAGCCCCAGCTCTGCAGTGCTGGTGGGACCCTGCAGTAGCTCAAGTGCAAAGCTGAGATTCAAGAGAAATTGTCTGGTTTGGAATAGAAATATTTTTCATTTTGCAAGGATTACACTGGTGTTGCCTTCAGCTAAATCTGTACTGGTATTTACTCATTATTAACAACATAGGCTTTGGTAAATGGAAAATATTTATAAAACAAAAATATCTAAGAGCAACTTTTCACCAGTGTGACACGTTAAGGTTTCTTGTTTGGGTTTTTCTTTTAAGAAATTCTTTTAGAAAGCTGAAGTTCTTTGGGGAAAGGATTTCAGCTGATTAACCATTTCTACTCAGCAGCTTCCCTCTCTCTCTGTGTGATCCTCAACATCTAGATCTGATTTTGGATGTTACATTCCTGCTGCTGGAAAATGGCGAAGCTGCTCAGAACTCAATGCAGCTGCCTTTGGAGTCAGTGACATCCTTATTTTGTCATTTAGAGAGAGATAGATTCAGCTCACCATGAAAAATGTTGCTCTTGCTGCTTGTCTGCCATTGCTGGCACAGGAGAACACATGGCAAGGCAAAATATCAGAGGTGTCTTTGCTGACAAATTTAAATTCTAAGGGCAATTTTCAGAGGGCTATCTTTAATCCTAGTAGTCACCAAGAGACTCTAATAACTGTCTATATTATATATAACTGTCTAATTATATATAACTTTCATTTTATTTCTGTTTGGGCCAGAGGAAAAGTGTACATCTCCAGTTGAAAAGAATGTTATTAATGCAGAATTTTCAGAAAAGCTAGTGATAGGCAGTCAAGTGGTATTTTTCTTTAAACAATAGCTGATGTTTTAAAGAAATAAATAACCAGGCCATAATGTAATCTGTAATAGGGTAATATTTTATCCATAGTGGGTTTGAGGGGGAGAGAGGGTACACACTGCATGTTCAGCCAGAGGGAGTGGTAAGAGAAGAAATGGAAGGCTAATATAGAGGAGAGAGTGTTCTGTGTCTAATCCATTAGAGCAGTAACTCCTGTGATGTGAAAATACATCACAGTCCCAGGTTTAACAAGCCCTAGGTAGATTGCCTGGGTAATATTGCTGCTAGCACAGGATTTTAACTCGTGCACCCAATTATTTTAATTTGCCAGGAGCTCGATTTGAAGTGCACAATAATCCTAAAAGGAATCTGCTGGGATGAACAGGGGAGATATTGGAAATGGGGAGGAAAGGACTGTGGAGGCTTTTCATTCTCTAATGAAGGGTTTGTCTTCTGGCTGTGCCCAGCACTTTTGTTTCTACTTAGGCCCAGCTCTTTGCTCTCACATACAGACTTTCTCCCATCTCTTTGGCACTCATGTCTGGGTAAGACATGCCAGGAAGTGCATTCAAACTCTGAAAAATGAGGGGTGTGACCAATGTGTTACTTAAGTCCCTACTTTAGGAGACAGTTCTTTAAAGTCTTTTTAGGAATAATCAGAAAGAAACATGTTTGATGTTGCCAGAGCTCATGAAATTCAGTGCCAATCAGATGAAGATGGTTTGCCATGATCTGCCTAAATATGATTCAGTGGCCACAGTCAGAAACATTTAAGAGAGAAGTGTAAGGCTGATGTAGAAGGTACTATCTCAGGACCTGATGAATCTAGATGTCACTTAGAAATATCTGTATTTCCTAGAAGGAAGAAGTACTGACATGGTACTTTCTATGTTCAGCCGCTACTGCTGAGGATCTGTAGACTCACCACACTGAAACTGCATTGAAGCTGAGCAAAAAAATCAAAAAGTTGACTCATTAGAACATTCCAGTCAAACCTAGCAGGTTCTTTCAATTGAAGTGTCTTTGATTTCTTCTCTCATCATTTTTAGGCAGATAGACTCTGCCTGTTTATAAAAAAATATGCAAGTGTCTTTGCAGACCTGAAGTCTTTTTCCAGGAACATAAAAATAGTACTTGATGTGAAAGCAAAAGAAAAAAAATTCTCCAAGGCCCAGAAGAGTGTGTAAACATAATTATTAATCTAATTTTTATTCATATCCACTATTTTCTTACACTTCATGACTCACAAAGAGCCATCATTTGTTTCCAAGCCAACACCATTTTTATAACCAAAAGAGCATTGCTTTTTTGGTTTTGTTTTCTTATTTAACTGAAGAGCTGCAATCTCTCACCTGAGAAAAATAACAAATGTACCTTTTGCAAATATGCACACAACCTTTGAAAAGCAAATGGTTTCATCCTGAAATGTTGGACTGTCACCAACAAAACAGTGGAGGTGCCAATGCCTAAAACATAATCAGGCAGGTTCAGTAAATGCTGGCCCCTCAAAGGCTCGAGTGGTCCAGCAGAAAATCACTTCCACTGATTTCAGTACCATCGAGCAGCTACTCTGTTTGGAGCATGGAAGATTAAAGGAATGGCAATTCCTATCTGAAAGCACAGAGAGACATCCTGGGCTGTAAGTCCTGAGCCTGCTGATGTGTTTCTACGGCTGCTTCAGCAGCTCCCTGGGATCTGATTCCTCCTGCACTGCCCAGTACAGCTGTGGCACAGCCCCAGCAGCACCAGCACCTCCCAGGCTTCCTCTGTGTGCCACACCTGCAGCTGGACCACGAGATCCTGCTCCAAGGAACTAAAGACACCTTAAGCCTCTCTGGAGCCCAGGGAATGGTTGGTTTTGAGGGAGAGAGTTCCATTTTAAGAAACAGGACAAATACATATGTTCTGCAGAGTCAGGAAGAAGAGGTGAGTAAATAAAATTGCAAAAAGCAAGCCCATACATGAGGGTGTGTGAGGAAAGGACTGTGTCAAATATATGATGCAAAGGTAGCAAATCATCTTTTAGGAGATGCCTGTAAGTGTTTGAAAATGTTCAGTTTGGACTTCTTGAAAACATTCTGGCACTGACAAATGAATCTAAAGAAAAATAACTAAATGTATTACAAGATTAATGGTTTTGGACATGATGTTCTTCAAAGACTTTGAATACTGCTTTTGGTCATTGATTTATTTTCTTAAATTCTCACAAATTTAAGTCTTTTATCAGTGCCAGGAATCCCACTGAAATGCTAGAAAAATAATTCTGTTAAAGATTAGTTTAAAAGTGTTCTTGAGCATTTTCAGTGATCAGACTCCCTTGAGGTAATTGTGGACAATTTTGCCTTTTATATTTAACAATTGTGTACATCCTGTGCCATTCCAATCAGAGAGGTTTTACTCCTGTGCAAGAAATTAGCTGAACTTGTCATCAAATAGATGGTTATTTCAACAGTAAACACACTTGAAGACCACATGCAGTGACAGACATTGTACAGAAGCAGAGTCAAAACACTTTCTCAGCAAATTCCCCCTCTGAATCAGAAATGATTCCTTGTAAGTTGCCAGTGAGGGAGGGAAGGGTGGATGGAAATATAAAATAATACAAACACTACTCACACAAAAGCTGTCTGTGTGAATCGGTGATGTTTGCATTCTCATGCCAGAAGGGGTTTATCAAAGGGTAGCATTCACTCCTCACTGTTAGAAAAAGTGGAAAAACAAGGAGGAAAAAATTACACTATTATAGCTGTTTGCTATATATATATATATTTGGTTTTTTGCAAGTACATGTAATTCATATAATACCAGCTGCTTCTAAAACAGCCATTCCTAGGCAGGGAAGGAAATGAGAGGATTTTTAGCATGCAGCATCAGCTGCTCCCACGGGGCCTGACCGCTGGAGTCAACAGGGAAACATCTGCTCATTGCAATGGGGCTCAGTGCACAGCAAAGAGAGAATTCCTGTCGCCTGCTCCTTCTCCCTGCTCCTCTGGAAGCAACGTCCTTTCTTGCCTATGGCAAACATTACTTACTCCTGGCTTTTAAAAGTGGAATCAAAGCCAAAAGTTAAATGCCTAGCATATAGGTTAACTACATGGGGGAAATCCTATATATTGATATATAGGATTATAATAATCTTATATTATGATACATAATAATACTTATATTTAAATTAATTGTATTGTGTATGTAAATAAACTATATAGTGTTTATATTTTTATTCATTATATTATTATTTATCATTTTAATGGCTTTAACCCAGAACTTTCACCCCTTAATTTCCTGAGCCAAATGAAAAGACATCTCCTTCCTTCTAAATGGTTAACGTTTATTAGATTATCTTGAATTAAAAGTTAATGTAAAATTAGGTTACAGTAGCAGAAAATTCACTCTCCCCATGTCTCCTTCGGCAAGTGACAGGGAGATATCGACAAGGCACTGCCCACGGGTCCCGGCACGGCCGGGGAGCGCTCGTCCCTTGAACCGAGAGAGCCGGAGCTCCGCGGGCAGCGGGCACGGCCCCCGAGCCGGACCCCGCAGCCGGACGGACTCCAGCATCCCCATCCCCGCATCGCCATCCCCGCACAGCCAGACCCCCGCAGATGGACCCCGAACCCAGACCCCTGCAGCTGCATCCCCGCAGCCTGACCGGCAGCCGGACCCCGCATCCCCACAGCCGAACCTCGCATCCCTGCACCCAGACCCCGCATCCCTGCACCCAGACCCCGCATCCCTGCACCCGGACCCCGCAGCCGGACCCCGCATCCCTGCATCCAGACCCCTCATCCCCGCACCCAGACCCCGCATCCCCACAGCCGGACCCCGCATCCCTGCACCCGGACCCCGCAGTCGGACCCCGCATCCCCGCAGCCGCTCCCGCAGCGGGAGCGCTCGCTGCTCCGGCCCCGCGCACTCACCGCGGCAGGTCCGCCAGAGCCCCGAGTGCGAGCTGAGCGCGTCTGTGCCGTTCCGGGACGCCTCCAGCTTGGAGGCATCGATGATGTACCAGAAGTCGGTGGCGATGGCCACCACGAGGAAGATGAAGCTCGAAAGTCCCACCAGGGCCACGAAGAGGGAGAGCGCGCCCAAGTTAACCCTCATGGTGCCGCCGCCGCCGCCGCGCCTCGCCCGGCCCCGCTCCGCGCAGGTGGCGCGCCCCGAGCCCCGCCCCGGCTGCTCCGCCCGGCGGACCGGGCACCCCGAGGGCGGACCGGGCACCCCGAGGGCAGATCGAGAACCCCGAGGGCGGACCGGGCACCCAGAGGGCAGATCGGGCACTCCGAAGGCAGAACGGGCACCCCGAGGGCAGATCGAGAACCCCGAGGGCAGAACGGGCACCCAGAGGGCAGATCGGGCACCCAGAGGGCAGAACGGGCATCCCGCGGGCAGACCGGGCACCCAGAGGGCAGATCGGGCACCCAGAGGGCAGATCGAGCATCCCGCGGGCAGACCGGGCACCCCGCGGGCGGATCGGGCCCCAGAGGGCAGAACGGGCACCCAGAGGGCAGAACGGGCACCCCGCGGCCCCACGGAGCCCCCGCTGCCCCCCGCTGCCAGCCCCGAGCCCCCGCAGGCGTGCGCGGAGCGAGCGCGGAGCCCCCGCGATGGATCGGGCTTGCCTCACGGGAAGGGACAGCGTGTCACAACCACGGGCATGGGGATCCCGATCGCTCCAGAGCCTCGGGATGGGCTCAGCCCGGAGGGGACAAAGCTCCCGCGCTCCAAACACCACTGTCTTTGACGGGAGGAGGAAGCAGATGCTGGGGTTTGGGGAGCAGAGACACGGTTGGTGTTACTGCAGCCTTTCTGGTATATTTACAAAAGATTCCCTCTTGTTCCGTGCTTTCCAGATGCCGACCTCAAAAGGCCAGTTCTAACCTAATTTGAGAGGGGGTGTGAGAGAAGGCAGTAGCATGGCATTTAGAGTGGCATTTACTGCCTGGTGCAGTGATGTCTGTACCCTGCTCGGGATCATCTTCCTGTAGTGTCACCGATGGAGGGAAAGACACAAACTCCCTCTTCCAGAAACTATAGTTAGGAAGGTGTTCATGTGTGAGCCCTAAAGCCACACTTCACCCAGCCTCCTGCTCATCTGCAGCCCGCTGAAACCTGTTGAGGAACAATGTGAATTTCAGTAATAGAACCTTGTTTTCAAACCTCCAGAGAATTTACTCTGGTGTTTTACTGCGTCTCTTCACTGGCATAAAGATACTGTGCAGGTAGGGTCAATGGGGCATCTTGTTTTCTTCCTTGTAATTCACTACAGGCCTTCCAGGGAATTGCTAAGTAACTCTGAGTAATTAAAAAAGTCATTCTCATTTATTTTCTGGCATGGACACTGGGCAGAAAGTGTGACATCATTACCCATCCATGGCAACAAGCTATCATGAACCAGTAGGGTTTCAGCAGTAGGATCAGTTAAAAGGAACATCTTCCTTGAGAGAGAGTGTCTAAATAAACACAGTAATCATCAACACTAGAGACATTTTGCTCTGCAAAACTACTGAAAGGTGTATATGGCTGGGAATATAATAGTCTTTATATTCAAGAATACACTGTTAAGCACCTAGAGCATTATTCTGAGCTCTTGCCATCTATTTCTCACATCTCCAAATTGTATTTGTAATCTGTGAAAATGCCCCCATAGTTCCACAAACCAGGCAGCTGCTACTTCCTTTGCAATGTTTGGGTGATACAAAGTTAATGAAGCAAAGTGAAATGTTTTGTTAGACTAAGGCCATGAGACAAAATGAACAAGCCGTGGGGCACCAGTCTTAACTGGGATCCCAAGCTTGTCTCTTTTTTTTCCAGCTATATGTGCACAGTTACTTGAGAGTTTAAATTAGCCTCATAAATACCATGTCTTAGCCAGAGGTTTTATCAGTTCTCTTCTCATAAATCTGAACCAGAGGCACTCATACACCTGAATCATCACTCCCCTGCCACAATCTGCCACTGTCATCTCCTAGTTAAATCCAAAGGAAAGCAAAGAGTATAAAACTGCAGGAACATTTAACCCAGTTGGGTACAAGCTGTTAATCAGGTGTTGTACGAGATGCTTACCAGTGATACCCTGTGTCTTGGAGAGGTTTTGTTCTAATCTTGGGGCCCACAAAGTTTGTTCATGTGCTTATTTCTAGAAACATTATTAAATTATTAACATTATTAAATGATCTATTTTAGCCATCAAGATCTGCAAAGGTCCTTGTAGATTCTGTCTAGACTAACTTCACAGTAAACCTAAGTTAGAGCCTGCTAACCTCAGGTCCTTTTTTTTACCAGACTCTGATGACAAACATTTATATCAAGAGTAAATCAACTCTACATAAAGGTTTCATTTCCACATCAACATGATTTTTTTAGGCATTCATTCCCATGCTAGGGAACAAATAATTCCTGCAAAGTCAGAAAACGAAAAACATAGTTTAAAAACAATTTAATGTATTCATTGAGAAATGTTTATAATGAAAGGGGAAAGCCAGTAGTACAAATTAGTTTCTCTAGAGACTCAGCTTCAATTTCCTGAGGTCTTAGAATGTTAAACCAGGATCTTTAGCACAAAAGATTCCAAATTTTAATCTACACTTAGCTTTATGGAGAAGGAACGTTTTGCTTTGCATAGACTAGGTGTTGGCTGCATCTGCTAGTGTCAATCTGCTGCACAGAATAACAAAGATAATTCAGAATATGCTCTCAAATTTGCAGTCAATTATTAGTCCCCAGAGTGTGATGCAGCAAAATTATCAGTCTCTCAGGCTGAGCATGGCAAAGCTCGTGTAAGTAACTTTTACCCTCCCTGTTCTTGCAGGGTTACCTGGGTGCTGGAGGATTCAAAGGGCATTGTGCTCTGGAAATCACCAGCTTTGCTTCCCAGGACTTTTCCCAGGTAAAATCCATCTCTAGGGCAGCTCCTTCTCAACTGTTCTGAACCTGTGCTGTTCAGGTGCAGCAGAATCCCACTGAATACCTCCATTTTCCCCAGTGTTTCTTTATTTCATTTCCTCTGCCCTGTCTGTATTTGTGAAGAGGTGACTGCATTACTAGAAGTAGATTATTTGTAAACTGGAGAAGGGAGGGATTCCCACAATGTTTACTCACCTGACTGCAGGAAAGGCAAGCAGTGCAAGTGTGCTCCGATGACTGTAATTGATCACTGCCATGGCAACCTGCACAATCAAAACACCTAATTTCATTCACAATCTTTTTCCAGGAAAAAAATTTTCTCCTGGTTTCTTCTTGGGAGCTTTTGTTGTTGTTTTTTTTGTGGGCTTTCTGTGTATTTGTTTGTTTGGGGGCTTTTTGGTTTTTTGTTTTGTTTTGGTTTTTTTTTGAATGAAGAATTAAATTCAAACATAGTTTTATCATTCAGCCTTCCAGTAAAGCTAATGGGATTCTGGAGTTTATTGTTCTTTTAAACTTACCACAATTACTTCCCCTGTGGTTCAAAAGAGAAAAGCTGTTAGACAATATACACAATTACAATTTTCAGATTTGCTGCCCTTGGAAATTAGTAATTATTGGCAGTTTGATCTGAGGCTGGGCTATTCCTTCTCAGATTTAATCTTTTCATCACGCACTTGTACACATCCAGTTTTGAAGAGTCACAACCTGCAATGAATTTTTAAAAAGACTGACCGGTCACAATTCACCTCTGATGAGAGACTACAAGACATACAATGTCCTGACTTTTAGTATTACCTGATCTACCAAAAAAAAAACCCCACGGAGTGTCAACACATGACATTGAATTCAAAGGGGGAATTACAGGAGGGACATAGCTGAAACAACCAGCTCAGGGAACTTCTTGGCACTTGATCAATGATGAAACAGGCCCAATTCATCATTTCAAACAAGCAATTAAACCTTGGTAAAGTTTTCTGGCCTGTGAGGTAAATTTAAACAAATTCCTAGGTCACATGGCTGTGAGGAAGAGAGGAAATGTAACTGAGGTGCATCCTTTAAAGAGATGTACACCTCAGGGATTTGCTGCCAAAGCCCTCTTGTGTGTAGCTCAGAAACTGCAGCTCCCTAAACAATTTTATCACCCACGTTATAACATCTGTAGCCACAGACCTTCTGCACCACGAGATATTCCTGCTTTGCCCAAATATTACTCATATAAGAAACGAGGTATCAGCATTTCTTAAAAAGCAATTGCAGCAGCTCCATTTCTCATGTAATGCACCTTTGTGTTTGAAAGTCCCCATGTAATGCAGTTTTTTAGCTACTCCTCTAATTATACTAAGCCTGTGTATCAGTAAGTGCCTCTTGCTGCAAACTGGTGAGATTTTGTGACAAATATAATCTGCTTTGCCTGCTTAGCACTCCGTAGCAGTGAGGAACACGCAGCAGAGACACTGCAGTAATAATTTATGTGGCAGTGTATCACCACGGGAAGTGAAATAATGTTCTGCTCTTTCACAAGAGCCAGATAAAAGGAGAACAAATCTCCAAAGCATTTTTTCAGATATTCATCCAACAGAACTCCCCACAGAAACTGCAATGAGGTATCTGAATGGCTTCTGTGTTTTCCATTTCACTGCCGCTCAAAACTCTTGACTGTAAAAATAGGGAAATATTATTTCATTATTTCAATAATTATTTTAATAATTATTTTATATTAATATTATTGATATTTTATTAATAAATATTAATGCCTTTGTTGAGGGAGGCAGATGATGAGGAGACAACTAGAAACAGATATAGACAATAAATTACATTCCAGGGGTACTGGAATTCTGGTATTATCTGACTAAGGAAGAAACGCCTATTTGCCTACGCAGAGGTTTCCCACTTTTTTTTTCGTTTGTAGGTTTTGCATGGAATTACAGATGAACCGAGACAGGGCAAGTGACGCTAAAAACAACTAATAAAAGAACGCGCGTTGAAACTGCGAGCAAGTCGAGCGGGTGCTTCAGCGCTGCTGCCGCTGCCTTTCCCCGCCCGCCCTGCAGGCTTTGGGTGCCCGGTAATTGCCAAAGACAGGCGAGCCCCGAGCGCACGGCACCTGAGGGCAGCAGCGCCCGCGGGGCGCCGGCAGCGCGCCGCCGCAACGCGCCGGAAAGGGACGAAAAGAGACCGAAGGATCCGGAACGGGCCGGAAGGGACCGGAAGGGACCGGAAAGAGACGGAGCTGGTCGAGAAAGGGCCGGAAAGAGACGGAAGGATCCGGAAAGAGACGGAAAGAGACGGAAGGGGCCGGAAAGAGCCGCCGGCTCCTCAGCGACAGCGGGGAAACGGAGCGGAGCGGAACGGGAGAGGTGGGATCGGAGCGGGGAAACGGAGAGCTGGGACCGGAGGGGAACCGGAGAGGTGGGATCGGAGCGGGGAAACGGAGAGGTGGGATCGGAGCGGGGAAACGGAGAGGTGGGATCGGAGCGGGGAAACGGAGAGGTGGGATAGGAGCGGGGAAACGGAGAGGTGGGATCTGAGGGGAACGGGAGAGGTGGGATAGGAGCGGGGAAACGGAGAGGTGGGATCTGAGGGGAACCGGAGAGGTGGGATCGGAGCGGGGAAAAGCGGGAGAAGTGGCACCCGAGCGGGGGACGCGGGTCCTGCTGGGGGTTCCCGGGACAGGTTTTACCATGGGGACAGGGACAAGCGGGTCTGTGTCACCGTGAGGACAGGGACAGGCGGGTCTGTGTCACCGTGGGGACAGGCGGGTCTGTGTCACTGTGGGGACAGGGACAGGCGGGTGTGTGTCACCGTGGGGACAGGGACAGGCGGGTCTGTGTCACTGTGAGGATAGGCGGGTCTGTGTCACCGTGGGGATAGGAGGGTCTGTGTCACTGTGAGGACAGGGACAGGCGGGTCTGTGTCATCGTGGGGACAGGGACAGGCGGGTCTGTGTCACTGTGGGGACAGGCGGGTGTGTGTCACCGTGGGGACAGGGACAGGCGGGTCTCACCGTGGGGACAGGGACAGGCGGGTGTGTGTCACCCTGGGGACAGGCGGGTCTCACCGTGGGGACAGGGACAGGCTGAGCCCCGCAGACGCTCCGCTGGGTCGCGGGTCCCGCCGGGAACGGGCAGGTTCGGACGGTGTCAGGCCACCGCTAAAAGCTGCCTGTGTTTGGTTTTAGGTTGAATATCCTGACGAGTAACTTGTCGTGGAGCATGGTGGAGCGTGCGCGATCACACCTGCTCAGGAACGATGCACTGAGGTTCCCTTGGTGAGCAAAACCTGGATTACTGTGCAAGGAAGAGAATGGAATCCCTCAGTGGCAGCTCTGCACAAGGGACTGTTTGAGCACTGCAGGGGCTCCTCTCAGCAGCAGCCCATGGGAGGGTTAGCAGAGGAGGAGATGGATAACCCCACGTTCAGAAGTGACACTGTGCTGTCGGATGTTCACCTGCACTGCCCAAGCAAAAGTCACCTCATGGTACGGCTGAATGCAGTTGGACAGCCAGGTAATGGATGCCAACACTGCTGGAGTTGTACTTCACCTGTACTCATACCTTTGTGAGGCTGAATCCTCCTCTAAGAGGTTGATAGGAATAGTTACATATTTTATTCCAGTTATAATTAGGATCACCTCCTACTCAGTCTTTAGAAAGAAGGCTAGCTGTGTTCTCCCCATGAAATTAACTCCAGAAATGAAATCTGTAGAGAGCCTGCCTTAAAAATTAAACTTTAAATTACTTTTTGAGAAAAAGTAACTCACTTGCATGTTTAATTTCATGTATTTGTTCATTGAGCAGTAGAGTCAATATAGCACTTTGGGTATCATGATTAAAAATAAGGTTGTGATGTTTCTTATACACAAACAAAAGGTGAGAGCCCAACGTTTTTAAACAGTGTAACTTAAGTTTAAAATATAAACTATCAGTAATTAATTTATCAAGTATAATTAACTGTTTATGTGCTTTGCCATCTATTCCAGGGGAGCATGACAGCTTTCTTTAGGCTTTGTGATGTTTTTCTCGTTTTGATTTTTTTTTGTTGGTGAGGTTGTTTTTTTTTGGGAGAGGTGTTTGCTTAAAAAAAAATGTCAGCATGAAAACTCAAAATACCAGTGGCTTTAACTGACATAGAGTTTGAAGAGTCAAGGCTGTAGAGGAAACGAGTTGGCAAATGCCCCTGGCTGATTGCCAGCTTGTAGGTTGCTATAAAGTTGTCAAGGGAACTGACCTTGAAGCTGCTGGCAAAATGTTCTGTACAAAAGTCCTGCTGTGACAGAAGTGTTAATTGTTTTTTCAAACTCAGTTGTGGCATAAAAAGAGTAACTTCTGCTGCAGCTGTTCAGGTGTATGACAATGTGAAAAAATATCAAAGTAGGCCTGACAAATAAATTAATAATAATTTTGGCCCTGTTCAGGTCAAAACCCAGGTAATTAATGCTGTGGTGGGTCTTCATGCTGTTTGACATGTTTGCTGTGATTGTGCTTGGTGCAAAGAACCTTTCAACAGAAGGAAGTGACAGTGTGTTCCACCTACTCTGAGTGAGCTCTGTCTGGGAATTTCCTCTGGTTATTGAGACAAGAATTGGATTGTAGTACAACAGCCTTTATTGCCATAACGATCTACCAGTGCCACTTTGCTGTGTTTTGGGGGAGTTTATGGGGATTTAGTCTCTTCCTCTTTGAGTGAGTTTGACTTTCCACCTTTTGAATGCTGTAGAAATGCAGAGGGTCAGAGTGGACTTGGAGAACAAATCATTTCCTTCACTGATGGCATCCTCTGTACCAATTAGTTTCATCTGGCTGTCATGCAAACAGTGGAGACTTTAAACATTTCTCATGCTAGGACAGGCATTGAGGATTTTATTAGATCTAACTAAAAATGGTCTCACTAGAGAGGAACCTCAGTCAGATTTCAGTAGACCACCTTGGAACATCTTGCCTGCTAAAGAAGCTGGAGTAGAACTCCATAAATTGTGAAATTGTTGAAAGCAGTGGTGGCAAGCACTTTATCTCTTCCCTTTTGTTGGGAATGAACATAGATGGAAGGACTATGGAATGTTTGTTCTCCCTTATGTATGGTATTCAGGCAGTACAGATTCCTGTAAAATTGGAAGGTTCATGTTTCAATAACTTAAACTTGTAATAGATGCTGGTGTGACTGAGTGATTGTTGTAAAAGATTTTTAATTAATTGGTCATTGAGAAGAGCTTCAGTCATTTAATCTCTTTGAATAATCAGTTTGAACACTTTAAAAAAATACAGAAGTTTCAGCTTTGCCTCCTGTGCACTTATTTCTGCTCTTATGTACTGAGCCAATTTCAAGGCTTGAAGTTGCTTGAATTGCTAAAGACTTTCAAAGCAGTAAACAAAAATTCAACTTGCATTTTACTAGAATGTGCTTCTTTCTTCCAAGATAGGAATCTTAACCAAAAGAAACTAATTCTAACTTATATTAATTCTGCTTTCAACTTAGTTTGAACTTCTGTGAACAGGACTTTTGGAGGATGTAAGAAACATTCCCTCTGCCAATAGCAAAAATTGATATTACTAAATCAGATGAATGTGCCCATTGTGGCTGTGCAGATGCTGAGTCAGCCAGTGGACTGTGAAAGTGCTTCATTAATTTCTGACAGGACTTAATAACAGAAGTATTTCTTCATAGCAAATAAAACTGTATTTCAAGTTACCTGTACCATTTTTTAATACATGTAATGCATACCAAAATTTCATGCATGTGGAAGTTGTGCACAGGTTCTGCCCCATCTGTGTTTAACCTTTCCCCTCACACTGTGTTCTTACAGTGTTCCTGTCATATTTCAAACTCCTTTGGAGCACAGAAGATTTGGCATCTGGGAAACACGTGAGAGAAATTACCACAGGAAGAGGACACCAGTGCAGAAGTGGAGATGAACTGTGTGACAAGGACAGCAGTAACATAAAAAAAGGAGAATTAAATAGTGAAGGAGTAGAAGCTCTGCTAGATGATGACGGAGACCTGGAAGTGGTCAGAAGGCCTCGAAGTGCCTCTGATTTGCAAGCAGAGGATCTTTTGAGGGATATAGTGTGTCCTGTAATTCTGATGAAAGGGAAAGAAGATGCTTTTGAGGATGAAGAGCAGGAGTGCACTTGCAGTGATGTTGTTAAAATAGGTAAATAATACATTTTTCAGTCAGGGAGAAATGTGGCAAATACGTTTCTGTAAAACAAAAGAAAAATAGGTTTTCTTTAGAAATGGAACAGCAGTTTGTTAAGTGAAAGAAAATAATGAACACAATATAGTGATATTGCAAATAAAAATTTACCTTTTTTCTCTGGGTGTTTGGCACCATCTAGCAATATTCTATGGAGTGAAGAGTGTTTAGTTCTGTATTTGAAAGGGAAGCATAGCCTTAGTTTCAAACCTGTCACTGTGGAACTTGATTTGAACAATTTTGAGGTAATTATTTTCTGCTCTACTCTCATTTCCACAGAACACACTATGGCAACCCCCTTAGAAGATGTTGGTAAACAAGTACGTGTTCTGCCTTGTAGTATCTTGATTTTCATGGAATGTGCTTCAGAAGTGACTCAGTTTTAAGTGGCTGCCTTGTCCCCAGGTCTGGCGTGCTGCCTTCCTTCTGGCTGATTACATTCTCTTTAAAAGGGACACGTTCAGGTGTTGCTCTGTGCTGGAGCTCGGAGGAGGCACTGGAATTACCAGCATCATCATGGGAACAGTTGCCAAGAGAGTTTATTGCACAGGTAAGGCAGTTCTTTTCAGTTAAATATTTCCATGAAACTTCCCAAAGCAGTGCTCTCACCCTGGTATTTTCAGACTCATCTGTTCAGTTATAGTTAATCATTTTTTATTAATGCTTATCGGTTTGTGTTATTTACTGAAAAATAACAGGAACTTTTCTCAAGAGTTTAAAGCAAGATATGTTGCAGTGAACTCAAGACAGTGTGTCCAGATTAAAATCGGTAGTGTAGGGATCTAACTTCTGTCTTCAAGGGCTGCTCAGAGCTTAGAACTGAAAGACAAAAGGAAGAAGGATACTTGGGAAGCAATCATCAGTGGACAGAGTTGCTCTGAATTTTCCTTAATCTCATGGATTTGAGAGAAACTTTGATTATTAGTCTGAGGCATACATGGCCCAAACAAAATATCCCTGTTTTTTAATATTGTTATCACTTCTTTTCCAGATGTTGGTGAAGATCTTCTGACCATGTGTGAGCAAAATGTTGCACTAAACAAACACCTGATAGAGCCAGGAGGTCAGTGCTGTATGGTCAGATTCTGACTCTTTACTTTAGCCCAGGTGCTGTCTGAAAGGCTATTTGTGACTGATGTGATCTTTCTCCACCCCCAGGAGGGGAAATTAAAGTGAAAGAACTGGATTGGCTGAAAGATGAATTCTGCACTGGTAGGTGCTTTTAATGGGTCCTTTTAGATTGGGCTTGATGTTTGGTGTTACATATTTAAAAGCCTCTCTTAGGCCTCAAAGAACATTCTGGTTAATGTTAATATTTGATACTGCCAATTGAAAAGGTTTTATGTTTATTAGACTTTCAAATAAAGATTCTTTTAATGAAGAATATCTTTTTAAAGGCATGATAAAATAGGAAGATTAATCAGAAGTTATATAAGGATAGTGTAAATGTTCAGGGACTTCTCTGCTTTGTTCGGCTCAATTTTTCCTGGATTTTTCCTGATGCTTTTCC
>JAOTQP010000724.1:5010325-5021289 GCA_026413545.1 Cichladusa arquata
GCTGCAGGTGTGAGGGATGGGATTTACCTGTATGGACCCTGCTGCAGGTGTGAGGGATGGGATTTACCTGTATGGACTGAGCTGCAGGTGTGAGGGATGGGATTTACCTGTGTGCACTGAGCTGCAGGTGTGAGGGATGGGATTTACCTGTGTGGACTGAGCTGCCACTCACTCTCGTGTTCTCCCCTCTCAGCTCCAGTATAAAGCAAGCCTTGTTTTTTGCTCCACAGCTATTGCTGCAATGCAGCTTCCTGGAGAGAGAAATAGGATTACACAATCAGAGTGTGCTGGTGGAGGTAGGAAAGCAGAGGATGAGCTGGGCTCAGATGAACTCCACATTCCTCGTTTGCAGGGTGGTTTTACCAGGTAATGGATCTACAGGGGAGCAAGTCTTTCTTTGTTGTGTGGTTTGGGCACTGGGTTGGAAGGGGCTGCTGGAATGATGCTTCTGCCTTGGCTTGTGAAAAGCTGCTGAAGCAAAACACAGAGCTGGTGTCACAAAGGGAGGAGGTAGAGACAAGTGGAGACAATGACAAGCAGTGCTGGGGGCTGGATTCATGTTGTAGGGCCTGTGGGAAGGACTTTACTGATTGCAGCAACAATCTGTGCATTGCAGTAACTATCCCTGACAAATCTAGTGCTTTTCTTCTTTTAATAGTGAAATTCAAATGCCATTTCCTTTTAGCAGTAACAGGAGACTGCTTGTCTAATTTCTCATCAGTATTATTTTTTCCCTTAGCCAAGAAGGTGATTGGAAAACACCTCTTGTGTCTGATGCAGGCTGTAGTATTCCTGCTGTTCATTTATTCATAAAAGTTGAACCATTCCCTGATTGCGTATCAGTTTAGAGTTTGTTGTTTTGCTTCTCTGTAGATTTTGGTGTAGTGGGACTTGGTTCAGTCAAAATGGTAGGACTGGCAAATGGCCCTGGGTTCCATGGGTAGGTGATGTTTGAGCAGGGAGTCACCTGTGGTGGCTGTTCAGGATGGACTTCTTGTTCCTTGCACTGCTTGGTTGTTTCCTTTCACTGGTTTGCTCTGAGCTGAACTTGGGACTCCACTGGACACTGAGAAGGGTTTGGTGATTTTTCTTCCCCAAACTAGGAGTCTCTCTGTGCGGATAGGAGACTGAGTGATGGGAGCAGGGGGCAGGAAAGCTAGCTCAAAGTGGGGCTCTTCAGAAAAGAGGCTCAGAATATGCTACTACCCTGCAAGCCCAAGGCTGGTTGCATCATTTTGGGATGCAGCATATGCATAAAGTATCTTTTTTTTTTTTTTTTCCCAGAAAATATGCAGAGCAAATGAGTTTCCAGAGTGTTCTAATAAATGATGGGAAATGGCTCACAGCTTCACTTTTGTTGTCCAAAACGGAACAGAGAGGAGAAAGGAACTGTTTGTTATATCTGGTCAAAATCCACATGCAGCCTTGCATAACTGATCCTCTGCTCTGGCTGGTGAGCAAGATTAGCAGGCTTACAGCCACATTCCTCTCATCTCTTGTGAAACTCCAGCCTCTGAATATCTTTTATTTATTGTCACTAGTTAACAGCAAAGAGGGAAAAAAAGGGGCAGCTTAAGATGATACTGACACTAACAAAGCATGTGATGTATCCTCTGTGAAGAGTTACCTGATTACTGGTAAATCCTGCAATTGCATCCATTTGGTGAAACCTTGATTTTATGAAGGAGAAGGGAAATTTGCTGTTATTCTTTTCCTGAGATTCTGTGACAGTGCCCTCTTGAGAGAGGTTAAGTACCAGTGAGGGCAGCACTCTGAAGGGAACCGCTCACTGTCTCATTGTGCTAATGCTGCTTACTTTTATAAGCTACCCTTAGGAAGATAAACATCTCCCACAAGAAGTTTTTGCTAAATAAATAAACAAGTAGTTCAACTTAACTACTGGCTCGTTGTTCCATACTGATTGTAGTTATCCTGGGTTTGTTTTCCCACTGTTTATGTAGCCTCTCAACACCACAGTTATACAAGGCATCCTTCATCAGTTTCTTGATTCCAGGTCTCTCTTCTCTTACCCTAGCAAGTAATCTGGACTTGCTCAACTTGTATTAGAACTTTCTATAAAGATTTGTCCAAATCTTTGTGGAAGTTTTTCCAAAACTGGTCCACACTTAACTACCTAAATGTGGTGCATAAAATCTCCACTTGGATGTGCTAGAGTGAAGAGCAGAACCCAGTTTCTTGTGGGTGTCAGTGTTACCATGAGAGCTGAGGATACAATAGAACTGTACTTCAGTGAGCCTTCCCCAGTGAGTTTAGCCATTAGCACACTTAGTGAGGTCCAATTTATCTCCTCAAATTTGTATCCAGGCATTTAGTACTGTGTGATAATGCAGCAGATTCATTAGTTTAGTTAAACAGGCAATATGTAAGGCATAAATAAGCACAGTTCATGCAGTAGCCTTGTGGGATTTTCCCTAGTGGGTAACTTTCAGGTTTTGATCACCACAGAATCTTCCAGTTCCCCGTTTTTCTACCTTGCTTTTAATTCAGCAGAGTTCTTTGGCTCATTCCCAACTCTAGTTTTGTGAATGGGCCCAGTGAAGTAAAAGGGACCACTCTAGAAACACTCTAGTATCTTGCTGAATCAGATTGGCACTAGTTTCCTTCTCCATCTGGAGCCCAAAAATAATGTTCTAAACATACTAGGGAATTTAGTAACAGAGTCTTTTTAGCACTGTGCACATAACTGTGTTTCCTGAACTGTTTTGAAAGCTCCCCAACTGCTGTTCCTTTTTACCTATTGCCTGAATAAACAGAAAATAATAGGACTTTTGAATAGTAGAATTTCATTGTAATTGTGCTTAATTCCTAAATCCCTTTCCTTCTGAATGTGAAGTTCTCATGTTTAATGGGAATTGAAGCAGTTGGCATCTGAAGAGCAGAGGGGGGTGACTGCCCTGCCCCTGGGTCAGTGTGAGTTACAGCAGTTACTGATTAGTGAGTAGTGCAGGTGCAGTTCAGGTGTGCCCTGCACACATGCAACCTCTGACTTTTCAAGCTCAACACCTGCCCACCAAATGGAATCCCTGCAGTTAGTGGTATTGATTGTGCTGAATTCCATTCTGTTCGTGAGCCTTTTAACTTCCTTTCACAAAGGAAAAACTGCCTCTGTACATGGAGTGGGACGTTATTGGATGTGCTAGGGTAGGAAGCAGCCTTCTGGCCAGCCACAAGTTGGAAAGCTGCAGTGTGCTGGCTTTTCCACAAACCTAAGCAATCCCAGTTGTCCCTTTTATTTGGTTTTGCCCTTCTTGGTAATCTTCTTTGACCAAATAAGATCCTTATCCTACTGTCTGCAAATCGTTCGCTCAGATTTTTGTAATTAACTTGGAGTCTACATTTGTATAGTCTTACTTTGCTTCCTTCCAGCTTCATTGAAATATCATTAATATATTTTAAGGTGAACCTAATACTGCTTACAGTACATAAAAGTTGATATGGCACTCCAGCTTGTGCTATATTCCTTCTCCAAATACAACAAGCCCTTAAGAGAGGCGTTGATATCCCTCCTCATGCAGGTTTGGGGTCCTGAGACCCTGCTGTTGAGTCTTGTGGCACCTCTGTTTTTTGAAGGAGGACTAAGACTTGGTGCTGAGTATCCTGCATGCTTTGCTCTCTGCACATCTCTACTGATGTGTTTTGTTCCCATTTCTTGCAGATGTGTATGACATTTAGGATTTTGACATCTTGTCTCTACCCTGGAGCTGCTATTTCTGAATACTGAATTCTCCTCAAGTATTTTAACTGTGTTGTTTGAAATTCTCTGTTTTTCTTAAAGTGTAGCAGGTGCTTTCTAGGGTGTGAGGCAGGGGTAGAGTTGCTTCTGGAGGACTTTGCCATCATTTGCAGTGAAATGCACTGGTAGCACAGTAAACCTTCCAGTATTTTCCATAAAAACAAAATATCTTTGATACTAACCATGTGCTTTTTCTTGGTGTTGTGGACAAGCCTGGCCAGAATCTGGTCCCTGTTTTGCCTTGTGTCATCTTTGTTATTTCAGACTGATATTTGTAGCATTGATACAGAGAAATATACTAACAGTTGATTCTACTGAAGCTGGAGATTACTTTCTAGCAGTGAAGCATTGTGTAATAAGTGAAACTACATTTGAAATTGAAAATCAGGGCAGAATGTGAACTTAGTGCAGGTGGTTGGCCACATCCTTTCCAATGACAGATTGTTCAGATGGATTTCGTTACCACTGTTCTCTTGATTAAAACAAATGCAAGTCCATGGGGTTTTTGTTACAGCTCCCACTTTTGTGAACTGCACATTTTTAATGCATCTTAAATAAATTTTTAATAGTTACTAAAACTATTTCAAATCACTGACATCACTTCTATGTTTTTTGCCCTGCAACAGGACTTAAATAGTCATTGTCATCCTCTTTGTGCATCCAGCCTGCCAGGCAGGGTAATTGTGGGTGTGGAGGGATGAAAGCAGCCATATAGAACAAGAAGAATTTAGGCTCTACCCAGGAAGTGGCAGTTTGGTGTTAAGCCATTTGATGCAAGGGTTAAAGCAAAAGAAATCCATTACAAATAAAAGTCTACAACAGAATTGTTGTCTCTCTGCAGATGGGTTTCCAAGCAGTTGGACACGACATGACTCAGCACGATGGGGCACGGTGCTGACTGGAGGCTCTAGATGATGTTGCCATGTATAACTTGTTAGCACATGTATAACTTTGCAGCACAAAGTACTTTTCATCCAGCATCATTTTTTGTTTAATGAGTTTAGCCTCTCATCATCCAAGGCAGCACTCAGCAGAGGCAGAAGAACCTCAGTCTTCCTTAGGAGCTATAATCCTGATTATTACTACACTGAGTAAGTCTAGTAATAAATCACTGACATAGTGAATTGCTCTTGAATTCAGTGTTTTATATATGGTGACTCTAAGCACCCATAACTTTTCTCAGTCCTTGCCCCTCTGCTTTGTGATGTGTACATGCATTAACCTTCTGTCTGAATAAGATTGTGGCACTTTCTGTGCTAGATTATCTGGCTAACAGGTTCAGTTTATAGCCACCAGTTTGTTTTAATGACTGGTAACCAGTACAGGCCAGTTTACAGTCTGTGTATGTAATTAATAACAGATTATTTTAAATTATGAAGAAGGTGAGGGATGAGGTTCAGATCTTATTTTGAATCAAATCAACTGCTTATTATGGGATGTCTTACAAATGACTGCGGTCTGGGCTCCTTTCTTGGCAGTTGCTCACAGTACTCACATGAGATTCCAGGCTACAGTTTCCAGCAAAGGAGAAGGGGGCCAGAACAGGATCAACCACGTTGGATTCTCTTCCTCGTTGGTGTTAGTGACATTTTGATTGGCAGTTTGTCTGGATGCTGATCAATTGTCCATTTTGTGTAGAAAAGCTCTGGAAAACAGCATGGTGACTTTAAAACTTGTACTCCTGCAAAGGGTGTAAATGGGTTGTGTGGGTGCTGGTGTGGATCTGTTGGTGTGTAAATGACCTGGGCCAGGTAGTGTTAGAATGCAGACACTGCAGAGCGTGTCTGCTCTGCCTGAGTGACTTTGTCCCTTGCTGTTCCTGTGTTAGCACAGTGACCATCACACCACCCACCCCGACTGAACTGCTGCTGTGGCTGCTGTGAGAGAAGGAAGTGTGGTTCTGCAGGAGCAGCACAAACTGGAGTCACTCCGTTTCCAGGGACCTTACTTGCCTCCTGTAAGCGTCTCATCTTCCATCTTTGTCCCTTGCTGCTGCTGTCTGTCCTTGCCTCTGCCTGCTCAGGCCCTTCCCTGTGCCCAGGAACCAGCAGCACGAGCCTGGGGCTCTCTCTGGCTGCTCCCTCATCGCCCCCCTCGCAGACAGGGTGCAACACCTCAGTCTGAGCCCTGTGCTGAGGAAACATGCTGCCCAAGTGTTGCTGAGCCTGCACACACAGCTGAGCCTGCAGAGCCTAAAGCAGGACCCAGCTCGGATCTGGAGCCTGGCTCCCTGCTGCTCTGCAGCCCTGCTGCTGGGGCACAGCTCCCCCTGCTCTGCCCCAGCCCTTCTAATGCCCTGATTACTGGAGTGGGTAAGTCACCACCTCGCTTGTAATAATTACAGATTTCCTCTGCGATTTTTCACTCGTCGGTTGCCGCAGCAACCGTGCAGTGGCTGTGCCGAAATGCTGTCACAGGGGTTTAAATCTGAAGCGGCTCAGCCTCTCTGTGCGCTCTGGCGCATCTTCCCTCTTGCCCCCGGCACCATGGCAACCTGGCGGTGGCAGCCCGGCCTCGGCCATGGCACCCAGTGCTGCTGTTCCTGCGTCCCTGTGCCCGAGGGGATGCTGCTGGCGCTCTGTGGGTATCCACATGCCCCGTTCCCTTCGGCAGCAGTGTGCAGCGGGAGGTGCTACCGGGATTCGTGCTGCCAGCCTGCTGCCTGCACACACCCGGAGGGAACGAGCCAAACCAGGGGTATTTGTGACAGTCTGTGCCTGGGTGTCACCCTCAGGATATTTGCAAACCAGAGTAAAAACAAGCGGTTTAGGGGCAAAATTTGTTCTTCAACTTCCACAGTTGTTGGGAACTAAGGAGCCATTTCAAACAACGCAGTGTGGCTCTGCGTCTCGGAATCTGTTTTCAGGAGTCTGCCGAGGAGCTTTCGGATGAGCTCGGACATTGCAGAGCCTGACGCTGTCGGGTTCGGGGCGAGCCGCGTGTTGCTCTGTGCTGGCCGTGGCTGAGCACAGGCTGCACTGCCAGGAGCTGGTTGATTAACCTTCATTAAGTGGGGCATCCCCCGAGCCGAGCCGCAGCGCAGGGCTGGCTCTGGGTGATGCTGTCCCTGATGCGCGGCTGCTGGAAGGCGCTGGCAGCATGGCATTCCTCACCAGCACAGCCAGCAGCAGCCTGCGCTGAGCAGGGAGCAGCACTTCCAAGCCGGGAGCTGGTGCGGGGAGCTCGGGAGCGGCTGCAGTTGGCATCCGAGCGCTGTAAGTGCTGTCAGTGGCTCTGCCGTGTGCCCGCGGGCGGTGGGTGCGCACCGCCCGGCCGCGCTGTGCGCAGGGGGGATTCGTGTTTGAGCGTGTGTGTGTGTGTGTTGTTACCGTGTCCCTGCCCAGGATATCCTTGCCTGCAGGGATAGCTGCTCCTGGTTTGTTTTCTGGACCCCTTGTAAAAACCATCTCCTGCATGGCTCTGCTCTTCCATGTCCTCAGCTGGAATGGGGGTCACCTTGAGAAACCGGAGCTCTCGCCCTGGCTTAAGATGTTTCCCTTGGTTTGGTCCAGGCTGTCTCCAAATGAGCTATTTTATGCTTTATGGCACAGGAAAATAAACTGTGCTTTTATTTGATGCTATTTATTTTCCTGATCTCTGAGGAGGCAGCAGTAAGATGCTAGGAATAAAATCTTACAAGGAATGTAACTGAATTTCCTTGGAAATACCACTTGAGGGTATTTTGCAATACTTCGATTTTTTTCAAAACTACATAATGCTTGTGGAGCAACTAATCTGAAGGGCATGGCTGTGCCATAATTTGTTTAATCCATTGGAAACTGGGCTGTTTTGGTCTGGGAAATGCGTGGAAATGAACAGGCATGGTTTGGATATGTTGTTGCCATCTGCATTTAAAATAATGGATTTAAAATAGGCTTGAAGAGGTGCTTAATATAGGCTTAAAGAGATGTTTTTATATGTACCTGACTGGTAAAGTTCGCTGAAATATCAATGTGCAGATTTCTTCAGGGGGAACTACTAAGAAATTCCTAAAAAAAAATTAAATTTTTTAGCTAATGTAAGTTTAGTTTGGCTTGTTTTTTTGTCAGCATTTATGTGCCATTATGCCATTTATGTAGATATTGTTGGCTTTCCATCTGGAACTTGCCAGATTTCTGGCAGATGCTTTTTCAATTCCATTTTTTCTTTTCCTGAGACAATGTACTTCTTTCGTAGGGGAGGATCAGTACATCTCATCCCACCTTAGCTGTGCCAATAGTTCTTGGATCAAAACTGAGCTACTCAGAAGTTTAGTGGGTCACCTGGATCCTAGTGTGCCATAATCACAATATTCCTACCTGCTCTTACACACTGGTGTAGGGACCAGGAGTCTTTACTTGGCCCAATATTTTTTGGAGAGAGGGTAAACAGAGACAAGGGCAAAAAGATTTTATTTTAAGAAAAAAGAAAATCATATATTCATATCCAGCTACCAAACCCTGCTTAGAGGGCATCTGAGAGGGAGAACCTGGACACATGAGTATAGTGAGACTTTAGACTGTAAATGAGTTTTAAAACTTGATGGAAGGACTGAACCTGTTCTGGCTTCAGTGCTGTTTCAGCCCTGCCCTGAGTGCAGGTGCCATGAAGCAGGTAGGGATTGTCATGTCCTGATGGATACTGGACAGTACTTCCAAGCTGTAGGTGTGAGATTTTCATCTTGTGCAGTGCAACCTGGTTTGTGCTTTTGCTGCAGTGCTCACAGCAGACTGACTTGAATGCCAGCTGCCTGTGGAGGGAGAGAAGGGAGCTGTGCAAAAAAAACTGTATTATGCTTTTGTGTGCAATATTTACTGTTTTGTCAAGGCTTGAAGGACAAAACCAGTCTCTCCATTTCCATTCTTCTGAAGACTCATGGGACTGTCCAACACTGTTGGTGTTGATAAATAAATAGGCAACCCTGAATAACTGACACTTGAGCTTTCCTTGTAACTATGACAACTGTGTCCTTGACAACTTAGGTACAATCATGGAGTTTTCAATTACATCCTGTTCTGCACAAAACCATTAAGATTATTAGAGGCATAAACAGCCTGTCAGCTTGTGAAGTGGTTTTTGGCAAAATGCATGTAGGTGGTTTCCATGTTTCCACGTGCAGGTCTGTTCCTGGTGTTCCTGGTGGGAATTGCCCTGGTGAGCTCTGCAGGCACAGACTCACCAGGCCCTGGGCACAGCCACACTTTGCTCTTTCTGCAAAGCTGCTGCCCATGGAATTGAGCCACGTTTCAAAGCGCTCAGGGCTCTCTTTTGGCTGGGTCCTGCAGAGCCAGCACACCTCTCTCAGAGTGTCCATCTCTGTCCTGACCCTGCTGTGTGGGCTCCTTGGAACCACCTTCACTTTTGGAGTAGGAGGCTGTAGCTTTTGGTTGACCAAGGTGGGGGATGAGCAGCTTCTCTTTCCTTGCTGTGCCCTCTCATTAGGATGTGCCAGGTACTGTTGTTCTCAAAGCTGAGGGTCCCAGCTCTAGTTTGTGCTGGGTTTGTATAGACACTTGATGAAAAAATCTAATGCCAGCCTCTTATGAACACTAGACGTAAATTTTCTTGCAACTTGCTCTTAACAGGACTTTCCAATTCTATTCTATTTCATCTGAGAACACTTTTGCCTAGCTATGACTAAATTTGTAAATTCTTGGTGTTATTCTCACAGACTTCTCATGCAAATGCTGTTTTAAGCTAATCCAAATTTGTTTCAGAGCTATACTTTGGGATAAAACCCCAGCTGAAGTAGAAGGATCTATTGTGTTTCACTGTGTGTGCTCAGGCTTTCATAAATGCATAGTCTATGATGAACTCCTAACTCTGTTCCTGGGACCAAATGAACTGCAATTAAATACATCAATATGCTGCCAGGCCTCTTTATTTACATTGTTGTTTACTACATTTAAATGGCTAAAGCAGCAAGTCAGGATTTCTAACGTCACCCTGTGCTCTGTCAATAACTGGTGAACTCATTCAGTTGTTTCCTGCTTTGATCTGCTGGATGTGGACTCCTCATAGGAGAATGGGGCTGTGCATTTTCAAATAGTAACTGCTGTGTTCTTTGGATCTTTTTAGGCAGATACCATGATAACATTGCATTGCCTGATTCTTCCTCAAATGCAGACTAAGGAGGGACGTTATTTTGTTTAACAGATGACAGCCTTGACTGTCTTCTACCTTGCCCATACTTATATTTCTTTGTGAAATTGTGGGGCTGTTCCAGACTCTGGGATCTCCTTGGGCTGTTTGTAGAGGTAAAATACCTGAGCTAAATCACCTATGTCATTAAAGATGCTTATTCATAAGCACTACAAACCAGGAAATTTATGCCCCTTTAGCAAGTCCAGGATGGACCTGGGTCCTGCCTGACTTTTCAACCTTGTCCTTTTTAGTCTCAGAGACTACAGCTGACTTGGCTCCTCAATTTGCAGTTCCTTCCCCTGTTAAGAGGCAGATGCAGAAGGAGCAGTGTCAAAGGATGCTGAACTGTGAAATAACCTTGGAGGGACTCCCTCCTTGCAGCCTGGCTGTGCCAGCTCACCTGGGGGTGCCAGGGCAGGCTGGCTGTGGGAAGGGAGGGTTGGCATTTGGGCACAGTGCTGCTGCTGCCCTGAGCTCTGAGAGAGGGACAGTGTGTGAGCCTAGGGCTGGGTTCACATCCAGGTGGATCCACGCAAACAGGACCAAGAGATAGTAAGAGATGCTTGAAATTTCACAATTAGCACTTAGCATGACTATACCCTTGCTGTGCAGCCTAGAAAAGTCAAGCAAAGGAAAACCTTGCCTTTAGGCCCCTCCCTGCTCCCCAGCTCCCCAAATCCAGTTTTTGGAAGACTTGTGAAGTAATTGCCCAATGCAGCTTGTGCTGCTGTTTCTGAACCACTTAATTGTTCCTGGTTAAATGGGTTTGGAGCAGCTGAGGGACAGATGAATGTGCCCCCATGAATTTCAAACAGGTTTCTGTGTCTTTGGCAGAGTTGCAAGAAAGAGATGGAAATTTTGCAGAGCTGGCTTCTCCCAAATTTTGCAGAGCTGGCTTCTCCCAAATTTTGCAGAGCTGACTTGTCCTCCCATCCTGTTGGGTCTCAGTTTTGCTTTTACCTTTGCAGCTCCCCAGAGGATATTTTCCAGAGCAGCTTCTGTGAGCATGACGATATCATGCTGCATTAGCTTCTCTGCTAGGGAGTGAGATTGCTGCACAAACTCCTGGTTTGTCTGTTTTCTCTCT
>JAOTQP010000724.1:5021389-5053830 GCA_026413545.1 Cichladusa arquata
CTCTGGTTTCTGGATCAAGCCCCCTCCTTCTGAAACTTTGTCCCAGGTTCCCCCCCTAGAAATACAAGTTTGTTTGCTCATGGAAACAATACCTCTTTCTGTGTTCCCAGGAGGCTGCTGCTGCTGAATGACTGTTGTCTCTAGTAGCTAATTGTGTCTGTCAGAAATTTACCTGCTACTGTTTAAAAAAAATACATCCAATTTCACAGCATACATTTAAAAATCCTCATATCCTTACGTTCTATGTGTGTGATATACTGGACTGAGCTTCCTCTTTGAAAATGAAAATAATTTGTCTTACTGGAAGAATGTGGCTGTGACTTAAACACATGCAGTGGCAAACACAGTTTATGTAATGCAAAATTACAGACAAAATTATGCAAATGTATTTGAAAAATGAAGGTATTGACATTCTCTTCAAAATAGCAGTTCTGTGGAGTCATCTGCACTCACAGCCTGTTCCAGCTGAGACAGTTGCCAGTAGAGGAAAAATGTTTAGGGAAGATTTATGAATCTTTTTCTGGAAGGCTATCACATCTTCGAGGTCTGATGGTCCTTCCCATCCCCTTTGCTGTCAGATATCTGAAATTGGTGGCTGTGTTCTGCCTGGTTTTTGGGAATTTGTGTGTCTGCAGTGGCTCTGGAGCAGCGGTGGTGATGGAGCGTGGCATCGCTGCGGCTCTGACACGTGCAGGAGAGCTGATTTCTGCTGGATTGCAAACTCTGCTGCTGCTTGCAATGCTGCATCAGGCTGGGCCGGTGGGAGTCCATCAGGAGATGGGTTATGGAGGCAAAATTCAATTGGTTATTGTGATAACCAAATAATGTGTGCTTAGACTAAGACAGCAATCACATCAGCTGATCTCCTGTGAGAGCCTGTGTGCATAATGGAGATGGAAAAGACATTGGGTTTAGTTATTCTCACATGTGATATTACATGATTTATTCTGACTCTGGACTAGAAAATGGTAAAACTTTTTATATAAGAACTGTCAAGGAAAATTAGGGCTAAGCTACTTTATTTTTAAGCCTCATGCAGTAATTTTTTTTTCTATGAGTAGTTCAGAAAGCCAGTATCATTTCCAATTATATTTTTCAGCCTCTAATGAAACTGTAGTTTAGCTATTAAAGGACTTGAGATAAACAGTAAATATAATTAGAAATAAATAACATTCTGGAAGCAGACATAGGTTTGGTTCACGTAGGGAAGGAAGAAGAAGGGAAACCTGGACACTGGGCACAGCCATGGGGTGTGACTGGAAGTGTGTTTGATTTGTATGTGAAGAGGCATCTCATCCTTGTGGAGAAGGAAAGTTGGGCAGCTGGCAACAAAACCCCCATGGGAGATGACTGAAGGGCATGAGAACAAGGAGTGAACCTTGGTGGGTTGTTAAGTGTGTTTGCACTGCTCCTTTTGTGAGTTCCTGCAAAGCTGTGTTCACCTTTTCACAGCTTCCCAAAGGCTCTGAAAAAGTAATGCTTTGCAGAGAAACTTATGGAGGGAATTGGGGATTGGAGAAGTATAGACCAGATAAACAGCTCTGAGCAGAGGACATCAATCGAGGTGCTGGGCATTTTCCTTCCTGACTTAGACTGGCATTTGGTTTTTGTTAGAAGGTGGTCATGACATAAGAAATCCATGTGTTGGGCTATTTCTTCACACATTGATTATGCAAAAGCTAGCACAAGTAGAGAAAGAAGCTGAGAGAGAAAACATAATGAATGAATTAAACTAATCTTGTCTTTTAAGTGAAGTTACTCTTTTCTGAAAACAAAATTAAGTAGTTCCCTTGTGACCCAAAGCCTTAGGAAGCTAATCTTGTTTTTCCAGTGTGTGCACAAGTGTTGTGCAAGTGTTTGCTCACCTTGGCACATTGCAAACTACCTTGAATTTTAACTCGAAATAAGTGAAACCAAGTGCTATGTCAGTAGTCTGGGGAGGCACAGGGAATTGGTTTTGTTCCTGAGTCTTAATAGGTCAATGAATTTATAAATCTCTGTAGGCAAGAAGTTTTTTGTGTTCTTTTGTATATTTTGAAAAAAGCTCAAGCCTGAAGGAGAACAAATAGTATTTTGCATAAAGACAATACAGAAACAAAATTTCTGGTATTTTACTTCTGGGTAAGAGATACTTGCTATCAAGGCGGCAGTACTTAAGGTACTTCCATGCATCTGGTCATGAACATCTGCTGGCATGTTTTATTGATGGCATAGGACTGATGGAAGCTATAAACTGTGATCTCTTTCTGCAGGAAGATCAGCTCTACTCTGAGTGTGTTTGTTAAATAGAATTTTTTCCAGGTTTATGGGTAATAGTGACATTTTGTTTGGACTGCAAGCCTCGGTCCACTGCTGCTCCATGATCTGCATCCAGCAAGGTGCAAGTGCCAGGCCATGATGATGAGTGTGAAGTTTGAATTTAACCTGTGTCCTGGATAATAATTCAATAACCTGTTTTATCTATTCCTGACTTCCAGCCACACTTTCTGCACAAATGATCAAGAGTGAAAAGGGAGTCATGTTATCTTTCATGTTCCTTGACTTTGCAAGGTCATTTATATGTAACCAGCTGAGGTAGAACCATGGAATGGCTGAGGTTGGGAGGGAACTGAGGGGTGTCTGGTCCAGCCTTCAGCTCAAGCAGTGACACCTAAGGCAGTCTGCTCTGGACCATTTGGCTTGTGGATATCTCCTGCATGGTGATTCCATGCCTTCTCTGGGCAACCTGCCTGGGATTTTCCTGTGTTTAGGTGGAGCTCAGTGTGTTCTAGTTCATGCCCATTGCCTCTCATCCCATCACTTCTCATCTGAGAAGCCCCTGTCTTCTTTGCTCCCTCCCATCAAAGTATTCACTGCACATTGATGGGATGCAACCTGAGCCTGATTCAGGCTGGACAATCTCAGCTCTCACATTCTCACTTCACTGAGTTGTGATTAATAGGTAAAAACCTGTTTTTTCAGGGGATTGAGTTTCTTTTATTTCCTAATGCTTGTCCTGTTGTCTTTTTTATTAGATGAGATTTTTCTCATAAACTTAGATCAAATCAAAAACAACACCTTTGGCTTGAGAAACTGACTAGAAACCACTTTTTAAAATTTCAACATCATCTTTATATACAAAGAAAGTAGAGAGGAAGAGCAAGGGAAAGTAGGTACTGACCTTTACCCTGCTGAAGCTGGGCCATACAGCTTTAGCCTGGAAGTCATTTGCCTTAACAAGAACAAGCAAGAATTAGATGTGGGGCTCAATCCTGAGACTGCTCTGAACATCAGCATTAATCCATCAAACCATGCTCTCAGTGTCTTTGGATGGAAATTAATGAAAGTGGGAGTTGAAATGAAGAGCACAGTAATAGTGGCTGCATCTCTAGGGACATGAATAAGTGTTTGCTTTTCTTTTTTTTCTTTCTTTTTTTTTTTTCCAGAACAAGAAGGAAATCTCCCAAGATTGAGTCTTTTTCAGTAAAGATAAAATGGCGTCAATGTTGCTTAGTCGACAGCTGACCTGTTGTCTGCAGCAAAACTCCAGACTTCTGGTATTTGGTAAGTGTTTCCTTGCATTTTCCTGCTTCATATTTGGTGTTTCCTTGCATTTTCCTGCTTTGTGTTTGGTGTTAATCTTGTGCTGGTGGACAGAAGTCCGATTTGAACATTGCTGGGGTTTGTCCTGTGCTGTTGAGTCTTTCAAAACTTGAGGAATATGATGTTCTGCATCTAAGATAGTGATGCAGTTGTAGTCCAGAGTGGACCAGAATTGTCATCCAAAGTATATCTTGATTTTTTTTTTTCATCCTTCAAACAAGGATGTATTAAGTTAATAATTTGCCCTGTAGATATGCTAACTGAAGTAAAGCTGTTTAGCCCTTGGAACTAACTCTGCTTTTACTCTCTGGCACTACATATTGTAGAGATGAGGCAATGATCCATCAAAATGAGTTGGGTTTTCTCTTTGTGCTGTGTAGCACAACCTTGCCCATCTTCCCTTGTGTTTTGTGTGACTGGCATGAAGATTTGACCCTCACTGGTGTTGTGTGTTTCCGCCTTGAGTGACCTCTAGTGTGAAATAAAAAACTGCCACACTGTATCAACCTACTTTTTCCTAAGTGAATGGCAAGTTCTTGCTTGGCCCTGGCTTGAAATTTAGTGTATGTATGTGTATATTGAACCTGCAGTCTCTGTGAAATAGGTACAAAAACTAAATTCCTGTTGGCTGTGTTGGACAAAGCTGTATGGAATCTTAAGATCATCCATTTCATATAATGTTACACTAAATACAGTAAGGCTAAGTGGCTTTTTTTGTGACTGAGTAAATGTTAGTGTTTCTCCTGTCCTTCCACCTTCCTTCTGCAGTGCCACTGTGCTCCTTCTGCCACTGCCAGCATAAACCAAGCACACCCTTCCATTTGCTCAGAAACTTAAACATCATTGATTTCCTTTTAAATAATACACTTCAGGGAGCAACTGACCTTTGACTAAAGAGCACCAAGTCTGGTCTTATAACTATTAGAAAGTATTAGGTCAGTGTTTGAGTGCAGGATGCGCTTCTGTTTATGGGAGTGACGCACTGATTGTCCACCCTGGGCAGGGGCAGGGAGCGTTGGGTCGATCGTGGGCAATGGAAAGTGCTTGCAGCAAGCAGGGCTGGTAGCTGGCAGTCCTTTGAGCTCATCTGTCACCTCAGCAGCACTTAATGCTCCCCATCCCTGCCAGTGTCTTGCAGAACTCCATGCTGCTTCCTAAGGTGCACAAACTCCTCTTCCTTTCTCGCCATCAGTGAGGGAGTGTAGATCCTGATAAGAAAGGAAACTCTGGACTCCATTAATCCATCCTTCCTTCCAGGAAACTTCCAAGCCTGCTAAAATACTGAAGCCAATAGCAGAGGGCCTTGGCTGCAGGTTGTATAAGAGACCCGTGGTCTCTGGATCTGAATGCTTTGTGTGAGTGAGCAGAGATCAGGAGTGATGGAGAAGAGGAGAGTCCCTGACCAGGAGGAGCTGTGTCCTGTGGCACTGCTGCCTCACTGAACAGGCAGGAGGTTCTGCTGGCTGTACCAAAGCTGGAGCTCCAGGCCATTTTCCTGAGCCCCAGCTCAGGTTGCAGTGCTGCTGGGCTCTGTGGCTCTTAGGGCAGTGCTGAGGGTGATGTCCAGGAGTGTTCTGCTCCAGAGTGCTTGCCTCCAAGGTATTTTTGAGCACTCAGCTTCAGAGCTTTACAGGCTAAAAAAGAGTTTTACATTGCTCCCACAGAAATCCTGCAGTGCCATTTGAGCTGGTGCTTTCTTTTTTTTTTTTTTTTTTTTTAATGGATAATGAAATGACAGGGTTGCCAAGGGGGAATGGAGGTGGAGAGGAGGGAATAGATTGCCTCTTGGTAGGTCTTTGTGTCTGTAGGCTGTCATGTTTCAGTTGTATGTCTGCATTAAGCAAATCATCCTGGTCATCTTGAATCTATGACAAATTTATTTACACACAGAATTTTTTTTTATCCTGGACTATTTCTCTAGTTGGAAAATCTTTGTTGCTTAACCATTGCATACTGTTCTCCTTACTCACACGATGCTAACCCCTGGCAAGCAAACCAGAAAGGGAAAATGAAAACCATTTAAGTTGAACAAAATGCAAAAGCTAAGCAACACTCATGACAGTAATATGCAACTTAAATCTTACCCTAAAATGTAAGTATCATGCCTTCCTTGAAAATAAGCCTTTAATCAAATATGCTTTTGTTTCCCTTCTCTGTTTGATCTGCTTGATTGTTTGCCTTCAAAGATAAAGTTCACTATAATTTGAAGGGTGGCAGAATGACAATAGAGTGAGTAACTAACCTAATCTTCCTTTTACAAAGCCTCCTGCATCGTGCTGTCCAAAGGTATCAGCCAGGCAGGGCCAGGAGAGGCACTGATGGTGGAGAAATGAGGGTGTATGAGCTGAGTTCTGCTGCTCCTGTCAGCCTGGTGTGCTGCAAGTTGGTCACAGCTGGCATTGTGCATGTAAATGTTTATTCCCTTTGTGCCACCTCTGGTTTTATCAGCTGGGCACTGCAGCAGGAGGTCTGTTCTGGCTCCATGCTTTGGAGGCAGTTGGTTGTTGGCTGGTAGGGCAGTTCCATAGCTCTGAGGACAGGCTGGCACTCCAGAGATGTAGTTCAGTTTCCTGCTGATTACCCAGAGGGGTTGAATTTGTCTTTGAATCCTGCACTGAAAGCATGGCAGAATGTCAGGCTGCTGCCTGGAGGTAGCATCAGCTTGCATTAGTGCACACCCATGCCCTTCTAGGATGCTGATCTGTTCTGCAGCTTCTGCAGCCTCCCCAGGAAATTTGCTTATTGCTGAACTGACCTTACCTTTAAAACTTTTTCCTAATATTTAGCCCAAGTTTCACAACAGGAAAAAAATCAAGTCCTTACTGTTTGTCCTGCCCTCAAAGGACCTGGAGGCTGAATGTTTATTTTTTTCTTTGCAACAGCCTTTTACGTGTTTGATAACTATTGCCTTCCCCAAGACCTCATATCTTTTTCTCTGCTGAATACTGTTTGAGTCTCTCTTTCAATTTTTTCCTCCAGAGCCTGTGCCCTTCCATTGCAGTGCACTAGGCAGACTAGCACTTGTTGAGGCTGTACCTCACCTGCCTTAGCCTGTTTTATCTCTCTGGAGAGGATAATAATGTTTAGCACCTGACTTTACTGCAGTAAAGTCTGAGAGATGTTCATACTAGTTATTGACTTGTCCCCATCAGAGTAACCACAAAGAGGCTGGAAAGCCATGAGAATGATTTATTCTCAGTCACACTGTTTTCTCCAGTATTGATCCTTGCTAAGACTTTTTACTTTTATTATTTGGTTTGTACATGAAGAACCTCCCTAAGGAAATCAGAGAGAACAGCCTGGATTTGTGTGAGGGGGGTGTGGCAGAAGCAGAGAACAATCCCCTTCTTAGGACTGTGAGACCTCAGCTTGAGGTCAGCTTCAACTGAAGCCCTGGAAACTGGAGTGCAACTTCTCCTGCTTGACTGAGGAACCTTTGCTTTGCTGTCTGATCAAACACTTTCACAAAAACTGAGCTATATAAAAACAATCACATAAAGCCTGGTTTTGTAAACAGGCTCTGGTACAAGGCAGAGTCCAAGCTGGGAGTGCTGTTCTCAGTTCCTTGAGTGAACATTGTGTTCCTATCCAGTTTTCTTGTTCGTTCTGTGCCACAAAGGGTGGCTGTAGCAATGCTGGCTGTTTTCCCACCTGGATGTTCTCGTGGTTGGTTGCTCACCTCCAGAGGTGTCCTGATGTGCTCTGTAGCTGTTGGACTGTTGAAAGAGAGAAGATGTTAAGACTGGTTCAGATCATAAGAACTACAATACCAGTGATTGGATGCTCCTGTAACTCTCCTGAGGAATTGATTTGGGATGATGCTGGGATGGTGAAGGGGAACTTCTCTTGTTCTTTCTTACAGGAGTTTCCAGCTCTTTATGGCCTGTGTGGTATTAGTTTTTTTCTTCATCTTTGGAGAATCCAAAGTGTGTATGTGGGAGTGCTGAAACACAGACAATCTCATGTGGAAGAGCTGCTGATCTTGCAGCATAAGCACTCTGTAAATAGCAATCTCAGTTTTCACAATGTTATGCAATAGTGATGTTCATTTCCCAAACATCTCTAGCTAGCCTGGCCTTTTGCCATTCCCTTTCAAGATCTGTTAGTAACAGATTCTACTTGTAACACATAAAAGAGGACTCGGAGGAAATCACAGTCCTCCTACTTTTGGCTGTCAGGGCCTCCATGCTCTGAAAATTCTGTCTGGAAGGTGGTTTGATCAGCACTGTGGAGGGGAGGTTTAAGGCATGCAAGGGAGGTTGCCTATCTGCACTGGCACGGGGCAGCAGTGATGTGGCACATGGCCTGTGCCTCCCTGGGGGCTGCAGAGCTTTCCCTCTACACCCCTGCACAGCAAGACACGAGTGTTTGAGAGCTCTGGTTATGCCAGCATGGACTCTCACTCCTCTTCCTTTTCCTTGGAATTGTTCCTCCTGTTCATGACACCAATGTCCTTTCACTGGAGTTTCTCCCAGGTAATATCCGGTGGTACACTCAGGAACTGTGTTATTGTGAGTGTTATTTTTGGTCAAACACATGAGAGGTTCAAGCTCTTTCTCTCCCTGCCTTGATTGTAGCTCTGTTATCAGAGATAGGCACTCAGCACAGACCTGCCAGCAGTGGTGCTCTTTGTGACTACCAGCATCACCAAATTAGCAGGGTGCATTTATATTAATTATGTTGCTATGGCAATGTGGTACTTTGTTAAAATTGCTGACTGGGACCCCTGGTGAGCAGTGGGGGCAGAGCAGGGAAGCAAAGTTGGGAAATGAGCTTTTCTGCCTGCTAGCAAGTGATGACATCCTGTTGGATGAAAAGGAAGGATGTGATAATTTGCTGATGTTATTCAAGTGTTTAGAAAGATGATGTGTGATGAGAGCTTGGAGAAGTCTGCAAGAAAACTAGAATTTAACTTCTTATGCCCATCTTCTTTAAATGGGATGGGTAGAAAATTCTGTGCAAATTGTTCAGCCTATGTGCTCTCTGAAATGAAGTTCATTAACAGTACCTATGCTTGTGCTTTGACTTTTGCCATGATAAAAAGAGACAGCTTTGTTTACCTGGGAAAAAAAGGGTGCTGTTCTTGGTCATATTAGCTAAATATAATTTAAGAGCTTTGGTAATGCTTCCTTAGAGAAGGACACTTGGTCAGAGCCTATTAGCTCTACTCACTTTTAAGATGAGATCTGAGATTTTGTCATTTGCTTCTGTTCTTTAGATAATATAACACAAAATCCCCTTTTTCTAAGGCAGTTTGTTCAGATGTCAACAGAAAATCAAGGGATTACCTTCTATTACAAAGTTAATGCTGTTAGTTCACTGAAGGATCAGCCACCAGGGATTCTCAGTTCTTGAAAATACCTTGCTTGGTCATAGTGAGAATCTCAGTTTTTACCTGTCCTATCTCTGCTGTCTTTTTGGGAGGCAAAAACCCTGACCTGGGCCTGCAAATGTCTACAACTCCTAAATATCAAGTTAGAGTAGCCTGAATTGCATTGTGTCTTGAGGGTTTCTGTTGCAGTGTAAGTTGATATTAAGTAGTCAAACAGGAAAAATTTGGGCTGAGCTGCAAAGCTCATTGAGTGCCTTCAAGACAGAAATGCCAGCTGAGCAGAGCCTGCTGCAGTTTCCCAGGGGATGAAGCACTACAGTGAGTGACCTGATTTATTTGCATTTTCTTGCACCATTAGGAGACTGTGGTGCTGATGCTGGGGGGAAGCAAGGGAGACAGAGCATGGCCTGAAATCCTCCTCCAGGCTAAACAAAGCAGGTATTGATGCAGCCATCCATCATCCTGTCCAAGTGCCTGGAAAAGCCTTTGCAGGAGAGCAGCCACATCCTGGGGCTGTGCTGTGAGCAGAGCTACAGGCACTGGGGAGCAGGAGGCAGGAGAGCCACAGGGACTGGGGAGCAGGAGGCAACACCCATGTCCTGCTGTTCTTTGGGACCTGGAGAACAAAGCACTGCAGGGGGTTTGGAGAGAGGGGTGCCAGAAAGCCATGAGTGCCCAGGCAGGGGTGCCCAGGCTGCCTTTGGCAGGGCTCTGACATCCTCTGTGCCTTTGCAGAGTGGCCTGAGCTCCATTTGGCCTGCAGAGCAAGGGCAGTGGTGAGGCTGGGAGGAAATGGGGACATAGGAAAAGCAGAAAAGTTTGCAGCTGGTTTGGTGGAATCTCCATTGGGGAAGGAGTGGGTGCACAAAAGCTTTAGTTTGGTCTCTTCCCATTTTAGACTTGTGAGTGTGTCTACTAAACCTGCCACCTTATTGCCTGTGAATTGTGGAGATTTTGATTTTTTTATATGCAGTAGCTTTTTTCCCCTCAGTGGAGCAGTTGCCATGCAGTCTCCAATTTATAGGAATGCTAAACAGAACGACACAAAAATGGTGTTGCTGTAACAAAACCTATTAATAGCTTTGCAGAGAGGCACTGACGCATCTGAATTAAAGCTGGGGAGAATAATCATCTTTGCAGACTAAGTTTTCCCAAGATGAGCAGTGACTTTAAGTACTCAAAGATGCTTTCAAAGGGCTGTGATTTTCCAGATACTTTCTTGAAATCAGGCTTGCTTAAGACATCCGAGCTTGGGCTGACACAAGCTGAGGCAAATGTCTCGAGTCACTGTTGGAAATTTCAGCTGAATGGCTGTGCTCAGAGCACTGCTGAGCAGTATCACAGGATACCTTCTGTTTTCCTTGATAAATATGTGGTTTATTTAACAACTGTTACTTCCAAACACAAAGCATTTTCAGTACATTGCTGGAGCAGAGCTCTGGCAGTGAGAGGTGGGTATGGATGGAAGTGCAGAGGGGCTGGTTCTGCTGGGGTCTCTGGTGGCAGTGCTGCCCCACAGGGATTTCTGTGTGTTTGGCTGATGGCCTGCCAGCCCTGTGCCAAGCTGAGGTGCAGTTTATTGTTTTAGCACCTGGCAGCACAGCCCTGGCACAGCAGGATGTGGTGAGTGGTACCTTCAGACCCTACTGCTCCAAGTGCCCCAGGCAAGAGCTGGTGTTGCCTGACTTCCCATGCTGAGCCTGGCTCTGAGCTAAGGACCTTCATTTTGGGCCATCCAAATTGCTCCAGCTCAAAAATGCTTATCACAGGTATTAAAAAAAGTTATGTCCTCTTCTTTCAGGTCCAAGTGTGATACCCTCAAGTTAAGAGTATTAAGATCAGTTTGTTGTTGATACCATGCTGGCTAGAGGCTTGCAGGTGCTCCATGACAAAAATTCCATTGCCAAAAATGTTGGTTTAGCTCAACATGTAACCACAGTGTGCAGAGCAAGCTCACAGTCTCTTGTTGGTCGCCTTGGTAGAGCTTTGGTGTCTGTACTTCCTGTTTTTGCAAATGTACAATCCCTGTATTATCCCATAATCCCCTTAATGGAATATGTATATATTTGGAATACATGCTTACCAGAGCTGTCTCTGTCATATGAAGTTTCCCTAAACCCTGTGTTTTAAAACAGTTATTTCAGAAAGGGAAGCAGAGCCTGTTATTGGTGAAGCACAGGAAATTTTTGCCTTTTTGTTTTCGTTAAGGTGTCAAGTTTATTAGGATTCCCTGCACATGTGGATAAAACCAGCAAGATCAGAAGGAAAATTGGCACTGATTGGGACTCAAATTTCAGAGCAGCACTGCAGAATGCTGGTTTCATGTGAGACAAGGCCATTTACCTTTCTGAGACAAATCTTTCCCAAAGAGTGTTCTTTGAGCTATTGAAAAACATCATACTGGGTTTTTCCTATGGACTCTTATCAGGCTTTTTGGTTATTACTGGTAGTTAACTAAACCATCTCTGTGTAAGAGTGGGGAATTTATGGCAAAGGCTTGCATAGGGCATAATAGACAGACTCAACAAAAGAGATGGAGAGAGATGTGCTGTCAGTCCTCCTGTGCTCTACAGGATTTGCCTCTGTTTCTCTAGGGTTGCCTAGAGTTGCCTGTGTTATTTCCTGTGGAATTTTTTGGTTTTGTATTTTTTAAGCCACCTCACTGGTATTGGTTTTATTTTAAGACTGGTCAAAGATGAGATACATAGTTCATTTCAGACAGTTCAATGTAATTGGTCTCATCTGTCAAGTGTTCTCAGTCAGGCAAGGTATGGATGTGTCTTCTGAGAGGAGAGCACAGAAAATATGGTCTGTACTCAGGTTTTCATTATTTCTTACAGGACACAGGTATATCAGTCAAGCTGCAGCTAAAATTGACGTGGATTTTGATTATGATGGACCTCTGATGAAGACAGAAGTTCCTGGACCACGATCTAGAGTAAGTTTCCAAAGTATAGTAACTTATGGTTTTTTATCTTTAGTTGTGTCTAACTTGCTAGAAAACAGATTTCATTTCAAACCTTAAATATGATACAAATAAACACAATTCCATAATATTAGGAGCTTGAGAATGAAAAGCTCATGAATGAAATGTCCCTCTCTGAGAGGCAGATGTGAATCTCAACTGCCAGGTTCCCATGTGGAATAATTCAGAGCAAAAGAGCATAATTTTAATGAATTTTAAATGAAGCAAGAGTTTTAATTTTCTGGATGTTGTTTTACTCTGGCAGAATCAGCACTTGTGCATGTGGTAGGTTTTTGGTTTTTGTAAGGTTTTTTGTTGTTCTTAATAAAAAGGAGCTGTCTTTCTAGAACCAATGTACCAATATCCCTTCTATGTGACTCTGGCTTCTCTTATTTTCTGATTTCTCTCTTGTTTTCTCAGTTCAGTTGGTCAATATAGAAGAGGCAGCTTTCCCTTTTTGGAGATTTACAGTTAAACTGTGTTTGCAGCCCGTTTAGCTCTGCATGCCACAGGTCATAGTTTTGACTGTAATATTTGCAAGATGCACCATGAAAGTTCCTGTGGCAGGTAGAGTTGCCTGGTAAGCACACAGGAGTACAAAGTTTGCATATAATTTATGGGATCATAAAAAAGGAACATACATCCTCCATCAGTATTTGCTAATTACACACCTGACACTGACATTTGTTTTTCTGCAGGAATTAATGAAGAAGCTGAATGGCATTCAGGTAATTAATTCAATTCAGGTAATAGCATCAGGGTTTTTTATTTCAACATGTGTGTTTAAACTATGTGTGTTTAATGAAGAACCTCAGAGTTATTACAGAGTGGCCAATGAAAACAGGATGTATTAGGGCTTGAGTTTAAAAGTGTGTCAGCCTAAGTGTGTATTGCCTTCCTAAGATGAGCAATTTCTCCAAGTCTGTGCTTTGTTTCTGTAGAAAAAGTAAAGACTTGTCCTTTTTACAGTTGTTATAAAAATAGCTGTACAGTTATTCCCATGCAGTGAATATAATGTCTTTTTATCCTAGCATTAGATATTTTTATCCAATTTTGCTGTATAACCATTAGTTGTACCTTCCTACATACTGCCACTTTTTAAAGCACTAATTGTTTTTTTCCTTGAAGAATGCAGAAGCTGTGCACTTCTTTTGCAATTATGAAGAGAGCAGAGGGAACTACCTCGTAGATGTAGATGGCAATCGTATGTTGGATCTCTACTCTCAGATTTCTTCCATCCCAATAGGTAGGAGACAGTTGTACCAAAATGTTTTGTTTATTCTCAATCTGTCATTTTCTTTTCTCAGGCACTATCAGGGAAGTTGATTAATTTAATAAAAACAGAGGTGACATAGTGAACACCTTGTTGTGATCAGGGACAGCTCACTGCTGTGTACTGTGTGGTGGTGGGTTTGGATAGCTGAAGGAACTACAAATTCAATACCTAAAGCTCTCTTGAAGTGCATAGTGGTGCCAGGAATAAGCTCTAGTATTAATCTCAATTTGAATATACAAGTTCCACATTTCATTTCAAGTTCACATTTCTTTGTTGGCTTGGATTTGTGACTTTTTGATTCTGTTACAGTATGTTACTGTTTTAAGCATTAACAACCATGATGTAGACATTTTAACATGAAATTATACTCTTCAGTTAACATTTCTATCTCCAAAAAGTGGGGGGAAGAAAGGAGTGGGCCATGTGGACTGCAGCAGGATGAAAGAAGCCCAGCAGTGAGCAGTGGTGCTGAGTGGAAGCAAAGGTGGCAGCTCATTTGTGGGAGGGAGCAGACACAGGCCTGGCAGGTGCCTGGGAGGGTCAGCTGATGAATTTGGGAAGCCTTTCAAGCAGGAGCAAGGCAGAAATGTGAGCCCCACCTCATAGGCATACAGGTATCAATAGGACTTCAGTCCAGTTTGTTTGCTCCTCATCCATGATTCCTCTCAGCTGCTTAAAAATACACTTCTGCAGGAGCAAAAAGAGCAGAAGTGCTGGGGTAATTTAAAAGGTGGGTCTTGTGCTATGTATAGAAACTGTGATGACTCAAAATCATCCCTACAGGCCTCCTTTGCTGGGAAACAAAATGTGCTGATATTCAGGTTGTTACCAAATTTTTGGCCTCTAAGACCTTGTGACTGTGATGGATCTGCTTTGCAGACAGTGTTGTTGCTGTCCTGCAACACTCAGTGTAATCATTCCAGAGCCCTGCAATGTCTTTACCTTATTTCCAACACAAGTTCTCACTGCTTTGTATCTTTCAGGCTGCACTGAGGTGACTTGGCCACTGCTCATGTGGAAATAGGGGTGAGACACAGGAGCACAATGCTTGTATGCCAGTGAGCTTGGATTTTAGGTTTCTAGGAAAGGAGATGCATTAAGTGTTCATGGCTTCCCGTTCTTCACACAAGAAATTGATTTGGAGAAACAAGTCTGGGTCATGTAGTCAAATGCACACTCCAAAGTGTGAAAGTCAGTGCATACTCAAAAGAATGGAGTTGTACAGACAGTGCACTGAGGCTTTCTGACATTCTGGTGCTGGATGGTGCAAACATAGCTCTTTTAATATAGTTTGTTTATAAAATATTGAAGTATTATGGAGGAAATATTTTCTTAATGGGTAGAAATGGACAGGGGCTCTGCAGTTTACTTTCTCTGGGTGATTGAAACTGGTGACATAGGACAAGACTCCAGTGCTGTGACTGACCCTCCTAAGCCATGTAACTCCTCCTTCACACGAGGCAATGCCTGAAGACAAACTGGGTTTTATCCCAGGGAACACATTCCTCAGTCCCAAAAGAGCTACAGTACAGTGCTTCTTGCACCTACTCAGGCAATGGCTCTAGGATGTGCAGGAACAAAGAGTAAATGGAAATTTAATACTTACAGGCTGACCTAAGTCTAACACACAAAATTAATTTATATGTTTCAGTTGTATTGAGTGACAAGATTATCTGAAGCTGCCCAGGTTGCTAGTAATGTCCCTCTTGGTGACAGAGCTAGGGCCTGGACTGGGAGAGCAAAACAAGATCACAAGGTGCTTGTTAGTCATCTGTGCTTATCTCTCTGCAAGTAAATCCAATAAAACCTTTTATGAATCTGTCAGGACTCCCCAAGATTTAATAATGATCTGTTACACTAGAATATATTTATCAGCAAAGGTTGAGAGGTAATAAGTGCCTGTGTGGAGAGATAAGAAATAAAGTATAAAAAACCTCTAGGCAAAGATGCTCTGGGCTGTCTCTTGCCAAAAAACAAAAATTAAATTTTTTTTACCACACTTTCATGGGCAGTTGTGCAGCACAGCAGTCCTTTCATCCTGCATCCTGTCTAATAGAGTTAGAAACCCCACGGAGCCAAATGCAAGAGGGATGTTATTGACATGTTTGCCAGCAAACATCCTGGAATAGCTAATGAAACAATGTGTTTTTCAGTGCTGGGAAGGCCTGTTTGGTTCGGGGAGATGCAGAGAGGTGTAGTTTGATATTATTGACAGCAGCCTGCTGCTCAGTTCAAGTGATTCTCTGGGCTTTCCCCATGTCATTATTTTTGCAGGCTGTAGTTGTTTTTCCTTCTGCAGACAGGCACACTCATGAGCCTGGAGGACATGTACGTTCCTGTCACACTGATCTAGGCACACAGCAAGAGTGATGGAGCAGGTGCCCTTCCTGAGAGCCAGCTCAGTCACCTCTGAGAGCAGATTTGTAACACTGCAAACCCTTGGTCATGGCACTGAAACCAGTGGCTGCCTGTTTGCCATGCCAGCCTGGAGCTGTTTGACTTGTCTACCACAATTATATAATGGTTATTCAAGCATTTAGTTCTTCCTGGTGTTAGTTCCTGGCTGTGAACCCACATACCAGCTCAGCTTCTGCCACACAAGCTGACCCTTTCACAGCAGTGAAAGGGGCTTTGGGGAGCCTCTCTCCTTCCACTGGGGCCCCTCTGAGGAGGCACAAGGGTGAGGGAGTGTTAGGAGGAAGAGCAGACCACTTGGCCTGAAGTGAAAACAGTGGGAGAGAGGTTCTGTGGGTGCAAAAGGGTAAATTGGGGTAATAGAAGTTTGTGTTATGTCAGAGAATGGTATCTCTTATGCAATGGCATTCCCATATGCTAACACCAGCAACAGGATTACAAGTTCTTACAAGCAACACCAGAATTGATCCTTGAGCTTCCAAACGATAGTAGCTGTGCTTTGGAGATTTCTAGAACACTTGCTTTACTCTCCAAGGGGCTCTCAGTGGCAGCCCCAGGTGCAGTTCTCAAGGACACAGCTCTCAATGTGTCATTCCCTCTAGCTGAACAGCAGCTCTTCCCATGACAGCAGATGCCATGCAGATTTAGTTGTTCTGTGTCCCAAACAGCCTCTATTATTATATTCATAATAATTTTAACAGATTTATCAGCATGACATGCCACTAAAACAATATGGATATTCTCTTGTTTTCAGCTAAAATATTCAAAACTGAATTTATAATTGATTTGTTAACACAGTTGCCTAATGCTCCGTTGCTCAAACAGGATAATCAGGGCTGTTGTCGTTCCACTGGAATGGGGATTCAGGAGCACAATAAGCTTTTGTAACAAAATTACCGTGGTCTGACTTCTTGAGCGGTAGGGAAGATGAGGTTTCCAACTGTTTCTACAAGGAAATTTAAAAGATGATGTTAATCTCTGGCATTGGCATTTCATACATTAGAGATCAGGCTTTAAATGAAATTTCTGGCCTCCTTCGAAGATATTTGGTTTTTTTTTAACAGCAGATAAATTGGTTTTGCTTGTAAGCAAGCAAGTTATCCTGTAGACTGTCAATGGGTATAAATTAAGCCCCTTCATTGTTTTAAAACTGAAGCTTAGTTTCTTAGCAAGAAGGATAAATTGTTGCATTTTTTCCAAGCAAAACTTTGTCAAAGTAAGGAAATGGGTGTGCCACAGCTCCCAACAGCAGTGCTGTGCTGTGCCCTGCACCCAGCCAGGCTGCAGAAGGATAAAGAGCCCAGAGGTTTGTCCTACTTCAAAAGAAGTCCCATTATTAGTAGTTAAAAATATACAAATTACACAGAAACAGTCAAGCATTAAGTTATGGTTATTCTCTAGATTATGCTTTGCATTACTTCATTGTAACCAGATAAAAAGAACTGTTTTCTTTCTTTGTTCTCTTTAATTAGGTTACAGCCATCCCTCTCTGATAAAGCTTTTACAGCAGCCACAGAACCTGGTAAGTGAATTAGAACATGAAGTACATGAAGGACTTCTCTCTCTCTTTGTTGTGGGCTTTCTCTTTTTTTCTTAGACTGATAGTGAATGCTAATGATTCAATTTAATCTATGATAGGATTTGCTTGCTTTACTTCTAGATGAAAAGAGGTTGGTAGTGGTTAAGAAGACACCAAAACCTCTGGAAAGTTTTACAAAAAGTAAACATTTGGGTGGTGCACTTGATATATTTGCAGCCACATTTAAATCATAGTTCAAATATTCTGTCTCAAATTAACCATTTTAATAATGTTTTCTGAAGATATTTTGAGCCTGAAAGCAAGCCCAAAACTTGAGAGAGAATACAGTATCTTGGACATGGTGCCCTACATCTGGAATGCTGTGGGAGGTTGAGAGGTTTTTTTGAAGTTGGTGATTGATTCCTATCTCCTGAGTGCACTCTAGCAGGGCAAAGAAATGCAGACATTTTTGTTCCTTGAGGTGATTTGCTTTATGGAGTACTCATGTCTTCAGGTGAGAAATTCTGCTTTTCCCAGGACTAAAATACTTCAAGTTAAAAAAAAAATCAATCAACCAACAAAATACCAGGACTAGAAATGCTGGAGTTGTCAAAGGCAGATCTGGATATTTTGGAATTCTTATGAATACTTATATTAACTCAAAAAGATGATTTCTGAGAATAATATCTTCACTATAATGCAGCAGTAGGCAAAGTCAGATTTCAAAAAGAAAGCAAAAAAAAAGAAACAAAAATCCCAAAACCAATTAAAAAATCAAAAAGCCCTGTTGCTGGTGGCATTGCTGATTTGCCCACTGGGGAAGGGGAGGTGACACTCCTGGAAGCCTGCAATGAAGGAACTCCTCCTAAGTCCTACACAAGTGGCACAACTTGGTGTTAGCAAAGGGATTGGTGTTTTTCTGAGGGACTTTTTATTTGGTTTCTGTAATGCTCCACTCTATAGTCAGCTATCAACACAGAATGTGCATCTGTTTATTTGAGCCCACAGCAGCTTGATGTCAATGTTCTATTTTTCTCACTTCTGGGTATCTCATTAACTACAAAAGAAAAATACACTTTTGTGCTTAATGGGAAATGTTGTCAATTGACTGTGACAGCCCATAATCAAATTCACAACAAATTTGTGGTCTTCTCTTTTTAACTTGATATGAAAATTTACTTCTGAACATGAGATAAAAAGTCAAGCGAGATTTCTCATAGCTACTGAACAAAAATTTTGTGTTAACCTGTCATTAGCATCCTTGCTTAGGTTTTCTTTCTTTTAAGCTTGAGTCTGTTGAAACAGTGTTTTGGAAGTAGGACTCTTAAACAATTCACAAAGTTCTAGCTCATCCAGTGTTCTGTCTAGTGTGATACTTGGTTTTCCATAAGAATCCTGATGAAATGTCCTTACAGGTGAAGTGTGACCACTTACACCTCCTGCTGTGCCTCACATCTTGCAATGAATGAGTATCTGTGTTGAGGAGAAGGACTGAAGGATGCTGATAAATGTGCAAGCTTCAGCTGCAATGAAAATATGAGTGTTTTGGGGAAGGCTGTGTGTCCCCTCTGGGGACCTATTGAGACTTAACTTATCAAAGCTCAGCCTTTAATTTCAGCCATTACTTGTTCAACAAGAAAAGCAACAAACAAAAGAAAAGGGCAAATAAAGCTGCTTGGCAGTTGGCAAATTTATTGAGCTTGTCCTGCTCTAAGAAAATTCAATTTAAAATAAAGAGTAGCATGGTATGAATCAAATAAGATTACCCACAAAGACTAAGAGCAGCAAAGAATCAATTTTAATCCATGACACAATTTAAATTAATTGCAGAAATGTGACGTTCATCTCCATTAGTGGACTGGGAAGGCTGAGGGGCTTCTTCCAGAGCTGCTCCTTAGAAATCCCTGTGTGGGCTGCAGGCTGCTGTTCCCTCACACCAAAATTACCTTTCCCAAAGGTGTGACTCCTGATGTGGCCAGTTCACAGCACCACTGAAGGAAGGGATCTCAGGTGGTCCCTTGGCCAACCTCCTGCTCCAAGATGGGTGGCTGTGAGATGAGACCAGGGTGCTCAGGGCTCTGTCTGAGCCCTTGAAGACCTCCAAAAGAGCAGCCTGTTTCACTGCTTCACTGTTCTCTTCCTGCGAAACCTTTTCCCTATACCCAAATCAGTACTTCTCATGCTTTGATTCATGCCCATGGCTCCTCATCTTCCATTGAAGAGCCTGGCTCCACCTCCCCAGTGTTCCAAAATGGTCTGTCTTGAAGGTCAGTCAGGATGAAAATGCTGCTGTCCTAACTGAATTTAGCTACTCAAACTGAAAGCCAGTAATAAAGATTTAAAAGCATATTTCCTGTGTATAAGGAAAATGGAGATTGAGCAGCTAAAATGACAATATTGAAGAGGAAATGTCAGCATGAGTTAGCTAACCTTTCCTAAGGTGTCCTGCAAGAATAAAGCAGTAAGGATTAGACAGAAAAACATATGCTAAGGCAAGAATAGTAGTCCCTAGCTTAAAACTACTTATGCCATGATACAGACTTCTGCCTGGTGTTTATAATTGGAGTAAAATTGAACTGCTTTGATATCAACATATTTTCCATGTGATAGTAAGACCTAACAATTCCTCTTCCTTTGTTGTTTTAGAGCACTTTTATCAACAGACCTGCCCTAGGGATTTTACCTCCAGAGAACTTTACAGAAAAACTGAAGGAGTCTTTGCTATCAGTGAGTTTGAGATACCCATGGACTGATCACTGTTATTATCATCACTGTTATTATCACTTTGCACCATACTTGTGTTCAGTATTTCAAGAGTAATTTTCTGTCTTTGGACAGGTGGCTCCTAAGGGTTTGTCACAGGTGATGACCATGTCTTGTGGATCCTGCTCTAATGAAAATGCCTTTAAAGCCATATTCATGTGGTACAGAGTAAGTAAAAAATTAAGATATTTTTGCAGGTTTAGATGCACAAATGCATACTTATTCATACTCAGAATTGTTATTGCAAAACGAAGGGATGCTTGGAGGTTGTCTTGCTCATGATGTTCTTTATATTCAGTCTAGTATAAAATGTTTATTAAAATGTCTTTATCTAAGTTTTTACTTTATGTTGACACAACTTTAGAAGTTATAAAGGAAAGGAAATAAAGAAAATGCAGATTGTAGTCAGCATGTGAAAGCCATGGTCAGTGTCTTCCTTGACTCCAGTGTTGAATACCAGCATTACTGGTTTGTGGTTCAGCCATAAATGCATTGGTTACAGCCACAGGAACACTCATGTTGGGTTGTTTGGGTTTTTTGCAGAACAAGGAGAGGGGCCATAATAATGTCACAAAAGAAGAGCTGGAATCTTGCATGATTAACCAGGTAACAGTGGTTCTTTACCACACTTACAGATGTACCTCTGATTTGGGCTTGGAAGGGAAGATTGGGAGGAAAAGTTTGGTTTGCTCCATGTGAAGTGGAATCTGGGCTCTATACATTTAGGAAATGGTGAAATACAGACTGCTGCCACCAATATCAGGGGTCATCAGGAATGCATGGGGGTGCAGCACAGGGGAGGTTTCTGGGGTGACCAGTGTGCTTGTTGAAGGGCAGGCTGTTACAGCTTGTGGCAGCTGCTGGGAGAGGAGCTGAGGGGGCAGTGAGGGGCTGTGAGCCCCTTGCTGACCCCACGTGTGCTCTGCTTGCAGCCCCCTGGCTGCCCCGACTACGCCATGCTCTCCTTCATGGGCGGCTTCCACGGCAGGACCCTGGGTAAGCTGTCCTGTCCCCCTCAGCTCACTCTGCTGTCCTCAGACACACAGTGCAGTGGAGAAGCTCTAGGTTCATCAGGGTTTGCCTTGGAAGCCCCACCAGCACTGGAATGTTTGAGTGACAGTAGGAATTGATTTTATGTTTTGTGAAAAGTCCTTTTCAGACAGGCTCTTATTTTCATTCTGAATCCACAGGTTCCTGTCTGTCTCCTGGGGTAAAATCACCATAAACATGCTGTCACTCCCTTTTACTGGGTGATATCAGCTCAGTCCCATGTTACCTGAGAGTGCTGTAGCTGTGAGCTTTGTGAGCAGTTGTCTTAGGAGGGATGAAACCCACCTTGTCTGAGCAACCTGTCAGACTGACAGAGGTTCTCCTGCTCTTCTGGAATAGTGCATGTGGAAACTGATGCTTAAAATCTAGAGCAATCCATTTAAGCCTGATTAAATCCAATTACCCAGTATTTCAGAAGACAGTAAAAACACAGAGCAGTTAAGAGAATTCTACAGTCAGGCCATTTTTCACCTCTTGGTAGCTTTTTTCTTGCATTGTTCCTAGATGGGTATTATTTTAATTTTTCCCTCTCTGGGCTTAGGTTGCTTAGCTACAACTCACTCTAAAGCAATTCACAAACTGGACATTCCCTCACTGGACTGGCCTATTGCTCCATTTCCAAGGCTAAAGTATCCCCTGGAAGACTTTGTGAAGGAGAATCAACAGGAAGAAGCCCGTTGTTTAGAGGAGGTAAAAAATTCCCTGGCAGCTTTCTGTTGTTTTTGATTTGAAATAATGAATAGTGTTGGTAGGATTAGTGCTTTTCACTAAAAGAATGTTTTCAGGGATTGGAACAGGCTGTGATTGGACCAGCATTCACTGTTGTTTACAGTCAGACCTTTCTCCCTGCCAGCTTACTGGGAATACAGGGCTGCATGAGTGAAACCAAAGAGAAATTTCACCCTCAGAACTTGATTGTATCACAGTGAACTCGCTTGCCAGCTCTTGCCAAAGGGCCATGGGCTGAGAGAGAGCACAGTGTGGATAACCCTCTCTGCAGAGAGAACCTCAACAGTATTTCAGCCTTTCCAGCTTTTCCATGGCAGATTCTGGCATGAAGCTGTGATTGTGCAGGGATAGACCTGTGAGTCCACTCAGCCAAACGTGCCTCACACAGAAAGCACAGCAAATGGCTTCCCTGGGGCTGCTCCAGGGTAGCTTGGGGGAGAGAAATACAATGCTGGAAGCCATTATTTAAAAAACAAACAAACAAACCAAAAAGCCAAACATTTTCTTAGCAAGTCTGTGCTTGGCTAACTGGCTCCCTTTGGAAGCCATTGCTTGTACAGCCTGCAGGGGCTGAGGGCCTGAGGGCTCTGAAGGGGATTTCAGGCACAAACACACCATTAATTGCAGCAACTGGCACTAGGGGGTTAATGAGAATTATCTGTCAGCCCCTTACAACAACAGGATTTCTGCACTATTTCATCTGATTGATTTTAATATATGGGAAGTGGGTGACTGGAAAAAGTGAATTTTCCAGATTACCTTTTCTAATATATTAGCAGAGTTTTGCTACAGAGTTTTTCTGACAGGAAATCTATCCCCTTCCATATCACAAAATCTATCCCCTTCCATATCACTTAGGTGGAATGATAGCTGTGGCACAGTGAGCTGCAGTGGTGCTCAGCACCAGCTGGCTAGAGCTTTCACAACACTGTAGATAAATGTGCAACTGGTTGCAGTGTGATTAGGACATTAAACCCATTCAGGAATAGGAAGGCAGTGTTAAATGCTGGAGGGAACCACTTGTTAATCCTTTGTGCCTCCAGGTACCTTTGTAGCCAGGAATATCCATGCAAAGTTGAAGTTCTGGTGAGATTTAACCTAGTTGGGAGGAAATGTACAAATGCTCTGGAAGGAGGATGTACCATAAGTGTTTGATTCACAGGTGGAAGACCTGATTGTGAAGTACAGGAAAAAGAAGAAGATTGTGGCTGGAATCATTGTGGAACCGATACAGTCAGAGGGGGGGGACAATCATGCTTCAGATGACTTCTTCAGAAAGCTGAGAGATATTGCCAGAAAGGTAATAAAGCATTTCTCTGGGCACTCAGTGCTGGCTGAAACATGCACCCACACATTGTGGGTGTCCCCAGAGGCTTTGCCCTGCCCCAGGCACTTGGAGGGTTTCACAGGCTTCCTTTGTTATGTACCACGTACAAGCAATCCCTGCTCTCTTCCATTTAATTCACACCTAATGGCTTCCTCTGTCCAATAAATGATCTTCTAATTTCAAAGTGAGAGAGCAATTACTCTGTGTTTCATTAGCTAGGAATTTTACAGGTGTGTTTTTTAAATGATAATGCCAGTTAGTTGAGGAGGTTCCATTTCTGAAGAAGCAGGTTATGAAAAGTATAAATTTTTAATGACATTTTTTTAATTGAAAAAAAAAAAGCTGAAGCACAACTTGAGTCCAGCCATAGTGCTCATGTTCCAATAAAACAATGAAAAAGACAGATGTCTTTGTATTTGGAATGTAAAGTTGCCTATTTGGAAGGTATGACCCTCTGTAATACTTACTCCATGGGTTTTTTGACCCTCAAAACATCTGTGTGCTGAAGAGATGCTGCCAAAAGTACCTACCCATTGTTTTTAAATACAGTATTGTGATATAGCTTGCTCTTCCTATCACAAAGTTTGGACAAAATAGTCCTTCACATAAAAACCCCACATTGCCAGCTCCCATGAGTAGCTCTTTCAGCAGAGCTGTCTAAAAATGCAGCTTTTCATGCCCCCTAAAGTGACCAGCTCATGGTGCTGGCACTGCCTCTGTGCCACATAATGCCCAACTCCAGCTGGGGGCACAGAATTCATATTTCAAACAAACAAAGCCCCTAGAAATGACACTCTGCTTCCATCAGGGGTTTGAAAATGCCATCTCTGCTGCTCCCAGATGTTTTCAGGTATCCTCTAGAAATGCTCAAGACTATATAAAAACATGTACTTGTTGAGTATGGGTAGAAAACAAGTTTCTAGTACCTTCCTGAAAAAACAGCTGAATTTTTAACAGTGAAATCTGACACATGAGTGCTTTGGTGGGGGTTGAGGAGGGGAGGTTGGGGCAGTGAAGGGAGAGGAAGGAGAGGTGCTGCTGTGATTGGCTTGTGTTGATGTGTTCACTAAGGGAGTGTTTCTGGCTGGGGAAGGAGGGCTCACATTCCCTGCTCCTGTGTCTGTCTCTGCAGCATGGCTGTGCTTTCCTGGTGGATGAGGTGCAGACAGGAGGTGGCTGCACAGGAAAATTCTGGGCACACGAGCACTGGGGCCTGGACGACCCAGCTGATGTGGTAACATTCAGTAAGAAGATGATGACAGGAGGATTTTTCCACAAAGAGGAGTTCAGGCCAAATGCTGTAAGATTTTTAATGAAACTTGAACTCTGTGCTAGTTGGTGACCCCCTGAGGAGTGTCTGTAAAATCCATGGAAGGGACAAGGTTTCCTCCAACAGTGCAGGTTCAGCTGCATGGGGCTGCTGTTTTACAGAAACTTGCTGTGTGCTCACACAGTTTTCATCACCTCTTCACTTTTATTCCAGTTGTTGTCAGTCACCAAGGTCATAAAGCTGGTGGTGGGGAGAGGAGAACTGAGTTAAGCCTAATGAAATAAACCTTCAGTACAAAATTAAACCACAGACACCTTCTCCTGTAGGGCAACTTGAGAATTTCAGAGCTTGTATGTCAGCATTACAGATTCTGTTAGCAAGATTTCTTCTTTGCATTAATGACATTTTAGATGTAATAAGCAAAAAAGAAAAAGTCAAATTAAGGGGAAGAACATAAAGCTTGATGTAAAAGCCTGTATAGATGATGGTGATTTCCTGTCATCTATAGATGTGTTTCAATGAGATGTCAGAGTAGCAAGGCACAGTGCACTAAATGAGAAGCATGAAGTAATCACCCTGTGTTCAGCTCAGCAATGGGGTTTTGCTTCATAACATAAAAAAGAGGGGCTGGTGAGATGAGTGCATGCCTTTTCATACACCACATGTTTGCACTGCCAGTGTTGATGCCTTGCTTTTCCTAATTTATAGTGACTTGCCTGTTAACACATGCCACAGCTCTTTTTCCATTCTTTCCCCAGCCCTACCGGATTTTTAACACCTGGCTTGGAGATCCATCCAAGAACCTTATGCTTGCTGAAGTCATTAAGGTTATTAAAACAGAAGACCTTCTAAACAATGCAACCCATGCTGGGAAAGCACTACTGACTGGGCTGCTGGATTTGCAGGTAAACATCTGGAAGGGTTGTAGATAAGGAGAAATTTACTGCTGAAGTAGGATCTGATCTCATCCAGTTTAAACACTTGGACTGAGGAACTCCAGCTGGGGTCTAGACCATTATAATAACTTCAACCCAGGTCTGCATAAACGTGTCCCATTTGGAACTGAAGTAAACTTTCTTTTACTGACTTGAAAACGCTGGGTTTATATAGCTTAATCCAGTATAAAGGATGATCCTCAAAATATCTGAAGGTATGTACTGCAGCTAATTAAATGACTGCTAGAAGGTTTTGTTACCATAAGCAGCTGGTATTTCCTTGTCCTAAAGTCCTTTTTAAAGGAAGGTGCTTTCATATTTTGTTTCTGCTGGGCTGCTGAAATAAGAAAATTTTAACTTTCCCTCCCATGTTTAAGGGAAATTCCTTACAGCTTCTATTGTGTAGCTCTACAGACAGGCATTTAAGGATAGGCTTGCAGGTGCTCACCTCCCAAAAGCATTTTGCATAGAATAACCCCAAACACAGTCTCTGCTCTCTCTACACCTTTAGGACATAGCAGGCAGGAGAACAGAAAATACTATAATCTCATGCTTTGGAGGGCCAGACTACAACTAGTCCTATCCAAAAGATTGCTCTCCCAAAAGATGAGGATTGTGATTGAGAGGAAGTGATGCAGATGCTACTGGCAAGTGCAGGGTAAGAATGAGCTGGTTTCTAGCCCCAGTGCAGATGGTTTATGCTCAGGTTTTCCTGGAGTCCACTGTAGATGTAAATAAGGTGTGTTATGCTCGTTCCAAAGAACATTTTACTTGTCCCAGCTCATGGGTCAGATTCATTCTCCCTCCCTGCTTTGTGCTGGGCTCTGCAGGCTGAGCAGGACCCAGGCCATGTGAGCCACGCTCCCCTCCAGCGGAGCGAGGAGGCAGCAGGGTTTCCACCTGGCAGAGCCAGGCTTGCACCAGGTGTCCTCTGCTGCAGCACCTGCCATGTGCTTGTCTCTCCTCTCTCTGCAGGCTCGTTACCCCCATCTCATCAGCAGAGTGAGAGGAAGAGGAACGTTCTGTTCATTTGACACTCCAAATGATGCAACTAGAAACAAGTTAATTACAATAGCCAGAAACAAAGGTAAGAAACTTAGTGTGTGTGGATGAGTTTCACGTGGCAAACAGTAGCATTCACATGTGGAGGCAATGCTTCACATTTTCCTTTTCATATTGTGTATGAGTATTTCAGTATCAGAGGCCAGCACTGAAATGACAAAGTTGGATTTAGACTTTTCTGGAAATACTTATTGTCAGAGACCTCAGAGCAGCCTCTTGCATGGTGTGTACATTTACCAGTGTCTGCAGGTCTGAGGTTGCTGGAAGAGATCTGTGTAGGGCATGAGTTTTTGTGACATCAGGATGAGTCCTCTGCAGTGACTTTAGGTGCCCATGGACATGCTTACTTCTAGAAACAGGAAAGTTAGAAGAAAGTTAATGTTGCTCAGGAGAGCACAGAGAGAAGAACTATGAGTTCTTTAAATACATAATTCCTATACCTAGGAATACCTAATGATGAAATACAAGTGCCTAAAATGAGCACAGATCTACAGTGACAGCCCTTTTTTTCCCCACGGAACTGTTACCAGCTGCAGACAGGCCCAGGTATCAAGAGGGGAACCTTGGGATCCAAACCTAACATTCTCCTTGAATTTAACTGTGTGGGCCTCGTCCTTGCTGCTGTCTGTTTTTGCTGTCACTCCTATCTCTTGAAAGAAGCAGGCAGGGTGCATCTAAACTGTGGTGAAACCAAAATTTTGGAGTGTAAAAGACACCACCTTTTGTTCTTGGAAAGTAAGCCAGCAGGGTGAGAAGGCAAGTGGTTTGTTTCAGGGTAAACCAAGGCTCTGAGGCAGGGTAAGCTCATCTTAGTAATATGGGTTCTCATTGCTCAAACATTTCCAGGAACTGATTTTGGGCTAAAATGTGCATTTTAAGCACTGCAGGGAGAGGTTTGCAGGCGCTGAGACATTTTAACTTCTTGTCATTAAAAACAAATTAGTTTAAAAACCAATGCAAAGAAACCTCCTGTGTCTTCTTGTGGCACCAAAATACTTGACCAGGAGAGTGCTGCAGCTCTGAAATCTCAGATACTGTTTAAACTGTGTGCTAGATGGATCCTTTCCATTGTTGTCAGGATTAGTCCCAATACTCCAAGTGTTTTATAGAACAGCTCCAGCACCCACCACGTTCTTCTAAGCTTCTGTGAAGCTTGAGGCCATTCACGCCACAATGTGCTGTATCATGGTGTGGCTAGCAGGATTTGGGAGCTTCTGCTGGCCCTCCACAGTGAGGGTATCCTCATTCAGACACCTGCATTTTTCTGGAGATTTGGCCAAGATGGAAGGGACTAGAGGACCTATTCTGTTCTCATTTCAGGTGTTGTTCTGGGAGGCTGTGGAGACAGATCCATCCGTTTTCGTCCAACGCTGATCTTCAAGGATCACCACGCACACCTCTTCCTGAACATTTTCAGTGACATCTTAGCAAACTTCAAGTAAAAAGCAGTTCCCTTGCACTGAACAGCTGATTATGAAATTAGTTTGCATTAATTCATGTCCTCTCTACTTACAAGCTAAGTGTAAAGTCATAAACTGAGGTTTGTGTTCTGTCTGTAATCCTGCCCAAGGCAAGCTGCTCCATGCACATGCGCCTCAGGCAGAGCATTGGCACTGGTCACCAGCAGGTACCTGCAGCTGTCCCTCACTGTGCATTCCCTAGAAAATGTGGCCTGGTGCATTCCCTAGAACCTCCTGCTTCTGGCCTGGGCCATGTTAACTGCAGAGTCCTCCCTACAGCCATCTCCCTGGCTCTCTGAGCAGGACCTGGTACAGTCAGTTTCCACAGGTGGCCCTGGCAGATTTGCCACACACCTGCCACACAGAGTGCCGTTCTCTAACGGCAGCTGGAATAAAATCAGTGTTTCAAGGAAAGCTCTGCTTTCCACCACTGCCAAGCACAGTATTTTACAGAATGATTTCCAGCTTTATTCCCTCGAGTACAGGCATCTGCCACACCAACTGCATCAGGGCTCCATCAGCTCTGCCCAGCCTGCACTCACTGCTTCACAGGGCACTGATGCCCTCAGCCACACCTACAGCGCTGCAGGTGGCACTGAAGCCCTTGTCCTCTTGTCCTCATCATGGATGGGTTTTAAAACTTTTGACTTCTCTTACAAGCAGACTTGTACAGAGAAAACTCTACCCTGAAGTATATAATTTGACAAAGCTTAGAGAACCATGCAAAGCACATTCTTCCACTTCTGCCAGCAGTCTAGAATGATTCCAGATTATTTTAGCATTTGCCCAGAAGACACAATAGCCATGAATTTGTCTATTATAACTTCTACACAAATACTTGAGGTATTTTGTAAAACTAAAGCAGAAATGCCATTATCTGGTATCAGAGCCACTACACTGAAGGCCTAGTCCTAACTGCACATTTACAATGCAAAGTAATTCTGTTTTTGTTCTAATAGTATATTCTAAGTCATCCATACTTCAGAGATCTTCTAGAAAGCCACAGGATCAAAAAAAATGTCAACAGTTCATTAATTTGTTTCTCTTCAGAGAATTGTTTTGGATGTCTCTTTACTGTTTGCTGAAGGCTGACTTGAGCTAGATCTGGTGCCTTTCTTTTTCTTGGTGAGCATCTGGATTTTGTTTACTAAGTTTAGCTTTTTGTTGTGCACCAAATAACAGGGACCACAATGGACTTTTACAGTTGCCCTTTCAGGACCTGACCACAATTTTTAAATACATAATAAGAGAACAGAGAAGTTAAAAGATTTACATGTTTAATACAGCTACCAAAATGTGAAAAGGTTCCTTACCTGCTTTGAGAAGTGTTAATCATGGTTTTCCCATTTTAAAGTACTGGTATTGGGAAACTCAAGCACAGTCACTCTGCCAGCTTAAACCCAGTGGGATTTCCGTAAACCTCTGCAGAAAGCAGAATTCTGATGCCAGCTGGGCAGAACCTGAGCAGGTTTTTGAACAGAGGTTGTAGAAGTCTGGGGAAAGGACTGGTAAAAATTGGTGTTCAACAAAACTTCATTGTCATCGCTGTCCTTGTAAGTGTATTATCAGCAAAAGGAAAGTCAAACCAAGAACTGCATTTGACAGCATTTTGGGAATTAGTTTGTTCAACATATCAGTGCAGTAGTTTTAGTGAATGTCTCTAGCAAGTCTTGTACTTTTACAGAAGCAAAGGTCCAGTAATTTGAAGTCTTACCACGTCTTCACTTTTATTATGACTACTCTAGGTGTTTTTATAATTTTTACTGACACTCAGTAACTGTATAATTGTGTACAACATGTTGATGAAATCGTTAGAGAATACCTAGAAAGCACTGCAGCTGAAGCATATAAAGTTAATATTGTTTACAGCATACTGTGGACAGTGCCAAATAAATGTTTAAACAAATACTTAAGTACACTTCATGGTGTAACTAGTAACTGTACACAGATTCATAACAAATGACATCAATCATGTGTAATCAATATTCTTAAATAAAATATTTATAATTGAACTTCTCCAGGGCTTTTCATTTTACACCCAGTACATGCCTAAACTAAACCATTAGTGTACATTAAATACATTCTGATAAACTTCCAAAATCACAGTGTACCTGTACAGCCCATTGTATTTTCCTGCCATGGTGTTTATGCCAAGGAATATTTGGATTTCTTTTGATATTGCTGTGCTACACAGTGTCAGCCAAAACTTACAGAACCCAATCAGGAAAAGTTCAATATGAGAAATAGTAATCCAGGGTTACCCTGTGCACTTAAATGGCAATTTTACTTAACTGCCTTTGCTGATCTGCCAAGAAACAGAGGCTTCACTTCACATGAGGAAAAAATAAGGAAAGAACACTCCAGATCAGTGGTGAGAATCAGTTTATTTGCCAGTTTCAAATGAAGTTAGAACTAGAAGAGGGGTGTAAGGAATTCTCTTGCTTCTGACAATTCAAAAAATGTGTTACGTGTTAGAAGTGGTAGGTTTGGTTCTTTCTTGGGTTTAAATTCCTCGTTTCTACTGAAGTTTTGGAAAAGGAGGAATCATATCAGTACCATGGAGTAAGACCACAATCCTTCATGGAGACAGGTGCTGCTTTTCCCGTTCCAATGAAGAATGGCAATTTCTCTAAGAGGCTCCTGAAATATTGACCCACCCTTTAACCCAGCAGCTGAGCTGCCGTTTCTTGCAGCACTCACCCTTTTTTTGCCCAGTTGCACTCCCATCCTGGAGGACCCTCCTGAGGCCAGTTCAGCCCACACACCTCCCCACTTCCCTCAACTGCATTAACATGTGAGCATGTCCCTCTCTACACCATATGGATGTACCAGACCAGTTTTAATTTCCAGAGGCATCCTAGCCAACCTGAAATTAGCTAAAAGAAACACTGAGTTTGAAGTGATGATGCTCTGGCAGCTCCTGCATTTCATTTCAAGAGCTTTTTCACATTTCCTAACAACCAGAGGCCAACTGAAACAAAAGCCAAGGTCAGCCCCAGTAATTTGGCCTCCTACAGCACATTTCAAGGACAGTTCAGGCGTGGAATGCTGTGACATTACTGAATCCGACATGGAACAGACACTCCTCACACCATACACAAGCTGCAAGACCTTTAATCCAGTGGGCTGTGTTTTACCACTGGGACTTTCTACACTGGGTGCACTTACAGCAGACTTTGCACAGGAAAAGGACAGAGATGTGTGGTTTGGTACTTAAACCTCATGGAATAAGCACACTGAACATGCAACGTGGAAAATCATGATCTGTGTCACACAAGTTCTCCAAATATTTGAGTAAATTTCTCTCTGTCTACAATCTGGCCATACTTAATTGTAAAATACAAAGTTTCTGTACTGTTATACCGTTTGAACTGGTGAAGTAGCTCATCCTTGCTATCTCCAACTTCATCCAAAGCCATCACTGTCTCTATGGGACAATAAATATCATTACGTCTTCCCCAAAATGTCAAGTGGGCCACTCTGACAGTTTGTCCCGTTTCACTTAAGTAGATTAATCCAATAATTCTTCTGAAAAAGTAGCTCATACCATACAACATTGCCCCAGCAAAGACAGCGATGCCAGTTGTATAGAAGAGGATATTCTGGGACACCTGGTCCTGCAGGTAGAGGTAGCAGATGGGAGGCAGCATGATCATGGAGGTGGCAGTCTGCAACAGCTTCAGCCTCGACAGGACCCTGCAGTATTTTATCCCTGGGAACCTGTAGACCAGTTTGAACTCTTCTGTGCTCCCATCCACAGCCTTCTGTTGGACCACAGCAGCAGGGGCCGAGTGGGACAGACACACAGACAGCTCTCGTGGTCTCCTGAGGTAATTACTGACACCATGAACTCGCTGGGTTTGTGACTGCAAACACTCCCACGAGCCAAAAATCCGGGGCAGGCCGGCATCTTCCCTTCTCCATGACCTTGTCCAGAGCTCCTTCTGCAGACATCTCCCAAAAGCTGGTGCCGTGCAGACTTTAGTCCTAACTGTGCAGAGCCAAGCCTGTAAGGTAAGAATCCCACAGATCATCATTTGAGTCCTCTTCAAAACCCAATCAGTGAGATCAGAGTTGGTTTCTCGGGCACCTACAGACAGTAAAGCACAAGCCCCAGCTCGCTGTAACCTTAAAGCAGTGTTCTGATAGGAAACTGGTGTTTGTGCTCGCATCTCTCCCTGCAGACCGAGAGGGGAAGCTCTGCTAACACAAAGTGATATCAGTGAGCTCATCAGTGAGCCTTGCACACCCCCCTGCCTCTCGCTGTCCGAGCAATATAACAGAGGAAGCTGCGAAATCGGCGACTCGTTGAATAACCACTTGAACAGCAATTTTAGTGAAACAGAAAAGTGGAGAAAGCACGGTAAAGGGCACGGTAAAGGGGAGGAGAGCGCGCTAGGCCGAAGGCGGGAGCGGGCGCTGGGAAGGCGCAGAACTGAGAAAAGGCAGGAAGGGAAACTCCGCGCTGCCCCGCCATGCTGCAACACGCGTCTGTGCGGGACCCGGCACCGACCGGGCCGGACGGGATGGGGCTAGGGATGGAAAAAGGGAAAGGGAAGGAGACAGGGGAAAGGGGGAAGGAGGGGAATGGGGAACAGCCCGCCCGGCAACCCCGGCGCTCACCGCCGCCATGGCCCCGCCGCCTCAGCGCGGCTGCGCCCCGGCCGCGCGGCCCGCCGGGAGGGGCGGCCCCAGCCCAGCCCAGCCCAGCCCAGCCCAGCCCAGGCCAGGCCCCCCCTGCCCAGCCGCGGCCGCC
>JAOTQP010000724.1:5055557-5077605 GCA_026413545.1 Cichladusa arquata
CCGGGCCGGATCGCACACCGGGACGGATCGCACACCGGGCCGATCGCACACCGGGCCGGTCGCACACCGGGCCGGATCTCACACCGGGCCGGATCTCACACCGGGCCGATCGCACACCGGGCCGGTCGCACACCGGGCCGGTCGCACACCGGGCCGATCGCACACCGGGCCGGATCTCACACCGGGCCGATCGCACACCGGGCCAGTCGCACACCGGGCCAGATCTCACACCGGGCCTGTCGCACACGGGCCGGTCGCACACGGGTCCCGGCCGCGGGGCCCGCCGTGTGCCGCTCGCCGCGGGCTCTGTGGGCGCCCTTAACACATTTAACGCTGCTTAGAGAGCCGCACGGTGCCGCCGGTTTGTGCCGGTTGCTGCGGCATGGAGCCGCTGGCCTCTGGCAAATCTGACAGCTCTGTTTTGGGCCGCAGAGAATCTCGGCGGAGATGGCGGCGTTCGTGCAGCGGCTGCGGCAGGAGCTGAAGGTGGGAGTGGTGGGCGGCTCGGACTTGGCCAAGATCCGCGAGCAGCTGGGCGAGGACGGTAAGGCCGGGCTGATGCAATCCCGGCCCGCGGGCAGCGTGGAGACTGAAGGTTGAACCCCGTTCATCCCCCTCTTCCCTCGCCTCCCTTTAGCTGTCTTCCTGGTGCTGCTGTGCTGCACTCCGGCTGTGGGGCGCTACTAACCGGCGTTTGGTGTCTCGATATCGAATTAAGAGATGGTTACTAATGGTGAAATCCTGCGTCAGTGACAGAACCTTGGGAGGGCTTTTTCGCACTGCAGTGTGTGACATACACGTGTGGGCTGCTCAGCTGTCCAGCACGTCCCTCGAGGACCTGATTTTGTTCACTGTGGGGTTGTGATGCAGTGATGGACTCTTAGTCCTTTATTCTTAATGGTCTTTACTTAACTGATGCCACTGATAGCCTCCTGTAGTTGCCAGACAGCTCGGTTTGTTTGCCTTCCAAGTGGTCCCCAGTAAACCATATCATCTTGTGTTGTGCTGAGACTCACAACTCCCAGGCATCTGCTGAAGATTAGTGACGTTGAGGAAACAAACCTGAAAGGGCAGTATTTGACTTGCTCCTAGCCAGGCCGTGTACCAAGTCTTTGTAGTATTTGAGGTGTTTGTTCTTCTTTACACTTAAAGCAGAGTCACATGCCTCCAAGTAAAACCACAGGTATGTCAAACAAATTATTTCGTGTGATCTGAGGTGTGCATTAATCATAGTGATAATTGGGACTAGCATTAATCTTGTGCTTGACACTATGATGAAAGCATGAAACTTTCATGCTTTAGGAGCTAATGTTTGCTGTATTTTAACCTATTTCACATTTGAGATAATTTTGCATTAAGCATATAGGGGAATTGATGAGTTACTGTCTTTTTGCTTGTTTGCAGTGATTGAAAAATATGACTATGTGTTCGCAGAAAATGGCCTGGTAGCGTACAAAGATGGGAAGTTCTTGAGCAAGCAGGTAAGTGTGACATTTCCAATAGTGGAAAAAAGAAATTTTCTAAACAAGATTTTGATTTATTTGTACAGTGCAGTCCTATGTAATCACCCTTCCAAAGACCAAAATTACTGCTGCTTTCGTTAGTCCTGTTAATGGATCATTCATTTGGCTTGTAATGTTTAACATAAGTAATGGAGAGTAAACATTTAAAAGAGATCCTGGCTGAATTTGCTGCCTTGACCAGTGGTTCCAGTTTACTGCAGGAACAAGCTCCATTTCTTCATGCTTGGCTATAGCCAAATGCAGATTTTGTTTAGGGCTGCTGCCTGTGGCACACAGTTTCCTTCTGAAGTAGGAATCATATTAAAGGACAGTTTGGTGTTATAAAATGAACAAAAAGAGAAGTGAGAGCCTTTAGTTAGTACCGTGTGAGCATCAGCTGATGTTACTATTGAAGAAGGCATGTTTGTTTCTCTGTGGCATTAACCATGCCTGATTATCCAATATCTGTGTTTTCCTTGTGACTTGCTTTTAGAATCTCAAATTCTGGACCCTTGGTTGAATGGTGTTTGTTTTGTTAGAGCATTCAGGGCCACCTGGGCGAGGACATCCTTCAAGATGTCATCAACTACTGCCTGAGTTACATTGCAAAGATTAAACTTCCAAAGAAGAGGTATGTGCACACAGACATCTCCATGTGGCCGTGTTCTCCATGGGGGATGTAAAGCTCAGCTCAGGCTGGTCTGCAAAAAAATGAATAATTTCTGCTTAGGGAAAAGCCCTGTGTCTGAAACAGAGCTCCATCCTTGCATACAAAGACAAGTTCCCAGCTGGAGCACAGGGTTTGAAATACTGATTCAGCACTTCATGTCAGAGGGAAGGAGATTCAGTTTTGAAGTAGGAGTGTTCCTTTGTCATGTTTGGAATTCAGCAGCCTGGTGTTTATTCCAGAGATGAGAAGTGCAGCCAGGCCAGCTCTGTGTGATGTGTGAGGTGCAGCTCCAGACACTGAAATGTGTGGTGTGAGGCAGGGCAGGACACTGCCCACATTGCTGTGAATTTTGCAGCTTCACCCAAAGGCTCACCTGTCAGGCTCTGAGGGTGATGGGATGCTCCAGTCACACTTGTTAAACTAAACCATACTTTTAAAAGCCAGTAAGGACGATGTTGAGGTTGCCAGATTCAAAGTCCAAAAGACTTATTGGTGCCAGAGGTATCTGCATGTTTGGGGTTATGCATACAATGAGACAGCTGATTCCCTTTAGAATTAAATGGAAATTTTTTGAGATATTTAGTGTTTTGAGCAATTTGGTCATCTTTTTTCTGTCTTGTTAATCAATTCCCTTGCAGAGGCACTTTCATTGAGTTCCGAAATGGGATGTTAAATGTGTCCCCCATTGGAAGAAGCTGCAGCCAGGAAGAACGACTTGAGTTCTATGAACTTGATAAAGTGAGTTACAGCTCTTGAAAAATACCCAGCTCTTCTGGAGGAGGCAGTTATGGCCAGGTTGTGATTTTTAAAAAACTTTTATGATTTGCAGTTTTTTTTCAGTTTAATCCTTTCCATGTATTTTAACTGATTTCCTCATTCAGACCTCAGGCAGTAGACAATGTTTTTTGGGTTTTTTTTGGAATAGCAAAGGTTACTTGTAGAAGATGGGTTTGGCTCATGTTTTTAATCCAATATCCAGGGTACTGAACATCTTGCTACTATACATGGGGTTTCTAAAAAGCCCTGTCCTAGGTAAAACCATACTTTCTTGGTGTCCTCTGTAGTGTAACTAGCCTGGGTCCATTCAAGTCAACAAAGCCATTCTTTTTTAGAGGTGTTTTTGGATTATCTTTTCATTGGTAAATCAACACAGCATGTAACTGATGTTTGGTTTTGTTTTATTTCTTTCTTAACAGAAGGAGCATATAAGAGAGAAATTTGTAGCTGATCTACAAAAAGAATTTGCAGGCAAAGGCCTCACATTTTCTATAGGTAATACTTTAAAAGAATGTAATTTAAAACATCAATAATTTAAATTTCATTTAAGTCATACTCTCTTATGGCTGTGACATCCCATCTCATTTCTGTGACAGGTCTCTCTGGGATGGTTGCAGGCAAGACTGAGCCTCCTTGCCTCTCAGGCTTTTATTGGGACATTTTAATTGAAATCCATCAACAAAGAGAACTTCATTTCTTGTCATCAGTTCATTGTCCTTTAATGTCAGTTGTGTGACTGATTCTGCTCATTTTGGAGGATAGTAGATGCTTTGGATTAGTCAGACTTGTTTCTGTGAATCAGTTTTGATCAGAACTACTCCCTCAGTGCTGTTTCAGTTGCCCTGGGTTCTTTAACTATACCTGCATTGTGTGGGAGGAAGGAAAGAATCCAAAAGCAAGTGCAACCATAATAATGGGGAATTATCTTTGATGCATTTTTTCTTTTTTACCCTCTCTCCTAATATATTACCACACTCCTCTGCCTTTTATTATTTTTCAGAATTGCAAAGTATTGTTGGCATTAGTGCTGAAGCACTAAGGCAGAAGTGAACTGTAGTGCAGCTCTCCTCTCTCTTTATGTTGTAACCTTTGGACACCTGCTTCAGCTGGGAATCATGCTCTTAGGTGTTGGTGAAGGCCAAGGGCTCAGAACTGGAACAGCTGTTGTCCTGTTAGCATGTGCTGAAAGAGCTGATTTCTTCTCTTTCCTACTCTGGAAGCCTTAGGAAGTCTTTTGCCTATGATTTTATGGCTGTGCATACATCAGTGGCTGTGTACATTTGTGTCCTTTTTTTCTAAAAGTGAAGAGGTTAAATGTAATTCTTTTTAAAAAAGTTCATTTGGATAGCAGTGAGTATTTGGGAAGATGCTCAGACTTTGTTGAATGGATAAATGATCTCTGAATCACAGCTGTAATAACTGATACCCTATAAAACACTTTCTGTATTTGCAGGGTCTCACAACATTTCTGTGTCTTCTGCAAAGCTCTCTCTGCCTAAAATCTTACCCAGTTTAGGTTTATTTTCACTTACTCTACCTTCAGAAATACATTCTTAAAATCAAACAAGTCTTGTTCCTCTCTCTCCTAGGAGGGCAGATAAGCATTGATGTGTTCCCAGATGGCTGGGATAAAAGGTACTGCTTAGGAATTGTTGCCAAGGATGGATACAAGACTATTTATTTCTTTGGAGACAAGACCATGCCAGTGAGTACATTAATTTCATATCTTAATTTGAGAACTGTTGTAATCAAACCTCAAGGACTGTAGGTTCTAACCTTATAACCTTAGTCCTGACAAGAGCTGAGTCAGGATATAAATGTGTCCATGTTTACCAGGCTGCAGCTGGGAAGTTTTCCTTCTGTTTCCTGAACTGAACACAGGGTTCTTGCCTTAACAGAGGTTGTTTTAAATTTGAACTTCTCTAATTCTGTTAAACACTGGGGTGACATGACTGTGTGAAACTGATTGTCCTGCTTGGTCAGTGTAGATTGATTCTTCTTGTTGGCTGGTGTTTATTAAACATATTTATTTCCTGTCTTATTTAACACTGTGCCTTTGCTCACTGCTCTGTCTGTCTCCACCCTGGGGAGCTGAACAGTCCCGTGTCCCTCAGCATGGGGCAGAGCTCTGCAGGGCAATTCTGAGGCTTTTAAAAATCCTGAACAGAGAACTGACAAGAGCTGGTGAGGGCACTGGCAGGCACAAGGGCTTGCATGAAATTAAAGCTGTCTGAATATGGCCAAGAGACAGTGTCTGGTTTAAGTTTTATAAGAAAAGGCTTAGTTTTATAAGAACTCACAGTTATAAAACTCTTAAGTTACACAGGACTTTATACAATTTAAAAGGTGAAGTTTTATAAGAAAAAGACAGGCTTGAAATTAAATCTTTTTCTCCCAACATGAGCTGCAAAAGTAATCACCTGTCCCTCTGGCACAGAGCTTACAGACAGTTCATTTTAAACCCTCTAAGTGGCAGTGCAGCATTTCCAGAGAGCTGAAGTACTAAGAGCTGGTGCTGATGCTGTGAAAGCAGTGTGGCAAACAGAAATTTGGGAATGAAGCTATGGATTCTGAGGATCTGTGCTCATACAGGGCAGTGCTGGTGTTTACTGAGCCTAATCACTGCAGATCCTTGGAAAAAGTTCATCTTTCTCTGTTTCCTTTCATGTGTCCCTTTTTGTGACTATGGTTTATGTTAAACAAAATTAAATTCTCTTCTGCTTCCAGGGAGGGAATGACTATGAAATTTTCACAGACTCCAGGACAGAAGGCCACAGTGTCACATCCCCACAGGATACAAAAAGAATCTGTGAAGAGCTGTTTTTTAAATAAAAGACTTTCAGAATTCACACTTCCAAGACAGTTAAAACAGCAAAATAACTTGAAACATCATCTTCATGCTGTATTTTTTTTTTGTAATTAGTCATGAATAGCAGGTGCTCTGCAGGTCAGTCATTACTGAAGGGAAATGTTTTAATTGGAGACCTCTTCCTGACTGGGGGAACACAGCAAAACTCATTTAGCACCATCTTTTCAGTTCCCAGTTGCATAAGTACCTTGTTTTCTTTTTGCTTGGTTGTGGGGTTTGGGTTGGGTTATATTTTGGGTTGGTTTTTAAGATACCTGTAAACTTCCATAACTGTTATCATTCAGGGAGGGAAGGGGAGGTCTAATCTGCCTCTAGTTGATTCATGGTCTCAAAATTGGCCTGCAAGTCTGAATCCCTAGTTTTTTATGCTGAGGCTGTTTTTTAAAAGGTGCAGGTTTGGGGGTTTTTTAAATACTTACCTTGTTCTATATTAATTAACATGAATTATAAGACAGTTGGGATTTTCTTGTCTAAAACTGGAAGATGAGTAGTAGGGAAAGGTTTTATTTCTTCCTGGGATTGGGAAGATGGCACTGAACCAGAAGTCCCTGACTGCCATCCCTGGGAATTCTGGACCAGCTGGTGCCAAAATTCCCTCCTCAGGATGGACATGATGCCAAGGCACAGTCAGGGAGACCAAATCTATAAAGTCATTTGTAAAAATTAATTAAAATAACTTCAGCACATTAGCAAAATATATTTCTGCTACTTTCTGATCATTTTTTGAGATTCCTGGTTAAGGCATTAAGGGTAGGTGAGATTTTTCATACTACAGAAATGATCTAAATTATGTTTCTATTAAAATTCAAATCAAATGCCTGATATTCTGTGTAACTGTTAATATTGCTTTTCTCATCTGGCATTGGGAAAGTAATCTTGAGCATGAACGGTTCCATTTAGTAAAGGAGAATAAAATCTGATTTTATCATGAAAAAATACTGTTTCAATTTGTCATTTTGGTAAATAAAATACTTAAAGCAGACCTGTTGCATGCTACCTCTCTGAACAAAGAAATTAGTAATTTGAATCTTTCCAGTTCCAGGTTCATGGGCTACTTGAACAGTAAAAAAGCAGAGAATAGAATCTTTGTGTACCACCCAAAATCCCCAAAAGAGCTTACAAAAAAAGGAGGGGGAGCTGCAATACACCTCATACACCAAAAGTGTTTTGTCTTCTAGCACAATTCTTCCCTAGCTAATTCCTGTTTTAATGGAGGGACTTGGGAGCCATCCCTGGTGTAGAATGCTCTTCAAGGACAGACAGTTTAAGGGCTGCTGTGCTGTGTGTACTCATGTCCTGTCCCTGATGACCTGGCTCTTTTACTGCAGGGCTGGTTGCTGCATTGGCAGGAGGTTACCAGTGCAAAGTATCCTGTGCAGGTTTGTTTTCAGCCCCAAAGAAACATTTCTGGCTGCTCTGTCTTGGGAGCCTCCTCTGACATGCCCTGGCCTTACTATTTACTAATTATTCTGGTAACTGCAGTCAGTGGATGTGAAAACATTTCCTTAAATCAAACTTAAAAGTCACTGCACAGGGGTGCATGTGCAGGCACCTGCGTTCTCCTCTTTAAAGCTGATCCTCTTCAGCACCAGCTACCCAGGCAGCAGACTGGAAACACAGTAAATGAATGAAATGGTTGCATTTATTGTAAAGAAAGCAGGGAGTGATATTCCAACGAGCTGCACAGTGATAAACCCACCACTACCAAGGCTTATGGGTCATAAAAAACAAAACCAAACCCAAACCCCACTACACCGTGGTGTAACACAGGTACAGCTAGGGGAAAACAAGCCAGCACAGCAGTTCCTGACCCCACATCACACCTGGGAGCAGAGCAGCTGCTGTGAAAGGCTCAGGACAGGTCCTGACAGTGAGCACCTCTTGGTGAAGCTCCAAATACACAGCTGAAGCTTCACTGTTCTATACAACTAACGAGAGTTGTGCCTTTTTTTTTTTTTTATTTTATTTGCAAAGTCAATAAAAATCCACTGTTAGGAACAGAACAGAGAAAAATGCTTCATTTGAAAAAAAAACCAAAACAATGTGGTAGGCAAACAGGAACAAAACCAATTTAGTAGCACTACAACTACATGAAGAGTCTGGGGAAGGGTGGCCCTATCACATCCTACCAAGCGAGTTTGCCAGGGAAACAGATGCAGAATCTACTTCACCAAGCCAGCTGAGGCTGCTGAAAACACACAGTATTTAATGCACAGGCACCTGGGCAGCACACACCTGCTGTGCAGCAGTGCAGGTGTCCTGCCTGCCCCGTGGCACAGCTGTATGCAGTCTACAAGGCAAATCTTCAGCTTTATCAAAATCCAGACACTGTCAGAGCCTATGAAGTATCCACTACTCTACATTTTTCTACCACTTACCTTGAAGCAAATTTAAATTTGGGATGGATTTTTTTTAATACTGGCCTATAAAATCTGTTGCTAATCAACCATCAAGGCACCTAAGTAAATTCACAAACAAGCCCAGCTTTACCAGTACAACACAGTTTCCACACCTGTGCAGCCACAGCATTTGCAGTGGTGCACCTGATGTGCACTGGAGCATAACCACCTGATGGAGATTTTCCACCCCGTGGCAGCTGCTCTGTTTGTGAGCTTCCTTCCATGAGGAAAGCAGCTCAGCAATGAACACCTCTGTCTGTGAGGCTGAGGCATTCAGGCACTGTTATCAGCAATAAAGGTGCTGCAGCTCTAGAGGGGCAGCCCAGGGGAACACGGGGCTCACACAACACCCGGGGCTCAGAGTTGTGCTTGACCATCTGCACTAGAAAAGCTCTCCTTGAAACCTCTCCCCCCTTCCCCTGGGCATTTCTTGGAACCAGTTCACAAAACAAAAGAAAACCCAAACCTCCCCTCCTCCACCAAGCACACAAACTAGGTCTCTTTAAATACATTTCTTGTAAACACATTACGCTAGATTTTTTTTCATTAGCATTTGAATTGCCTTTTTTTTTTTTTTTTTTTTTTTAACCAGGCCAGCTGTAAAAAAATGGTAATTTCGGCCTGCTTCTGCTTTATTGACAATGCAGTATTTCCTCACACACAGTATTCTGCAGCCAGGTCCTGCAGCCAGCTGTTGAGCAGAGCCCAGCAGGCTGCACCAGGGGACACCTCAGGAGCTGATGACGTGCCCTGACCACGTCTCGTGCTTGGTGCCAGGGGCCAGGTGGGTGATCACCACCTCCACTGCCTGCAGCTTCTCGTTCTTGGGAGGGATGGTGCACATCTTGTAGGTGACCTCGTCGCCCGCCACGGGAACGTACTCGCCTTCAATGCTGTGGGGGGAAGCTCCAGTTAGTCATGGATCACAGAAACGCTCCTTCTCTTCTGCAGCTTACTGAAATTTTTATCGTAATTGTTATCTTAGATGCTTAAAGTACTTTGGGGATTTTATAGAGCCTGTCATCCGTCAAAGTATGAGGTTGATTTTGGTTGTCTTGCAGTGAAATCCCATGAAAATACTATAAACACCACCATCACCCTAAAAAAATCAACCAGCCACGAGAAGTACAAAATAAAACCCAATAAAAGCCACAAAAATCGCCACTCTAATCTGCTTTAGAGAATACTCAGCTGAGCCCAGGCTTGGTCTGAGTACTGTGCACCAGCACATCACTTGCAGCAGCACTAGAGGGCAGGGCTGCCACTGGCTGCCACTTACTCAGGGGATATGGTTTTTAAACTAAAGACAGTTGATCTCTTTTTGGTTGGTTTTCCCCCTCTTCTCACTTAAGCTTTTGAAGTTTCAGTTTGGGGTTTTTTTCCTTTTTTTTCTTAAAAGGAATTGTACCACATAGTGGCAATATTTTACCTTTAGGTTACTCCACGGTAACACAGTTTGTGGAATGAAATAATAAAGGAGCCCCAGTGAGATATGGTATCAAATATTTCAAAATTACTTGCTGTGAGAAAAGAGAGTTCTGCTATCCTGATGTGTTAGCCTGCAGAAACACTCACCAGCACTCAGGGAGATTTCCAGAAGACTCCTGGAACACTCCTGAGTGATGCTGGGGATGCTGGAAGACCTGCACTGTGCATTTGCTACTGCAGGTGAGTCTGTTTGGAATCAGTGGGAGATGCCCAAAGGGCTTCACCTTCTGTTCAGAACAAGGTGCTGATGAAACAGAGAACTGCAAACAGCCCTCCTCACCTCCACTCCTGTGCCTGAGACCAGAGCTTTGTAATAAAAATCCCAGCATGTGCCAGTGAGCACTGGCAGAGATTCCTCCCTCCTGCATTGCCATCAGGCTCTGACAGCACAGAAGATGCCTCTTCACCTTTCTTTAAAGAAAGAGCCCATGCTCAGCTTCCCCTGGCCTGACAGCTTAGGCTCCACATCTCTCATTGATGGTTTTCTGTGTTTCTCAGCAGATTCTGCATTTGAGAACAGATCAACACTAAAATTCTACTGAATGCCTAATTGCTGTGACTTGCTGGTGAATTCCTCTTACACTGAAGGTAAAATTTGGGTCCAGGAAAGAAAAAAAAAGTGGTCTAGGCCAGAAGTTTGTAGTGCATCACTGAATTTGGCATTTGCCTTTTCTAACAGCACACTGGGAGAATGCTCACCCCATCCAGGAATTTTACCCCATGTTTTTGTTAACAGCAGGGATCTCTGATTTTAGCAGTGCCCTTTATATCCCCTCTCATTTTGTGACCCATTATTCTTAGGGCTTTTCTATTGCAGGAAAGACTGGCAGGACTGATAGGGGGTGGATACACTGGCCCCTACTGCCAGTTCTAACCTCACATCAGAGTTTGCTTCTCCACACAGCTCTGCAAAACTTCCCCAGCTTCATCTCCAGCCCTTGCCCCTTTGAGGGCTCCTGGGTGACTCCTGCTCTGCAAGTGCTGCTCAGGGAGCTGGAGCCAGGCTGTGGTGAGGCAGGAGAAGCCCAAACCCAGGAGCAGGACAGGGAAACTAGGCATGTACAAGGGAAGCTAAAAATGACCCCTAAATCAAGACTTCTCCCATGGGAAATTCAGAAGAAAAGTCATTGTTTGCTAACTGATTGTATCAACATGATATTGAAAATGCTTCTGTATCTAAATATTAATCTAAAACCTGCTATGGGGAGTTAAAGGCAGTTCCAAGGCTTGTGGCTTGAAATGCATGTCCTTCAAACTTTATTCCCTGGAAGTGCCTCTGCTCCAGAGCTGCCTGTGACTGTGGCAATCAGACCCAGGAGGGCACGTCCTAAGCTGAACCCTCCAGAGCAATGCTTGGGAAAATGGGAGTAAATTGAAGGCAGAAGAAATATTTACAGAAAAATCAAGATAAAGCCTCCTTCATCAGACCTGACAGCCCTTTCCAACCCACACAGGCTGATCTGACCTTTATTTCCTTCCAAAGCCTCCAGGCCATCCTGTCAGCCCAGCCCATCTCACTGGCCAGGCTCTGCTGAGGCTCCCACATCTGACCTTTGTTGTGCCTGTCCTCTCCACTTACTGCCTCCATTTATGCCCCACTTCCCCAGCTCCAACAGGTTTAAGATGCTCTCAGGTGTGAAGGGATTTGCACACTCAACCCTTACTGTCCTCCCAGGAGCAGAAATTACCTTTTCTAGTCCCAAAGGAGTTTGCCACCAAAGATCCAGAAGTTTACCCTGACTTTGAAATACCAGGTTTGCTGCAAGGACGTACTGGAACCTGATGATGGGACATAAAACCCCAAGAAGAGACACAGGAAAGGGTTGAAAGAGTCAAACCACAAGTGAAAATAGGAATGGCATGTTAAAAAAAATGGCATCACCTTTCCTACTGAAACCTCTTGAATCTTGAGGAACCTTGATCCTTTGTTGCAAAAATAAATAAATAAATAATTGTTGCCATGGAGCTAAAACCCACTAAAACTAAAGCAGGATCTCCCCTTGGTGCTCCAGCCATGCCCTGCAGGGAGCAGGAACACGTCACCACTGCACAGCCACCAGACCCAACAGATACCCTGCCCAGGAAGGGATCTCAGGTTTGGCTGAAACATCTTTTTTTTTTTTTTTTTTTTTTAACAAACAGGAGCCTTACATGTTTTTTAAAACCTCCTGTAAAACAGGATAAGCCATGGTTAGCAAAATAAACATTTGAATTCTGCAAAAGTAGGTAAATATGGTGAATGCAAAAGGGAAGTGGATTTGCAGTCTCCTGAAGCACCAATACAAAAAAGCTTTAAGCTCCTGAAAAATGGAGATAAAGTAGGTACCACTTGAATAGTCAAAATCAAGTAAGAAGTACAGCTTGAGCATTAAAAAAGATGGGTGTTTTGTTAGGGTATGTTTTGTTTAAAATTGAAATATGAATATGTAGCTGGACAGGTTCTGGTGAGATGTATGTTGCAGGTACACTGGTAACAAAGTGATTTTGGTGTTCCAAGAAATAAGCCCAAGTGAATGAGTACACATACACACACAGAACATGTTTAACACAGCACACTGCAGCCAGGGAGAGGAGAAGCCAAGGCCAGACTGCAGGACACAGCTGGCACTGACAGCCACCACATCCCTCTGCCCTTGGAGGTGACTGACTGGGGCACTGCCTATGCAGCCCCTGGTCAGCCAGGGAAAAAGAAAAAAACCAAAAAAATATTTGTTGACCCACATTTCTCATGCTGAATCATGAGGTTAAATACTCATGTTCCTTCTACTGAACAGATCAGATTATCCCCAGAATGTGCAGAGCCCTGAGCATTACCCAGAGCAGACAGGTGCACTTTTCTCTGCTAGAGAGCATTTCTTGCAGGGCTGAGCATTATGCTGACAGCATCAGATCCTTTCTTGGTTTCATTACTTATCCAAGCTGACACTACAAGTGACTGGAGCTTGTGATAAAACCTCATTCAACCCCAGCATGGCTTCATCTGATCCCTACTTTGTTCTTTCCTCACTTGTTGAGGTGACCCTACCCCACCAAGGCCAGGCCTGTCCTCTGCACAGCTGTGTATAAAGGTTGTGGCCACACAAACATCTCCAATTTCATTTTCTGCTTTGGCCTTTAAACTTTCCTCCCACAGACCAGATATTCTTTTGTCCCCTGCAGATTTGTGATCACTAGTTATCCTTGGTGCCTAACAAATGTGAGATCATTAGCTCACTGTCCCCACGAAAAGCAAGAGGACAAAGGTCCTGGTCTGCAGCCTGAACAGACCTGTGAGTGAGCAGTGTCCCCTGGGCAGTGTTTGCCACCAAAAGCTGCTTCTGGGACAGACAGACTTACTCCAGCCCTGCTATCACTACAGGTGATGCTTGGAAGCAGAAACAAACAACATCCAGACTGTGCAGTGCTTCTGGTGGCATCCAGAAAGAACAACATGATGGCACTCAAGGTGATGAGATGGAGTCCTACACAGAGCTGGGGGAAGATCATCCAGCAGGAAGCAATTGCCTTAAGCACTGGGCAGGAAACAAACTGGAAAAGTCAGAGTAAACAGAGTTTACAGAGTTCTTGGAACACACTCAGCCTCCAACAAACATTTTGTGAACAATTAAAGTTACCTGGAAAATTTGGTAAAGGAAGTCAAGTGTGGACTTTTTGATGTTACATATTGATTAAATAATTTTAGACCTGTATTTTTTACTTTCACCCTACATATCTATTAAATGTTGATCTAGAGGAATGTGGAGGTTTCCACTACTATTTGAGATATTGGAGTGCACTTTCAATTCAAAATAATGAATATCTGCATACCCATGAATCTTAAGACACTTCAACAACTTCAAATTCAAGCTAAAAATAGGAAATGCTTCCCTGATGTTAGAGTGAGACACAATAGAGTGAGTTTTAGATTATCCAGCAACTCCCATTTCCCAGCTCAGTGCCAGTCTGGTATGGTGGAGCATTTTATCCTGCACTATTTTTAGGGAACAGGGAGGTTATTAGGAAATTACCTAAATAAGGAATGTTCTAGTTCTTCCTTCTCACAGCTGCTATTCATATTCCAGGGCTGTGGTTAAACCTCTTGGGACAAAGCCCACATCACGTGGAAACATTTTTGAGCAAGGGTTTCAGTGAATTCCGAGCCTTGCTGGTCACCAAGCCTGCCATGGGTGACACCATGGAGCACATCCACGGGGCAGTGGGCTCTGTGATCTCCTGGGAAAGTTCATTTAACACCTCAGCACTTGTCTAAGAAACCTGAGGTTTTTTAGCAGCAAGGTACAACAGAATAATGTGAGTCACTAATCCCAAGTGCCCTGCCATGCCCTGTGCACCCAACAGCCAAGCCAGCAGTGACCTGATGGAGCTGGCAGCAGCAGGGCTGCCCTCCCCACCAGCCACACTTGTGGCTGGGACAGACCAGTGTGAGAGGCTCAGACACTGGAGAATCCCAGCAGTCAGTATATATAATATCCAAGGTCTCTGCTCCAGGGCTGCCCTGGTCCCTGTGCTGCTGCAAAGGAAATTCCCAGGAGCTGCACTTCTCTCCTGGTTCAGTGGATGCACCATGAGCCATGGTGTTTGAATGCCCTGAATATCCAGGGATAGTTGTGGCTCCACATCTGCTTCCAGCAGCTGATTCAAGCCCAGGCAGCACAGCACACCCCGTGAGGAACAGGAGGGAGCTTCCCAAGGATGCCTGAGTGGGCTCAAAGACAAAGGAGACACCTGTTCCTGCAAATGGTCCTGCCACAGTCCCAGCCAGTGAGCGCATCTGGAAAGCCAAGCCCAGGGCAGCCTCACCCTGTGCTCACTGAGCACAAAGAGCCTCATCCTCGAGCAGCCCCTGCCTGCAGTGCCACTGCCTGGCTGATGGAGAGCCAGCCTTGCTCTGACCTATTACAGCTTGTATCATCTAGGGGAAGATTCTGGCAAGGCTCACCTACAACAATGAACCACAGCAACCTGACTCTCCTGCATGCACCACTGCAAAGTGACTTTTCTGAGCCTACTGGGGGGTGGAGAACCCGCAGGAAAAAGATTATCCATGTTCTATTCATTTCCAAACCCCTCTCGAGAAAGCTCTGGAATTCTGCTGCCTCTCCTTCCTGCCCCAGATAATCTACTTATTTCAGACACTTCACCCTGCAGCACAGCCTCAGAAAGGGAGGACATCAGGAAGGATGGGTGCTGTCCAAAGCAAAAATCATCCAGTATTTTGAAGGCAATCAGAAAGCTGAGATTTGGCTTCCCAGTACCCCCAGAGCAGTTGGTTGCAGTCAGCAGGAACTGTTTTAATGGTAGTTCATGGGAAAGCCAGAGAGGCCAGGGAAGTTCATTCTCTCAGCTCAGATTCAGCTCTCATATCATTTAGAATTATGAGGTAATTTCTAACCTATATTGTTCCACTCCACCAGAGGAGCAGCACCAGAGAGAAGCCAGGAGATGTGGCATTAATGCTTTGCACCAAACAGTGATCTGGCAGAAAATCAGAGGAAAGGAAGGAGCATGAAGGATGATCTCTCCATGGACACAAACAGCTCAGAGCCAGCTCCTCAGTGCACAGGGACACAGCTGGGTTCTCCCTGCAGGGAGATGCAGCTGCCAGAACATCTGCAGCATAGCCAGCAGCTGGAATGCAACAGCAGGATGGGACCATCCCCACCTGGGAGCCCAGCAGAGCCCTCCAGTGCTCAGCACTGCTGAGTTAGACACTGGAGGCATGAGCTGAGATCACACCACAGTGCACAGGTAAAGCACAGCGGGCTCAGGCTGTCCCTGGGGCTCAGGGTGCTGTGTGCCAGTGTCCCTGGGGGAAGCACAGCCTCCACTCTCCAGAGCCATCATCACCCATGGTCAGGAATGCAGCCTGAAGGACAGCCTGCAGGCCTCTCTGCAATGCAGCATTCTCCCCTTCAGAGCCAAGTGCTGGCAAACTGCAGAAAACCCACAAGCACTACACGTTTTTTCTCTCTCATTAAATATGCTGCTTTTGCAAAATAAAATCTTTTAAAAAACCAAGAGTGTGGTCATTCATCCGTCACTGCTCTCTGGTGAGCCACCTCCTTGCCTTGCCCTTGCAGGCACACAGGCTTCAGGCCAAATCCCAGATAAATGCAAAAGCCTGGAGCACAAACCCATCTCCATGTGTGCCCACTCCCAAATGCACTGGGGAGGCAGAAGAGTGGGTGCAGTGCTCTAATGCACAACACCTGATCTGCTGCCATGGGTTAGCCACCTCCCCCATCCCTCAGCACCCAGCTGGGAAGGGAAGCTGCTGTGGAGCTGTCTGTGCAGGCAGCACCTGGCAGGGACTCAGCAGCCAGCACTGCAGGAGCCCTGCTGCTCCCTGAAGCATCCCACAGCTACAGGTGGAACAGCAAGAGAGAGGGAAGCCACCAGAGCCACTGGTGTCAGTGACAACACACAGGGAGTGTCTGTGGGAGCTGCTTACTCCTGGCATGGAGCACGGGCCAGGAGGTGGCAAACAGGAGGGTAAAGCTCTCTCACTGCTGCTGTAACACCACCATCACTTTGATGGTGGATCATCTTACAGGCTGGTGGAAATGAAAGCATTAACAGTTGTCATTTTGCTATTAAAAATGTAATTATGGGCTTTTTAAAAATTTCACTCCAGGTAAATGAATTTGCCTTTGCTTCCTGCTTTCCAGAGATTTATCTGGAATTACTATCTCAGCAGCTCCTCTGCCTCCATGCTTGCCAGCTAGGGGTTTATACTCACTACAGGAAGCACATTTTGTGTTTGTTCCAGAGAGGGGTGAAGTATGAATCTGAGAAAAACAAAACCTTATCACCCCAAAGAGCCATGACATTTCCCCAGCACAGCTATTTATCCCAAGCTGAGACCTGTCTGCAGTAAGCACAAGGAAGCAGGACTCACTTGTACCCAATCAGTTAGAAAGGAGAAGTGGCTCCAAGTGTTATCAAACACCAAAACAAATCATCTCTGCAGCCTTCAGAGCCACTCATTAGAACAAAGCCAGGCAGAGAAAAAGCACCTTTCAGAAGCTGTGCTGCCATCCAGGCAGGCAGAGCACAGCTGAGGGGCAGCAGGGCAGTGGAGGCTCCTGCAGCTGGGCAGGGATAACCCCAAACACAGAACAGGCTGCAGAGCAGGACCCCAGTGCTGCTGGGGGATGAGCTGGCATGAGCCAGCAGTGTGTCCTGGGGGCAGCAGCACCAGTGGGACCCTGGGGTGCACGGGGCAGAGTGTGCCCAGCAGGTCAGGAGGTGACCCTGCCCTCTGCTCAGCCCTAGTGAGGCACATCTGCAGTGCTGTGCCCAGCTCTGGCTCCTCAGGACAGGAACAAGAAGCTCCCAGAGAGGGCCCAGCAGAGGGATGGGGAGGGGTCTGCAGCATCTCTTCTGAGGAGAAACTGCAGGAGCTGGGCCCGTTTAGTTTGGAGAAGAGAAAACTGAGAGGGGATCTCATTAGATTTAATTATCTCAAAGGCAGTGGCCAAGAGGATGGTGCCAGACTCTCAACAGGACAAGGAGCAATGGCCATAAACCAAAGCACAAGAGGTTCCACTCCACCATGAGGAAGAAATTCTTTATGTTGAAGGTGATGGGAACAGGCTGCCCTGGGAGGGAGTGAACTCTCCCTCTCTGGAGCCATTCCAAACCCACCTGGATGCATTCCTGTGAAACCTGCTCTAGGTGACCCTGCCTTGGCAGGGCATTGGACTAGGTGATCTCCAGAGGTTCCTTCCTAACCTAACAATTCTGTCATCCCATATTTCTACCCACATCTCACAAGTCCAACACAACAAAGCAAGCTTTATTGCAGGTTCCACTCATAAAACATGTCTACATGGCCACGTTCGTGCAGAGATACTCAGAAAATTTTGCAAGCATCAAGTGAAGCTTTTGAATGCCACATATATTTGACTTTATTTTGGGATAATGCTCACTTAAGAGAGGAAATGCCACCCTAAGTGTTGGTATTATCTTACAAGAAATAAAGAAGCTCACAGGAAACAAATATCCCATCCTGTGGAAGACATTTTCACTAAGGTTTAACCTCACAGCTCCTCAAAGCATAGGGAAGGAAATAATTTAATTCCTCAAATTAAAGGTTGATATTGAAAATCATAATAATCTGCATGATAGGCAGCTGGTCCTAATGCTTAAAACCCTCACTAATCATCACAGCTTAGTGATGAGCACGGAGGAGCAGTCTATCTTGGCAAATCCAAACTGGCATAACCATTTTATCAAAGTTCCTGAAATCCCAGCTTTTGGGAAGAATTCAGGAGAAACAATCCGCTTTCATTTCATGAGTAGATGCCTATACCACACTGAGACAGTGAACAGACTAACATCTCTCTCACATTCAGATTTAACTGGATAAATAGGTGCAAAATAAGGAGGATCTCAAAACTCACACTGTGCAAACCAGAGTCACTGGAGTCCCCTGAGCCACAGGCAGGTTACAGAATGCTGCCACAAAAAGCAATTCCAGTTAATAAAGAGCAATCTATCAAATTGACTGTGAAATAAACTGAAATGAAAGGCATTACTAATTTGTCCTTCCAGTGCTGCCTTGCATCAGAATTAAGGCAGTGATACCATCACCCTCCAGCACTAAAAGCTGTTTCCAACAACTCAAATATACTCTGAGTAATTAAAGAACACAATGTGCTGAAACCTTCAGTACTTCAATAATAGCACTTTTCACTAACAGGTTGAGGCAGGAACATCAGCTATTTTTGAACTGAAGCTCTGAGACAGTACCTACATGTGAAACATTTAAAAGAGTGGCCCATTCCTGGTACTACAGAAAAAGTGCTGTTGGCTTCAAGAGAGCAGGATTGACCTAGAGAAGCTGTAAAAACACAGAACACTTCAGTCCTACACAATCCACATGAACTAACCTTGCTAAGATGTTTCTGAAAGAGCAAGGAAAAGAGTCTTTGAGCATATGGTTTCTACAAGAAGGGCATGGTTTGCCTGCTGTGCAGGGGAGGGGAAGTGAAGGTCCATGCTGAAATCCAAGTCAGGCAAACAGCAGGAAGGGCTCAGAGCCAGGTGTGCTCATGGCAGGAAGAGATCCAGGGAGCCAGTGGATCCTCAGCAGGAATTGCTGGCCATGGCTTGGGAAAAGCCTCTGCCAGGAAGGCACAAGAGCCTCCCAGCAGCGGGCAGGGGACAGGAGATCCCCTCCAACTGCTCCTGCTGCACTGCAGGGACAGCACAGCATCCTGCAGCAGGGCACGTGGAGCTGAGTGAGCTCTGCTGTGAGCACCAGTGAAATGACACAGCTGAGAACAGAGAGCCAGGCTGCTCCCTGGGCTGTGGGCTGCTGAGCTGGGCTCAGGCTGAGGGCTGTGTCTGCGGGGCCAGAGCCCCTCACCCCTGCCCGCAGAGCAGCCCTCACCTGCTGCAGCTTCCCCAGACAAAGGCAGTGTGAGGGCACGGCTGGGCAAGGCTGGGGGAGCAGAGAAACTCCTGTGCCAACAACACAAGCACACTGAAAACACCTCCAGAAGTGTGGCTGGCCATCAGCGTTTCCAGCCTTGGGGACTCGTTCCGTGGTGCTTTAGGAAGGAGGCAGTGGGTGTGGGAAGGGAGGGCAGCACAGCACATTGAGGGCATGGTAACTCAAATATAGCTGAAATATTGATGGCTCCCAGCCAGAGCAGCTTGGGAGCAGCTGGGATCAATCCACCAACAGCACAGCCCACGAGAGGGGACTCCTGTCACAGGGGCCTCCAACGAGCACCAAAAATCACAGCACACAAAGTTATTTTGGTAATCTCATTTGGGACTTCAGCACAGCAGATATATGGGAGTGTTAAAGAGGGAAACAGAAAAACCATCACTGGAGTTGCTACTGTCTGCAGGGGAATTGAGGGCAGGAGCACCTTGTGCACACAGAATCAAGCCCTGGGTTTGGGCCAAGACAGAAAGATGTGTTGGCTGTAGGATAGGAACCTGAAAGAGCAGTTCACATTTTGTGCAGACAAACAAAACAGCAATCCCAATTAAAAAGTAATCTCCAGAGTTTTAAAAGGAATAATTTCACATAACTGAAGAAAATTTTACTGAACTAATTGGAAGAGAAAATGTACAGGGAAAAAAAACGGGACCAAAAATAGACAGTTCTTTAAAAGGAATTCATTAGAAGGCTGAAAATTCATGTTTCTGCAAGAAGGCTGTTGTAACTAAACCCTTGCTGATCAGTACTGTATAGGTCAGACTAGATGTTCACAGTTAAATTTTTTTAATTGTGACATAGGAAATGCTATTTTTAAGTTGTTCAGGAAATGAGGAGAAATAGTGCATTCGCATTAGACAAAAGAGAAAGGAGATTTTAAATGACATTTCCTTGGGTTGAACACAACTCGGACCACTGAGCCTATTTGCACCCATGAGCCCTATAAACCTTTGGGCTGTCAGTGCCCATGGTGCAGTAACATTCCAGAAGCCTGGAGGAAAGCCAAGTGCTCCTTCTCCAAGGACGTGCTGCACACACAACCAGGAAAGACAGCTGGGGCAATGAGAGTAGGTTTGGTAAGGCTTTTGTTGACTTACCACTGGATAACCACTCTGAACAACAAATAAGGATTATACAGCTTAAATACTGTGAACAATAGGTAAAATTAAACTGCTGATAGGTCTAGAAGAAGTTACAGGAGAATAAACACTGAACAGTCTTAACACACACACCCTCAGAGACCAACAGCCCAAATGCTGGTCAACATCTCAACCTAGGAACAAATATTAAAATTGCCCATGAAACCCTGCAGATTAGCCAAGCCATAAACAGCGAGGGCAGGGCAGGCATGGGCTGTGCTGGGATTCCTGAGCAGGGCCTGTCCAGTGGGATGTGCTGCTCTGCAGCCAAACCAGGAGCCAGGGATGCAGCCACGGCTGGGAACGCCAGGCTGGGTCTGGGGCTGCTCCAAACACTGACACTGCAGAGGATGCTGAGGTCACAGCAGGTAAGCAACTCTGCAAAGATGGGGATAAAGGGCTAACGTGATTATGGGATGTACAGGAAGAGAAACAGAGCAGAACTGGAGGAGATTGTATGTCCTTACACTGAAGGTGTGTGTACAGTGTATAGTCTAAAAATTATAAATTCTTCAGTTTCTTTTCCAAGTATGCTGCAAAGACTGGCTTAGACTGGAGAAACACTCTCAGCAAGAGACTTAAAAAGCTTTATCAGCTTAGTTTATCAAAAGGTAAATTCAGAGGGGGTGGTTCTCAGTGTGTTCAGGACGAAAAGGGCTGAGCTACTAATGAACCCTTTAACAGAGAAAGCTTTAACTATAAACTGCTCACAACCTAAGCTAGATAAATTCAAGGAAGTAATAAAGTGTGACTTTTCTCAACAGTAAAGGCAATTAACCTTTAGTTTAATAATGGTACAAGCAACGCAAAGTAAAAGTAATGAATTTTCAGTGTTATAAATCTTTACATTAAAACTAGACACTGCGTGGAATATTTGCTTCAGGAGAATGCAAATTTCTGGGTCTGGGCAAATCTCAGAGCTTATTCTAAGAGATTTAAGGATCATCTTCTAGTTTTCTAACTTTACAGATTTATAACAACACAGGAAAGAACTGCATAGTCTAATGCTGCCAGTAACATCTGCACAACCCCTTTGCTGGAGTAAGGGTGACAGATTATAAACCAGTCAGGTGTCTGACACATCAGGTGGGGAAGGCAAAGCGGAGCCGCAGCCCCCTTGGGCGCAGAGCCAGAACTCACTCAGAGATGTGCACGAAGATGTCGGGCCCGCCGTCGGCAGGGGTGATGAAGCCGTGGCCCTTGGAGCGGCAGAAGCACTTGCAGACCCCTCTGTAGACGGGACCCTCGGACGCTCGCACCGTGCTGCAGGACAGGCACAGGGACAGCTCAGCCTGGGCACGCTGCACTGGCACCAGGCACACCCAGCAAAGGCACAGGGGGCCAGGCACTCCCTCCCAGCCAGCACACTGCTCTGCAGCAGCTTCTCTGCACTGCCTGTCACACACTGCCCTGCACTCCCTGTCACACACTGCACTGCCTGTCACACACTGCTCTGCACTGTCACACACTGCTCTGCACTGTCACACACTGCCCTGCACTGTCACACACTGCCCTGCACTGCCTGTCACACACTGCCCTGCACTGTCACACACTGCTCTGCACTGTCACACACTGCCCTGCACTGTCACACACTGCTCTGCACTCCCTGTCACACACTGCCCTGCACTGTCACACACTGCTCTGCACTCCCTGTCACACACTGCTCTGCACTGTCACACACTGCCCTGCACTGTCACACACTGCTCTGCACTGTCACACACTGCCCTGCACTGTCACACACTGCTCT
>JAOTQP010000724.1:5082358-5099817 GCA_026413545.1 Cichladusa arquata
GGATGCCCAGCATCCACTCACACTCACTCAGGATCCCCAACACTCACTCAGGATCCCCAACACTCACTCAGGATGCCCAGAACCCACTGATACTCACTCAGGATGCCCAGCACCCACTCACACTCACGCAGGATGCCCAGCACTCACTCACACTCACTCAGGACCTCCAGCTCTCACCCAGGATCCCCTGCACACACTCAGGACCCCCAGCACCCACTCAGGATCCCCTACACTCACTCAGAACCCCCAGCTCTCACCCAGGACCCCCATCGCCCCCCCAGGACCCCCCTCGCCCCCCACTCACGCCGAGAAGGTCCTGGTGCGGCGGGTGGGCAGCGGGCTGGGGATCAGGTAGCCCCTCATGGGCGAGGGGGAGCGCTCGCGCGGCCGGCGGCTCTCGGGCAGGTGCAGCGAGCTGGGCGAGGGCGGCGAGGCGGGGCACTGCGAGGAGGAGGAGGGCTCAGAAGACATTCCCGAGGCCTGAGAGGAGCCTGGAGGGAGGAAGAGATCTGATTTAGCCCAAATGGGAATCGCCATAAAAGTCACCAATACTCGCAGTGCTGATTTTGTAAGAGCGTGAGTCACTTCCTGCAGACGTACACACGGACACGCTCCCACCACAAGCTCCTGCTCTGTATCAGCGAGCTCGTGTTTTGTACAGCTTATTTATTTTTAAATGTCACAGTTTTGTCAGCTGTACTAGGAAGCTCCACTGCAAACAGATTACTCCACAACTTATGTATTCGCTCACTCCTGCCTCACTCACAGGCTCTTGAGGCACAACTGAGCCCAACTCTTGGTTGTGGTGTGCCCCACACACCTCCCAGACTGATGGGCTGTGACCACAGGCAGCACAGAGGAGCTCCTGTGCCTGCTCACAAAAATACATTACAGGAAAGAAGCCCTTGAAGAAGAAATGCTGAGATGAAGCTGCACCTCCACCGCTGCAGGTTGGTTTTGCTGTGTGATCACCACAATAACTCCACTGCTGCTGCTGCTGCTCACTTATTAACCCAGCTCTGTCAGCTCATAACACCTTCAGTTTGACTGTGAGAGGAGAATCAGAGGAGTGCTCCTTAGTTCCCTCCAGGCTGAGCCGGCTGATTTACTCTGCCTGGGCCAGGAGCACAGCCCAAGCTGTGGTTCAATGGCCAGCCCTGGGGAGGTGACCCCTCCTGCCTGGGGACATCTGGCAGAGCCAGCAATCCCCTTTGGAGGTCTGAGTCTCTCATAACCTCCCAGCAGCTAGGAGGACAATAGCCCATATCATCTCCATTCAGAGCCCCACCAGCCTCAGGTTTGCTCTTGTTCAGGTCCTGAAGCAGAGGAGGGAGAAGATCCCTTCCCAGCACACCAACAGCAATACATCTTATCACACAACAAGCAGAACTCCCAGAATCCATGCAAAGAACAGGATCAGAAACAGCAGCACTTCCACGCACACAAGTGCATGGCTTAGAGCAGCAGTGGTGGAAATAAGAGGAAATAATCAGCACTGCTCTGATATTACTATGCAAGTCCCCATCCACACCGAAAGGGGAAGGTGCAAAAATAACCAATAACCCACTACAGTTTTACTTAAGAAGACTAAAAATATCTGGTTATCTGGATGAGTTAGCAAAAAATATGGCGATCTGAGTCAAGAAAATATCATGAAGACAAGAAAAGCTGCCTTTAAGACCAGTAGTTTAATTGAACTGAAATCTCTCATATCCATTATACACCCTCCTCTTGACACCCACACTCCCCAGCCCATGAATTATGGAGTGGATCCTTCACACTGAGAGATGCAGCCTTCTTGTCAATGACAAATCCATATTATTTCTTCTTAAGAATGAAGTCACCAGGGAACAAAGGCTTTTGTCTTTAATTGCTCAGGGTGCTCAGAAGATAGAAGTGAATAGTCAGTCATACTCCCTCCTCTACCAGCTCGAGCTTTCCTCACTGTTCTCAAGAACAGTTCAGCTGAGAACAAAACCCCAGCTTTAGGGATGGCATTTCAAATATGGATGGTATCTGTCACCCATGAGCTAATGCCCTGCCCAGTGTCACAGAACAGTGCCCAGCTCAGACCAAGATGATAACAACAAAGGGCTGGATTTTCCAAACTTCCTCCTTCTCAAAACAGACCTGCTGTACTGGCTGGTACAGAGGAAGCCTCAATTTGCTAAAGACCTCTCCTTTGGACAGCTTGCTTTCAAGGAATGTGTTTGACACAGCAGAACCATAGCCCTAGTAAGTCACAGGAAAAATCAGAGCAAACAATTAAAACCTCATTCTGATAACTCAGCACACACAGGCTGGCTGGCCTCTGCACAAGTGGAAATGCAGCTTTCAGAATCACATGCTTTCTCTCCTCATCTAAATATAAACCACTTGTCAGGTGACAAGCAGAATATTCACCCATCTACTGCAATACAACCACAGAGTGCTTCCTGTCCCCCTCCTCAAACAAGGCTAGAGAGGCAGGAGAATTTTCCCTCCTTTCTTTAAAACACAGATGAACCACAAAAATATTTACAAATAAAAAAGACTAAATTGAGTTAGAAGTGTGCTACCACATGCTATTGTTCCCATTTATGTTATTGTGGTGCCCTCTGCTCCGTAAACACAGAATAAAACAGTGGTGTAGAACATTCAGTACCATTTCACAAATACCCTTTTTGTTCTCTGCCCACGGCAAAGGCAGGTGAATAGCCTGGACTCTCACCACTTCTATTGCACGAGCCCCACATTGTGCTCAGAGCTGGGTGAGAGCTGGCCCAAACATGGAGCTGGGTGAGAGCTGGCCCAAACACACAGCTGGGTGAGAGCTGGCACAAACACACAGCTGGAGGCAGCCAGGCAGGCACACCTGACTTCACTCCCACCACAGCACAGCACAGGGGATGCAGACCAGGGGATGCTGTACCCAGTCTGTATGGGTGCTGTGTTGCATCACTGACTCATCACTCTACCTCTTGGGTTTCTCTGACAATTGTAAAAATCAGCCCAGTGAGAAGGATTGGAGCCTGAAGGACCAAGTTTTACCATGTGTGTACAGCAGCACATGGTAAATGTCAGCAGCTCCCGCCTCCCGCCACCCTCAGCAGAAGATCAGCTCATCTGGACCTTTACAAAGACAAAGGTGCAGCTGGGCCACTTCAGTTCATGCTGGTGTGGCCACTTCTTGACCGTGTTCAGGCAGGGATTAGCTCATTTCCCTTGGCAGGCCTCCTGCAGGAGCAGAGACACTCTCCCCAGTGCAGCTGGAGGCACTCGGAGGCTGGGCAGTGTTGACACAGGAAGCCTTCAGAAAAAACTCAAAGCAAAACAAAACCCACACCCTGGCCCTCCCAGCTACCTCCTCACAAATGCTTTGTCTTCCTAAGGCAGCTACCAGCAGCCTTCAGACATGTTTTTCAGATGTTATGCTGGTTCTGAACTGACTCCCTGTAAATCAAGAATCACCCCCAAGACGTGGACGGTTGATACCAGTCCTTCCTCAGCACCCACAGATTCCTTCCTCTCTTTGTGACTCTGTGACTAGCTGAACAAACCCACTCTCCTACATCTCCCAGCCCACCTCCTTTAGGTTTTCCTCTGTCCCTCCAGCCCAGCCTCCTCTCTCTTGGCCATGGCGAGGGCAGCATCCCTGGGTACCAACCCCGTGCAGCCACCCCGAGCTGCCAGGAGCATCCATCCATCCCCCTGCACCTCCTGAAGGCAGCCAGCACTGCACAGCAGCACTGCAGAAACCAGCAGTGTGAGATCCCAGCCAGGCCAGAGAGCAGCGCAGCACAGACAGGATCTCTGATCTGATTTGCTGCCTGAGCCAGCAAAACAAGTGCCTGAGGGGATTTGCAGAATGAATGCAGCATGACGTACCCTGCTGACGTTTGCAGGCTCTTCAGGAAACTCCAGCCACGTGCCACATTACCCTGAAATCTCCCCATATTTCAACATGCATAATTTATCTTTCTCCAATGTGATTTTTTAAAAAAAATATTTATGTTTAGGAATGCACTGAACAGGAATATAAATAAAATTAATTATAGTAGCATCATGGCAACAGTAGACTAATTTAACATTTCAAGGCAAAACTATCTTATTTTTTTACCATACATTTTTTAGAAAAAATGGCCAATGTGTGCAGAAAGAGACCCCAAAATGTCATCTGTAACAAGTGACTTACAAAGCACCTGTAGCAAGTGAACTACAAAGAGCACAATACATGCAGGAGAAGTTTCTGAAATTCTCCATGAAAAATAACTTTAAAAGCTATTGAAGCAATAAGCTTGGGGGTATATAAATGCCATCATAATTTCTCTATATATCTATACATCCTTTTTTTTCTTAAAGTCTGCCCCATATCTCTAGGAATACCCTAAAAATAGCAGGCTTGGGGAAGTTATCCTTTCTGATGAGCACAACACTATCACAGAAATCTTGTCTGACTTTTAATTAATGTAAATGCCTGGGCATGGCAGGGTGACAGACCCCATGAAATCTCTCCATCTATGAATGGCTTCTCTTTCACATCACAGACTGCAACACCTCCAGTGAACAGGCACAGAGCTCATCCCCAGGGAATGTTGCTCTGCATCCTCCAGTGCTCCAGCACGGAGAAAATGCTCTCTCTGCCTCCTTAGTCTGGAAATGACCCTGTCTGGAGGAGCTGCTTTCAGGTGGTACCACAGTGGTCCGTGAGCAGGACAGCACTGGCAACATTTGCCTGAAAAACGAGGATTTTTCTCAAAAACAGAACAAAGCTCCCCAAGAGCAGCTGCTTTCAGATGCAGGTTCTGCAAGTTCTCTTTCCTTTCAATCTCTGAAAGGAATCTGAAAAGTATGTCTAAAAGACTTCTGAAAATCTGTTTGTTTTCTGGGCTTTTCCTGGGTTTAGAAACAACACCAGAAACTCCTCTTACTTTTTTTTTTTTTTTAATTTTCATTTTCAAACATCCTGGCTTCCAAATTTATTCTGTGCAGCTGCATTTCTTTCCTTCTCTAAGGAACCTGTGCAGGCAAACCCCTCACCTGCTCTTCTGCTGACACCTGGAAAACCTCTTAGCAAGAAAATCCACAGCCCCTTGCTCCCATCTACTGAGAGAGTGAAGGCACCAGGATTCCCTGCTCCCTGCCCTGATAAAAGTGGGGGACTAAGGGTGTTCCAGCTCCCTCTCTGAGGTGCCTGAGCACCTGCCACAGCACTGGCCCTGCCTGGAGCCCTTTCCAAAGCCCTTTCTGGCACAGCAGGAGCCCAGCAGGGCGAGCATCCCAGCACTGCCCTGCACCAGAGAGTGAAGCACTTACAAAACACAGTTACGAAACTGTGAGCTTCCCCTTCCAGCTCAGTCTGCATGACTAACTCCCCACAATTAACACTGCTATCTCAATTAGCACTGGAACTCAGAGGAGTTGCAACATGTGTGTGACATGTCACCGAGGATTATGGTGTAAACATGGGGCTCTTGGAGGCTGCAGAGGAGTGCCCACACACTGCAGGGATTTGTCAGTGGATGGAGACCAAGCATTGCCCAACCATGTCCAGTTAAAGCCTAATTGTAAGGTAAACAAAATTCCTATAACTTGTTTCAGTATACAAATTAATTTGGATTGAAGCAGGGTTTAGTTTACAAACAGCAGCAGCTATTTCCATCAATCTCAGCACTGAGCACTTTGTCCCCAAATGCTGGGGGTGCCCTTCTGCTCCTGCAGTGAGCAGTGTCTGTGTCTGAAGGAATTGCTGCCTGGGCAGCACGAGCCCACCCTGCAGAGACCACTGAGAGGGAATTCAGTCATTAGCAGCCTATACAGCACTTTGATAGAGATGAGAACTTCCTGCAGTCCCATATTTTCCACTGTTTATGAGAGCTGATAGGTGCACTTGAAAAACAAAAAAAAAAAGTTTAGGTGAAGGAACTGAGTGGTTAGTCAGGTTAAATATTTCTTTCAACTGGTTTGGGACTATACTGAAGGATATATGGTGATACCTGTGGCTCATTTTATCAAAAACACAGAGGAACCAGGATCCTCTCTCACTGGAAATCAGTATTTGCCATGATTGATGATTCACAAACTTGTTCCTCCAGACTGCCTGGAGCAGAGCTAGCCAGGTCCCCCACAGGTGAGGAGGCTGTAACCAGGTGTGCTGTCAGCTGCCATGGGGACAGCAGGCACCTGGGCTTGCTCAGGGTGTGCACAATCACATGGGAAGGACCAGGTGTCCTCCTGCCTCTTGTGAAAAAGTGCTTCAGTGGGAGCAGAACACATCAGCAGCCAGTGGTGAGGTAACTTCCTCAGGAGAGGGCTGGGAACGGCAGGGAGCTGTCCCAAAACCAGCACACCTTCCCTCACACTCTCTCACAGAAGTCCAAGCCTTCAATTTGCTCATAAAACCACACTTACCCAACTCCTTTTGTTTAAAAACAGATTGCAAGAGGTGGAAAACTCTCTGAGTTTCTCTGAAACTGCAAGCCTGGACAAGCAGTGACAGGTTCCAGACAAGCATCCTGCTCTGGGAGCTCTTCCCAGGCAAGGATGAAGATGATGGTTGAAGATGATGGTGGTAATTGGGTGCAAGTGTTGCCCAGTGACTTCAGTTGCTGTGCACCTGTAGTATTGGCTGATGTGACCAAGTGGAAAAGGGGGGTTCTCACCTGGACAGGACACCACACCTGTCACCAACCAGGCAGGTGGATGGGCTGTCACACCCATCCCCGTGCAGCACATCCAGAGGCACAGGGCCAGCACCAGCCTGGGCTGAGATGCCCAGCATCCTGCCTTGCTTCTGGTCTGCCAGCTGCTTTCTGTGTGAGCTGCCAGCTCCAGCCCTGGCTGCTCCTGTGGCAGCAGGGACACTGTGGATGAAGCAGAATCTCTTTCAGGGCCTCCCTGGAAAATCATCCCTTAGATAAGAAATTGCTTCCTTAGAGTGACTCATGCTAGAAATATCTCACCCTCTCTGTAGACCCCTGCATTATCTTTTAGTGCTCTAATTGGTCCTTTTTTTTCTATAAATAATTGGTCACTTTCACCTAAAACCTTTAAGTAGTTGGATAGTTTTTTAGTCTTTAATATTATTGGTCCATTTTCTAAGGCACCCAACGCTATCAAAACCCCTTTGATACTCTGTGTACTCAGACTGCTGCCGGACTCCTTCATGGACAGAAATAAAGTTGCCTGCAGAACCTCTGTGCAGCTTTCCCAGATCTCCTCTTAGCTGGCTGAGAAGGTGCTGCAAGCAGAAGATGATCTCACAAAAGAGCTGATAGCCTAAGCTTTAGGCATTGCTTGCATCTAAGCACCTTGTGACTGCAGCCTGCCTGAAGCAGCCAGAAGCTGTTCCATCTGGAATGTTTTATCCAGGCTTCTTGTGGCAGCCTGGGGCAAAACCCAAGCCCCAGCAGCAGGGACACCATGGCCCAGCTGCTCCCAAAGCCAGTGCCAGCCACCCCTGCAGTGCCAGAACCCGAGCAGAAACACAGACACCAGCTCCCAAAGCCCAGCTCTAATCCAGGTGTCAGTCCAATCCAACCCAACCTAATCCAATCCAGTCCAACCCAGCCCAATCCCACCCAACCCAACCCAATCCAATCCAGTCCAACCCAGCCCAATCCCACCCAACCCAACCCAATCCAATCCCTGCAGCCAGACACAGCAGGTCACCTCCAGGAGCAAGTGCTGGTGTCCCCAGTCTTCACACAGCTGGGATGAGGGTACAGGGAAGTGTGAAGGGAGATCACAAAGGACCCCTGCAGTAAAACTGGGGAGCATCAGGATGGCTTTACTTGATCCAACACTGGCAGCCAGGTGTGGCTGCCTAGGTCAGAGTTAAATATGAGTGCACAGTGCTCTCTCAACATCTTTCCTGCATTCCCATTTAAAGAAATGGCAAACTAAAGGTTGCATAGTGTATTTAATAACCTCTTATGAGATTTTTCAGACCCTTCCTGAGCTCGTATAATCTTTTAACCTCTGCAGTATCCTGTGGCAAGGAGTCCCAAAGCTTAAGTGTCTATGAAAAAGAGCCTCCACTCCTTTTAGTGGACAGTGAGGAGAGGCCCTTTCTACAGGGAGATTAAGAAAGGAGAGACCAAAAGGCAACAGCAAATTAGAAATGGAGAAGGAAGGGAAAAGGAATATGTAAATAAACAAATAGGAAAAACCATTAGCTTAGAGGAGCACACAAGAAAGAGTGTACAGACTTATTGATAAATCAAACATTAAATTTTTTAACAGAAGTGACATAAGGAGGGTAGAGAGCAGGAAGAGTTACAAGCTGTTTCTGGTGTTCTTGCCCCCCACCCTCCCTGAAATTTCCAAGTACAAATGAAAAACCTCATGCCCTTTTAAACAAAGCACTCCCCAATTTGTCATTTGAATGGCTGCCATGGCTCTTTCTTAGACAATAAACCCTACTAGCATCAAATATTTCTGAAGATTTAGCTTTGTTAACAAGCTAGCTGGTTTGGGCCAGAAAGCAGATATTATCTCTTCAATGTTTTATGGTCCCCAGCACAGAACCATTGTGCTGGTCACTCCAAGTTCCTGCTGCCTTCATCACTCCTCCATCAGCCAGGGCTGGGAACTCTGTTCTGGGATAGCAGAGGCAACACTTCATATATCTCATCCTAGACTTGTTAACATGCTCAGTCACAGTGAGCTGATGTATGTCCCAGATAAAATACAGTCTATGGCTGAAAAGGGAACTTTCTGTCCCTTCCAGTGCTTGCTCTGCAGCTTTGGAACCCAGCTCCTCTTTCAGTGCTTTTGCAAGGCTGAAGCTTTCCCTCTGCCATTGCTTCCATGCTGGAGCATCCCCTGTGAATTTATTCCAGGATTTATTTCATATTGGCAGAAAATATTTATACCAAAGCATGAAAATCTCTCATGTGTCTTGTGTCTAAGCATCTTAAGGCTCATCTACAAGGCAAATGGGTTATACAGTGTCATACTATTGTAAAGAAGTTATACATATGTAAATCCCTAGGCACTTTTCAAAAGTTCTCCCCTTTTCAGCCTCCCCTCCCATCACAAAACTTCAGGCACAATTGTGGTTAAGTTTTTTCATGTGCAACTTTGAGCCTTTTAAGGCTACTGAAATCCCCTGAAATATTTATGTGGCTCAAGTGTTACTCAGAACAATTAGTTCACTGTGTTTCCTCCCTAATCAACATTTTCAATAGGGGAAAACAGTTCACATTACAGAGATCTATAACCATGGAAATTTATGAGGCATAAATGTATTGGCAAAGAAAAAAATAAATCCTCTGAGGGTATTTCATCTGCCAGCATTCCAGCAAGATGTAGTTGGAAGGGTACAGAGTCAGAAACCACCCAAAAATAACTTGATCCTCACACCAGTTCTGTGAGGCACCCAGAGACCCCAGATGCCCTTTGGGACAGGCCAGGCTCTGCTTTCTGGTTACCCCAATGCACAATCTCACTGCCTGGCACTTTCTGTGCATATTTTTAAGCATCCTAGGCTAGTAACTTGAGTCTATTTCAAGTAGATCACTCAAAAATCAATTCAACAAAAGGTTTGTGACAGAGACAGAATTATGAACCTACATCTATGGCAATTAATGACCAAAAGATATAAAATTGACTGAAATAATTTAAGAAACAGAAAATGCTCTGCCTCTGATGGGATGATAGACCTAAATTTTAATGGAGAAATTTAAATATATATATATATATATATATATAAAGGTTGCTGGCCCTCTTAACAATTGCATTTCTGTTTTTTCTTCCCTTCATTACCATCCCTCAACACAATTTCCAATATATCCCACCATGCTGTACACAGATTTGTGCTTGTGACCCTGAGACCCTTCTCAGTGTCCTCATGCTCCAGCAGGAGGCAAGTCCTCCCTCAACACCATTAGTCAAACTAATGGTTATCTCTTAATTCTCAAGCTGAAATTGCCTTAATACGTTTAACTGGTGCCCATAGGGAAAGAACTACATAAATATATGTGTTGCACAGGTTTGGCTTTTCTTACATAGCCAAACAACTTGTAGAACAGAGAATATGTAAGCAAGCATAGATAACCAAACTCCTCCTCAAACAGAAAATGTTGCATTTTACCTTACAGACCTGCTCAATCCTGGCATCCCCACTGCCAGCTGCTGCTTCACAGAGGTCTGGGTGATTTATCTCACTGACAGGCAGTTCTACTCGTGCAGTCAGACCTGGGATGCATCCAGAGCACAGCCCACAGCCTCCAGGGACACCAGCCACCCCAATAACCACCCCAAATCCCCTGGCAGCTACACCTGGTACAAACACTCCATCACATCCTCTCATATGGCAGCTTGGAAAACACCACTGATGATGCACTTTAGATTTCCAGGAAAAAAATTATTCTTGAGTCTCAAAAATGCTCACAGCACCCCTGGTCCAGCCAGCCTACACAGGCAGCACATCGTTCAGGGCCTGCTAGTGAGGAAATGGACCTGTGGGGAGTGAGACTGCCCTCCCTGATTATCATGTGTGCACTAACCAGTCTTTCTGGCTCAGCACATCACATCCACCCTGTGCTCACAGCCAGTCAAATGCAAAAGGAGTCATTTTGTGCTGCAAAACCGCAGTGCCAGCACGGGCACTCGATTTCTGCCTACTGACACATCAACAAAACCATTTACTGTGCTGTGGCTTCCAGAGCCACGGCCCCAGTCTGTGCTGAGCAGGACAGAGCTGTCCAGAACCACAGGCACTGCTGCTGCTATTTGTGGCTGCTGTGTGAGTGCTCAAAAGCCAGCACAGAGCACAGCAAGGGAACAGGCAGCTCAAGCTTTTCAGGCGAGGTAAAAATCAAATGTTAGAGTGGAAAAAAAGCAGGCAAGTCTTGAGGCATGCAAGTTCTTCAGGTATAAAACTAAACCTCCCTATAGAAGCACGTGTTTAATAGAAAATTGTACTGGGTGTTGTGTTAGAGCAATCACTACCCCGAAAACTGCATCTATTCAAGTGCAATCACTGAGGGAATGGGACACACAAGCAGAGCAAACACTGCTCTGACAGGAGCAGCACTGAATGCCTTTATGAAAGATTGTTTTGATTCAATTTACCTGTTTATCCACATGCTAATAGCTTCATGACCTTACGAAGCTGGGCCAGGCCCACTCCCAAGAGAGATTTGAGAAAAACAAAGACAGGGATATGTTTAACAGTGCCTGTGTTATTTTTATCTAGAGCAATGTTCTGTGTGAAACCCGGTGTTACACAGCTAAGAATCCTCAGGGTGTGCCTGCCCCAGGAACAAGCCCCAAGTCCAGAACAAGTCATGTCATGGTACTGCACATCTTGTGGGTTACCCTGCTCCTGGTGGCCAGCAGATCCCAGACTGCAGAGCTCCACATCACAGGGTACCAGAGAGAGAGGTCCTCCTCAGCATCCATGCCAGGGAAGAGGCAATACAGCCACATTAAAATGTTTAAGGACAAATCTGATTAGAATCCCAGACCTCAACTGTACCAGTCTAGTGTGTGTCCAGCAAAACCACTTTTGTCCCCATGGGGCTGTGTAAGTGCTGAGACAGCTCTGTGCTAGCTTTGTTTCTTATTTCATTCCTCTGGGATGTTTTTCAGATGAGGTTTGTCTACCTGAAAAGCCTGAGGGATGGAAGGGAAGTGAGCATGGAAAAACCAGATAGTGAGACAGCAGCACAGTGACATCAGGATACTGGGATGCTGCTGGCAGTGCCTGGGCACAGCTCTGCCACGTTCAGCCTGGACTGGGCTCCAGCACTGAGTCTCTGTCCTGAAGTCCCTGCTGCCATGGGTAAAAGACACTGCAGTGTATCACACATCCCCAGGGACAGAGACCATTTTTATCTAAGCCTGGTACAGGCAGAAAAGAAAAAAAATCAATGTAAAAAAATAATGTATGAGAAAACAGTGGAATGCCACAAATATTTAAGTATGTTACTTTCTCCTCCTTGTGTTCTAAACATTGGTGAGAACAATTTCTAGGACTAACACAGTTCCCAGGATAGGGAAAAAACACCCTTCTCCATAGAAAAAAAAGAACATGTTTATTCAGAAACTGAAACCTATGTAAGATTCAAACACACTTTCTGGAACACCATATAGCACAAAATCCATATTCACTCTATTTACTGTCTCTCCTACCAGTAAGATGAAAAATCCACTACTTTAAATAGTTTGAAATAACTTTAAGAACTCCTCCTACCAGTGTCCATCACAAAGAGGTTCCATGAAAAGGCTATCACCACATTTCATAATTCTCATTGCTAGATTTTCTTTCAATATTGGAGAAAATAAAATCAGTCTTCACAGCTGAGTAAATTTTGCTTTTCCTTGCTGAGGTCAGCAGAGCTCCTCTTCTGGACCTGCCACTGCACAGACAGGCACTGCCTTGATGAGGTGGGTGAGAAGATCCAAATCATGTATTTAATGTGTATTTACACTCCAGTAACAGGTATAAATTCTGTAAACAGGAAATTCTTTGACGACACTTTCTGGCAGCTTCATTTATCCTTTTAAGTAATTGTCAAGAAGTTGCAACCACTACCATGGCTTGCTTCTATCAAGTAACTGATGTAACTGAAAACAAGCAAACACCTTTGACCAGCCTTCTGAAATCATATCAGGAAGGGAAAGCCAGCAGACAACAAGCACTGAGAAGGCAAGAGCTCATAAAACAACACAGTCCATTTTGCCAGAGGGCCTCCATCAGCGTGACTGGCTGTGCAATGTAAACAAACCAAACATTAAACCAGGACTGACATAAAAAGAATATTCCTCCCCCACTGGACAGGCAAGATTAAATGTTTATTTCCTGGACATAGTCTACTCTTTGTCTGGGGATTCTCTTAAATAGCAAGTGGCAAAGAATTTGAAACCTTGGGAAAAGCAGTGCTTCTGGAAAACGCTTAAGATGCAGAGTCATGCCTGAAGGAACTCAGTGGGATTCATGGCAGAGAATTCACCATCCCTCCCACCCTGGCCAAAACCAGCACTGGGAGCACAAGGTGAGAACATGGGCTGGAAACCTCCTTATCCCAACAGTCCACTGGGTAAGCAGCCTTTTGGAAGCAGAGGTTCCCACTCCAATTCTCAGCAATCTATATTTTGGTTTTGCTGTTAGTGATGAAGATCTGCAATTGCAGCAGGCAGTGTGTCTCCAGTGGCAGCCTGTCCTCAGCATGATGTGACAAGTGTTTGGCAGGACAGACTCTTTGCTAGAGGCTCTGCCAGCACGGTGTGGAGCTCTGCCCATGCTGGCCGTGCTCCTCTGGGGCCTCATGGCTGTGGCACCATCAGTGCCCTGGCCAGCCTGGCTTCCCCCACAGCTCCCAGGCAGTGCCCAGGATTTTGGCCCACCCAAAGTCACACCAGCACCAGCTCCTCCTCGGGATCAGCCTTAGCTCCTAATGCTCCGGCACTTCCCCAGTCATGTGCTGTTCATGAGGCATGGCAAAGGACCAGCAAGGTTTAATATTCCAGAGAAGCCACCAGGTCAAGGTTCTCTGTTTTCCTTGGTCCTGCACAAAGCACTCTGTGATCAGATCAGGCGTGGAGCCATCGGGGTAGGGAACACGTGGTGCACACAGGCGTACTTGCTTTTTCCAGAGGAAGGTAATAGAGCCCTCCCTAGCAGTTCCCAACCCTTGGGATTTAGCTGCAGGTTGTTTGGCTCTCTCTGTGCCTTCACCCCTCTGTTATCTGGTCACAGCCAGGTTTACCTTCCCAGACCCCAGTGCTGGGCAAGGAGTGTGCTCACAGGCCACCAGTTATTGCCCAAACAGCTGGGCAAGCACCCAAAGACCAAATTCATAACTGCTGTCCTTGAAACACCCTAGTATTTAAACATCTGTCGAGACCTTGACCCCATCACCAGCTCCTCCCTGAAGAAATACACAATTCAAGGCGGGCAGAGCCTAACAAACCATGGATCAAACATTTAATGTTCATTTTCTTTAGACTTCTATTCAGTTTCCACATTGCATTAATAATGCAAGAACCTCGATGTGAGTGTCATTATGCCCAAGACAATTGTTATTTTTTAAAGATTTGATAGGCGACTTTATTACATATCTATCTACATATATATATCTATATATTTTTATATTTTAAATCGCCCCAAAGAAAAAAAGCTGCTGTGCAAACCAACGGCAAATGAAGAGCTAGCAAAGCTCTGAAATCAATCAGCAGGATGGCAGCACCGGAGGAAGCACAGGCTGCAGCTGGTTTCCCTGAAGCAGGAGGGATTCCAGGCTGCTGAAGTGAGGTCCATTAGTGAGGTCAGGCTCCCGGGCAGCACCCAGCCCCACCTCGCCCGAGGCACCGCAGCCAAGCCTGGGCAGATGCGGTTTGACTCACATGGCATTTTACAGCTTCCCTCGGGGGGGGGCAGCCACCAGAAACACCACTTTGGTGTGCTCCATATGCCCCAAAAATGACAGAAACCAAAGCCAAGCAAGTGTCTTCTGCACAGGGCAGAGACAAAGAAAGAACACTTCTGTTCCTCAAGGAGGGGACGGCGCTCCGGGGTGTCACCTCCTGTCGCAGGGGATGCGATCCCACCTCTGCATCTTCTGTACCTTGTTCTTAGTGAATAGCTGAGGGGGAAAGAAAAATCTCGGCAGAAAGTGATCTCGCTCCTGCCTGCTTACAAAGGCAAGAGGCATCTGTTTGTTCTGAGTTCTGCGGGCGGCGATGGTGAGTGAGCAGGGAGCGCTGCCCAGGGCCGGGGCTGCCCCTGCTAACGGGGGCTCATCGCGGCAGCCCACGGACAGACACACAGGCACACGGACAGACACACAGACAGTCCTGGAAGCGCTGCCTCGCCGCCGAGGTTCGCTCCGAGCGGCGCAGCCGGGGCAGGAGCAGAGCGAGCCCCAGTTTTATGTTTCCTGCACCCCCAGCCCCCGAGCGAAACCAGCCGCAATCAGTGCGGCAGGGCAGGAAACAGAGATCGCTGATCTGCCCTGGGAGTTGCCTCAAAAACGAGGAAAAGACACAGCGAGAGGCGGAAGCAGAACAATTGCCTCTGCCCCGCTCTGAGAGAAAAGGCAAAGCACTTAGTCAGATGAACACTTTCTATATTTCATTTTATCTGGACTGTGCTGGGGAGTAACACATCATGCAAACTCAAGTCACCCGTCTGCACCTTTCTTTGCAGTGTTTCAGCTGGGTTCTTGTTTTGTTTTTTTGTTTGTTTTGGTTTTTTTGTTTGGTTGGTTTTCCACATCAACCTGTTGCAAAAAAATCAGGATCTGAGTTTTTAAAACGGTTGTGCAGAAAGAAAAACAAACATTTCATTCCTTTTTTTTTTCTCTTAAAGACTGCCACCCCTCCGCTGTGCACAATGCTGTTCCCAGCCTCCCGGCCCCCAAGAGATGGGAGCTGCCAGCCCCAGGGGAGGGATGTGATCCCCACTCATCCTTCCCCTTGATGTTGCTGGAGTTTACACTTTTCAAGCTGAATTCCTCTCCTTAGTCTCTGCCAGAAACCTTCCAGATGAGGGGCAGATTAACCAACAATTCTCACCACCAAGACAGAATATTGATCAACCTAGACTTGAACAGTTACAATATCAATGAATGTTGCTAATGCTGATCCCCATCAGTCTTTCCCAAGTTTCAAGCAGTTACTATCAACCCCTGCCAGGTCTACTTCATGCACAGCAATTTAAAAATGGCTTCTTATAGAAACTTGAGACAAAAAGGTGCAATAAGTAACTTCAGCGTTCACCCTAAAGACGCCCCAGCCACAATAAAAGAAACCCCAACTCCTTCTGCACCCCACAGCCCACTCAGGGTGAAATGGAAGCAGGAGAAGGATTTATTTTCTTCTGTCACTGTCAGGCTTGACACCAAGAACAACCTTGGCACAGCCTGCTGGTCCTATCACCTAGAAAGAACCCCACACACCACATTTCCTCCCAGGAACCACATTTGGTGTGGTGCACAAACAGGGCTTGGCAGTTTGTTGTAAGGGAGCTCTACTGGCAGCAGATGCAGTCACGTTCATGGTGGGTTTAACTCTTTAACTGAATATAAAACTTGCATTCCCCCAAAGGACAGCACTACCCAGCAAGCCACAGTTGTAAGAGAAGACAGAAGGCAGCATTACCTGGCCAATTTCAAATTACTTGCAGATAAACATTTCTGTGCTTACGTGCATGTAAGTAAAGGAGGGGATGGTGCTGGCCAAGATATTTTACAACCCTGGGCAAAGCACAGTGGCAGAAGCTCAGGGTGCAGGTGTACCTGCAGGCAGCAGCACAAGCACACACCTGGTTATGTCACAGGTGGGTGTCACAGCACACTGGGGCTGTGGGACGAGCTCCTGCCTCAGCTCTGCCCCTGCAAAGGGCCACTGGGAGGAAACGAGTTTTCTCTCCTTTACACCCCCACGTAGAATGTGAAAATAAACCCATTGTCAGAGAACAGGCTCATCTTTCCTACACTTTCTTTGGCACACACAGCTTTTCTTCCTGTAAACACCCAAAGCCTTCATATGAGTTGTGGCTTTTTTTAACTTTTTTTTTTTTTTTTTTTTTTTTGCTATATGTTAGTTAAGCCTCTTTAGATTTAACGTGATACTAAGATATATTTGTGAAAGCCCAAGCCCTCTGCAGCTACATTCACAGGCCTTGCTATCTTCCATTATTAATAATCAACAGAAGGAAAGAAATTATGTTTGCCAAACATAAGATAATAATCAGAAAGTAAAGGTTAAGAACAGCAGTCAAAAAACCCCTTTCAACCTCACAAAAGTTACGACTAGGGGAGTCATGTCAAAGTAGCCTGAAAGTTTTCTGAGACTCTCTAAGCAATCAAATCTTGTACCACAAAATGTTTTGCAAACATTTCTCAGAAGTAGCTCAACACTGCCAGCAAAAACAGCATCAGAAAAGAGCTCCACATCCCCTCCTTGAAAGCCAAATTCAGAGGAACAGATTCAAAAATCAGCCTCGGAGGCTCCTTTATAAGAGCAAGAAGCGACACGCACACACATCCAGCACGCCAAGGGAACACGCAGAAAGGGTTGCTCTCCCCATGTTTTCGCTTCCTCCCTTTTCTGTGCAGAAGCGCTGACTGTACGAGCGGGCAGTTCACGTACAGCTAGAGTCTCTAACGAGGCTCCGAGTTCTGCAGAGCCCCTCTGAGCAACCAGTCCTTTCTCTTCCTAGTGGCTGAAAGCTCTCGTTCAGCACTCTTTGTCTCGCTCGTCATTTCTAAAACAAGCCATTCCCCGAGTAACAATGCCACATCCCCAGCTCCAAAGCGCAACAGAAAGGCGAAACTGTTAAAAAAACGAAACAAACAAACAAAACAAAACGAGAGAAACTGGCCCTCATCTCCGAAGCGAAATAAATCCAGCGCCCCGGAGGAGCAGAACGCGGCAGCAGAGACCTCCCGGGGACTCCCCAAGGGGGTGAGGAGCCAACCTCCCAAAGGATGCTCGCTGTATCCCCACGGCAGAGACCCCGCTCACAT
>JAOTQP010000724.1:5100027-5130232 GCA_026413545.1 Cichladusa arquata
CGACAGCGCCGCGACTGGTCCGGGATGCTGCGGCCCCGAGCGCGCCGGCCCGAAAACGAAACCATAACAGCAGCGGGGAAATAAGGAAAGGATGGCATGGCCTGAGAGCTCAATAGAACCGGGCGAAGTTACAGATGAATAATCCTGGTAAATCCTCCCGAATGTTGCGGTGGGGACGAGGAGAGCGGCTGCCGTGTGCGCTGCCGAGAGAGCACACTCGTGTGCTCTGTACTGCTGTCGTTTGGATGTGCTTGGCATCTCCTGCATGAGCCAGGGCTGTCACACAGGGCCTGGGGACAGCAGGACAGCAGGACAACTGATGGCACAGTCCGGGTTAATGGCCACAGACTTTACTGGAACACAAAAATTGCTGAGAGACCCTGGGACAAAGAGCACTATCTTCATCCACCATCCAGTTTTAGCAATGTTTCCATTTGTGCATGATTTCCCTAGCTGATAATAACCCACAGTATTTTAAAAAGATGGTTTTAGAAAGCAAGCTTAGAAAGTGAATCCATTCTAGTTCTTTTCCACTTGTTGATACCAGACAAAGCATGTCCTCATATCATTACAAAGGTGAGACTCAGGAGACAGACGTATACACTCCTTTATCCAGCCATAACCACACAAGAAACAGCACCGAACAATTTGTGATAAAACTACCACACACAGATCTTAGCAGGGCATTTTTTTCATGAGGAAAAACAAACAGAAGACCCATAACAGAGTGAGTTTGATCTGAGACAGGGCATCTAGAAGAGGTCTCACAATATGCTTCCTATGTCAACTACCCAGTTGTCTTCCAAAGTACTTTGCCTCTCCATCCCACTCCGTTCCACACAAGATCTCACTCTTTCTAAGATACAGTTACAGGACTGATTACTTCTTTTGTTTAAAATATTAATTAAAGCTACAATTAAATATTTATTCCTGGAAATTTTTTCTCCTTTGTTTTGTGTGCCAAAACTGCTTTTTCCGAGGTGGAGGAGGATGAAGGCACTGCATAAGTGAGCACTGTTCAGAGCAGTGTCCCCAGACACACAGTTTGGGATTGGAGCTGTGCTTTCCTCGAGGGTTCAGCACTGCTGAGTCGTCCCTCTTGCCTCCCTCTCTGCCTCTGCTTCCCAGGCAGGAATGCACAGCCCATGGGAGATCCATGGCAATGGATGCCCACAGCCTCAGGCTGGTTTTCAACAGCAGATGGGGGTTTGAGGGACCCCCTGTGAGTGTGAGTGTGTGTGTGTATGTGTGTGTGTGTGTGTGTACCCCCAGCTACCACAGTAGGAAATGGGATTTTGTCTGCCTCTTTTTCTCGACAGCTGCTGGAGACGGGAGAGGTTCCAGCTTCCCCCGAACTCCAGCTTGTCTCCCTCCCCTTCTCCTTTCTCTCAGAACAATTACTGAGACCAGTGAATTATTTCCAGCGCACGTGCCTACCTTGCTCCTTCTGTCCCTGGTGTGGGGTGGCCGGCAGCAGGGCAGCTCCTTCCCAGGATGCAGGCAGGGCTGGGAATGTTCCCTACAGCCAGTGCTGCTGGGCTGGGCCAGCAAGGAGCACCTCACAGCTGGGAGGAGGGCAGGAGGAGGTCCAGAGCTGCAGGACTCGCCTGCCTCTCTCCTTTCCTGCTTGCTCAGACACAGCTCGAGGCTGTGTCTCACTTCCCTCAGCAGTCCTGACAGGGGAAAAAAAAAAAAAAAACCCAGAAGGATTTCTTGATAGCATAGCTTCATTATACCCCCTTTCATTCATTTAAAGTATTCAAAGTGCAATTACTTACACAATTTGAGTCAAGGAAATGAGTGTGTGGGGGGAAAATGGATCAGGTAATGTGATTCATTAGTAATGGTGGGTGATACATGTCCCTGTGCAGCAGCAAGGATGAGGTGGTTGAAAAACTCTTAAATACTTAGATGGGTGCTGCTTGTCAACATAGGGCAAATACTGCCCACCTCTGATAAAAAGGCATGAATTGGTCTAGGATTGCTCCACACATCACAAAGGCAATCCTGGTTTCCAGCTCCGGATGGGGCTTCAGAACTATTTAATCTAAAAGCTATGGTTGGCACGAGCACAGAGAGTGTAGGCTGGACATGAATGAACTGTGCCTGGAAATTAGGAACAGGTTCTTAAAGATTAGAGCAATAAGACTGTAATAGAGAATAATAGGAGGAAAAATAACTCCTTGAATATGTGGCATATTAAATATGCTTCAGTCCAGAGTGCTCTATTGCACTTCATGTTCCATTGTCCTGTCCCAGTGCTGGCTGGAACCCACCATTGTGCCAGCCCCAAAAAGTGGCATCTGCCTTTCCCTTAAGGCTGTTTACTATATAATGGCATACACTCATTCTCTTTTACCAGATCAATTTTTTTCCTCCCAAGCATCTGACAAGTTATTGTGTGCTCTCACTATCTTAATCATCTGTAATTTTGAATCATGCTTCAGATGAGCTCTGTTCAGTTTGCAAAGCGTAGGAACTGAGAACGTCTTTGCTGTTCTCACATAAATCATAGCAGCAAGACCCAGGGAAAAAATGCTCATAAAGAAATGGATCTTCCTCTGTGGTCAGGGTTAAAATTCAATTCATGTTAACTAAAGGTACAAATAACTTTGCAAATTGTTCACAGAGATTTGAAACAATAAAAACAAAGCCCCAAACTGCCATATAGTCATCAATAACACAGTGTGCTAATAGTAACACTAACACAACCTTCTCAACAAGTATTTAACAAACATCGTTCCACCTTTCCCTCAGGGGAGGATTTAGTCCCCAAACTTAGTTATCAAATCCAGAGCACTCTTAATAGCAGGGTGAGAAATTAGTTCCTGAGCCCCACGGCCAAGCTTGAGACACAATGTCATGGACAAGAAGTAGGTCAGCTCCAAGTTGTAATCACCTCCCATTTTGTCATCCTGGAAGGTGTAGCAAAACCCTACCAAACAGGTACTGCTTAACTCCTAATCTGGCCAGCTGGCTATTTCATTTGGCTAGTGAAACAGTGAGAGCTGCATGAGCTTGCCTTGAGCAGGGGTATCTTCTTACGTTCCTTTTTCCTTTTCTTGCACTAAACCAGTTCCAAGTTCTTTATTAGGAAACAGAGGGCTCCACACCAGTGCAGAAATCATCAGTGAGCAGGTTGGCAGGTGGCACAGTCCATCCAGTTGCTGCAGATTATTTTTTCTCTTTGCTATTTTTTTTTCCAGGTTCCGCTTCTTCTAAAGAAAGATTATGTTTATCATGAGCAGAGGCATGAAATCAGTCAGAAGCTACACAGCTACCAAACATTTTAAGGTCAGTCAGGCTATCTCTCTGTTGGTCCTGATACAGTCATCTAATACTCAGCTCTCAAACCTGATATTTCACATTGTTTGTCTTCACAGTCAAAAGGGTAAGTTTTTTACTTCAGGAAAAATAACATCTATGGATTGAGATGAAGTAGAAACACAGAAAAGCTGAGCTTTTCAGCAAGGTAAGCTCCAGGGAAATTGGGGTGTTTTAAGACCACGTCTTGCCTTTTTGGTGGTTTTACTTCTCATGCAATAGGCTTCCTTAAAATAACTCAAACCCATTCAGCTGAAGTTTCCTTTCCATGTACAGAGTGTTACTAAGGGTTAATCTACAGGTGCAGTGAAAGGCACAAAGCAGCACTGAGGAGTGGTGAAGCTTCTGGGTATCCACACTGTGCCTTGCCAGTGCACAGCACTGGATCAGGCAGCTGCTTTTTGGAACACAAAACATAAAAGCTGCTGCTCAACGAACATATTGATATGCCCTTCACACAAATTTCCAAATTGAAACTGAAGCAAAGGTCAAACTGATTCATATTTTACAAGTTCTGACAGATATCATGATCCAAAGGTGGCAGCAAGTTAACCAGGCAGACTGCTGAACCACTCTTTGACAAAAGTGCACGTATATATCATGTTGTGTTATCTGCAGTCATTTAAATATGTTTGTTTTACCACACACTGGATGATAATAGTCATAATTCACAATGATGAAGAATGATGATAATAATCACATAATTTGTAATGATGACATGCTGATAGCTAATTATAGGGGGAAAAAAAGAAAGAAAATGGCAGCTATGCTCTGCCCAAATGAACACACTGCAAAATCTTTATGGTGAAAAAGAGCCTACAAAACAGTCCTCTCCCACACATGGGTTGGGCTGTTGTGACCTGCCTTGAGAGATGGCAACTGCCTGGGGGAAGCAGCACTGAGCAGCCAGCAGCACCCCTGAGCCTGTGACAACTGCTGCTGGCAGGAGCACCATACAAACACTGGACATTCCCAGATTTCTTCTTCCCTCACTACCTGTCCATCCTCACATTATGCACTGTTCTCCTCTTTTCCCAGTCTGTCTATTCTGTTTAGATCCCAAATTGCACACAGAGGTCACATCTGCACTTAAACCCCATATCCTGCAAAGATCTCTGTTCATTATCCATTGACACTCTGTCATAGCTGTGATTAAACTGATACAAACATATTTTCCTCCCTTTTGGTGAAAAATTGGCTCTCATTAGCAATAGGTGACTGGACAAATAGATTCTTACAAAACACTTGTAAATGCAATGCACTACACAGCAAGAAAAAATTATCAACAACTGGAATTTTTTTCCTGTAAAAAGGCTTAGGTAAAAATTCCCATGGTGCTAGAACTATCAAGTGAATGGAAACAGAGATGGAAAATGTGATGGAGAGAGAGCAGTACTGGGCTCCAATCTCCCAGCATCCAGAAGATTCTGTGCTCTCTTGCTTCCAGAAGTTTGGAGCAGAAACCACAGTCCATGAAAAAAGATGCTATTTCCTGTGTTAGTGATCAATGTGATATACGGGTTAGAATATTTGTGTTTGTTTAATTTGGGCAATGATCCCATCTGCATTTTCACTCCCACACCAGGGAGGGACACACGCATTCTCCCAGCTACATTTCTTAATGTATGGTTACTTGTTTCAATCCACAAGACACAATTTAAAGGCGCAGTCTCTGTCCTCTTTTTCCCTTAAAAAACTCTTGATATTAAATCTCACGTACACATTACCTCAAGCCTTATGAAAACTGACAATGGCAAGTTACATCTGGCAAAACAAGGGTGTTTTCACAGGCTGGCAAGCCTGCCACTCTTGAAAGCCTACCAGGTTTAAATATTTAATGATCAGACATAGCATTCATTGTCCTAATCAATTCTTTTTTTAGATACGAGTCTGTAGAGTCTCAGAAAGTGCAATCAGGCTGTGCTGGAGACCTGTAGAGGCTTCTCACACCAAACAGACAATTGCCACACTTGGTAGGAAAAGAGATGGGGAGGCAGAGTTCTCTGCCCTGTTCCATTAGAGGCACGCTGCAGCCATAAAAGGGGCAGATTGCCTTGAGATAAATTGGCTTTTACAAAGCCTTTTCTTTTACATCCTTCATGTTGGAGGCATTTTTTTTTCTTAGAATTAAGTGAAAAGGAAATTTTACAATGTTGAAATAAGGAACATGGGCTGGGCTCAGCCAGGGTGGAGCACACCGTTTGTTTTAGAACCTCACTGAGCACACCTGGGGCTGATGGAATATAAGAAGTAATACTGACAAATAGTCAGAAAAGAGTGTCTGAAGTCATCTTTTGGGAAGAACTGAGGTACTTTCAGCCAAATGCTCCTTCTTCTCTGACTGGGGTTCCCAACCTTCCCTCCCTTCAGGAGCCAAATATTTCCCCCATTCCTTTCTGCAGAGCAATAGCCAGAGGGTGATTGGTGCTTTCCCCGTTTTCAGTAGCTGCAGGGTCAGGACACTCAATGCCCTGACCCATCCCAGTGAATGGGGAGCCTCCAGCAAGGGCAGTTCCTAGGGAGGAGAAGACTTCTCCAGGGTATCTCAGCTGGTCTCTGCTGGCACAAAGGTACAACTCATCTGAGGGGGGGCTTGACTACTGGACTCTTCTCATCCAGAAGATTCCTCTCATCAGTAGATGAACCTGGAACTCCTGCAGCATTGTGTCAATAAACTTTGGACTGTTCTTAGCACAAATAACTGCATTGACTGAGAGCTTCAGGGTCCCCAGGTCCCGCAGAGATTCACATTCCAGACGTAGGCTCAGATCAATTCAGACTGAAGAACAGACTAAACCCCACACCATCCATAACTTTGGTGAAGTGCTGAGGTTTATGACATCTTGCATTGCAGAGAATAGTTCCTAGGAAGTTATTTTGTTCTAACTGAAGCACGTGAAGCAAATTGAATAGTGCTCCCTACCTGGCATTTCTCTCACAGCCCCATGGCCAGAAGTTGAACTGTGAGTTCATTAGCACAGCCTTCCTTTGGACCCAGGCTTTCACACCCTGCATTTGGTGCTTAGATGATGATTCACCATGAATACTCATGTCTAAATAACAGAAATCAAAACTGGTTTGAAAGAGATTTAGGGAGAATTCTGGTTTGCAGGAAGAGAGGAATAGTGTTTGCAAGGAAAAAAAACTTCTCCTTGGAGAGCAGCAGGATTGATCTGGCTTGTTAAACCCACCCAGTAACAGTGGTGCTGCTGTATTTTTAACTGCAGCTTGTCCTTATGAAAGAAGCTTGTTTATGTTTTCCACAATGTTCACAGGTTCTCTATATGGCACTTCATATTTCTCTACTGTACAACTGAATAGAGATTAGGAAACAATTTAGCTGTGCTTTATTTCAAAGGGTTGTACAATAATGACAATTGTACAGTCCTTTGTGTTAAGTCCAGGACAGCCACAACTGATCAATAGGATGAGCTGATAAAGGTAAACATGTTAAATATGATTGTAACATTCTCAGAGAGCACTTTTCTAGACCAGATGAGTGATAAGAAAAGTCATTAGTGTATTGGGAGGGAAAATGCGTGGGAATATTTTCACTCATTGTCTTGCAGAACTGCACACTGCTGCACTTAAACTGCTGCTGCATCCCACCTCAGAGGAAATCCCTCCAAACATATAAAGGGGTCCCAGTACAGCAAACCATTTAATCCTGTAAATCAGTATTTAGTTGAATGCACAGGAAGTGCACAGAGTGGGTAGAGATATTGTTCATTCTGTATTTCATACTGACAGAAATATTCACATGTGGCACATACAAACATAAACAACTCTTGATAGAAGGAATTCAATGTACTTTCTGCAAGTGTATGTGCAAGATAAGACCAAAAGCTGACAAAGAACCTGACAATTAAAAAACGGAATTTAAATTGTTCATCTAATTTTGAATCTTCATCAGGAACTCAAATATCAGGAAAAACTGCTTAAAAACGTGTGCATGTGGAGAGAGTCAAGGACAGGTCAAATCCTCTGTACTAATTTGATGGAGTACAGGAGCAAATGTATAAAGTCAACAAGTAAATGAGATTTAAAATCTCCATGTCCAGTGGATGAATGTGCATTGAGGGTCCCTGCAGCCATTCTGGGGGAAGGATGCAAAGGTCAGTGCTCACTAAATTCCACTGAGACCTCGCTTGAGCAGCAGCAATCCAGAGCATCCTGCAGCAGAGAGGGCTGGGAGTTATCCTCAGCTCTGGAGATGTTACACACACCACATTTCCAGCACTGAGCTGCTCCCATCACCAAGAGGAAATGCTTCCCAGCCCTTTTGTTTCAGATAAAGCCAACAGGAAATACTCAGCTACCTTGCTCTCAGACTTTTGCCATCCATTTCACTGTTTCCTGCCTCTGCCTATTTTGGGAGAGAAGTGTTTGAGAAAATTGCCTTTTCCACAGTTCAGGTTTTGCTTGCTGAGGCAGATTGAGCCTTCATTGTCTCTGGGTTCTCCCTCCTCCTGCCCTCAGGGTGGGGAAAGGGCAGGAGCAAAAGGAGGATGGAACCAGGAGGGCTCACAACATCTGCCTCCTTCAGTTTTAGCCTTTCCTTCCTTTCAACTGTTTCTCATAGCATGGAGAAATTGTTCATGAATATTCCCTCTGTAGTGACAGGCTGGGATCCTTTGGCAGTGGGAACTGCCCTTGCAGGGGCAGGCATGACAGTATTTTTAGTTTAGCTCTTTAAACTGACAGTTCCTGGTATTTGATTTCATTAGTTACTTGACCAGAGTCGATCACTGGCTCTATATTTTTGAAAAACAAAACAAAACAAAACCAACCAAAGAATGTAATGCAGTCCAACAATTTTTTGTTAATTTCAGAATGCATTGAGGTGTTAATGAAGCCCTAAAAAAGGTAATTCCTCTTTGTAAGGTAAGTGCAAGGATAGAAGGATTTTATGTTTGCGTCACACTAGTGTTTGAAACAGAGGAGGATTGGAAACATAAGTGAAGTGTCTGCACAAAGATGATAGTTTAAAGTGGTTGTCCTTTCTGCTTATGATGAGCTTCAGTGGTGCAGAAAAGTCATATCTTCACTGTTTTTTTAGGGAATATTGAAAATTATTTTGCACCAACACCATGGCAGCTGCCAAGGAGAAAGGCAAAATGAGAGTGCTCTGATCAGGGAGTTTTCTATACCTACTCTCCTTCCATCAGCCATATTTCCTCAAGATTAAACCAGTAATTGGAAAATATTAAAATTTCCAGAGACATTGTTTGAATTAAATTATATTTTTTAAAATAAATCAATATAGCTTCCTGCTAGTTCATCAGGTCAGTTTGAATCTCATCCTTCTCTCCAGATTTGCAGCCACACAGCTGTGTATGTGTTTAATTCCTTTATCTTTTGACCCTGGAAAATATTTCACAGTCAGCCTGGAGAAAGTCATTCCAGTACAGTGTTGTTCAAGAACAATAACCCAATACATGCTCAGTTTTGGATGTGTTAGAGGCAAACAGCTTTGGGATGAGTCTCACATCCTTATCCTGGAGAAAGCAGAGTGCACATGAGGCAGAACCACTTACCAGCCCTGATTTTTTCAGAATGACATTGAATTCAGTATTTGGTTCAATTAAATATTAAGATGATCCCATGACTACCTCCAGTTTTTGCTGAAGTAAAGAGGAGTACACAGGAATAAATAGGAATTAACATCCCATAAACACTAAAGAAAGAAGAGGGCTCCTGTTCTTTAGGGTTTCTCCAGGTATAAGCTGGATCCAGGTGACAACAGTATTGCAGCACTTCTCTTTGTTCCTTTTTTACAAATTTCTCCTGTAACCTTGTGCTTTTCCATTAATCCTCCACCTCAAATTCCAGACTGATGGACTAGAATTTGCTTTATAAAGGATAATTTTATTAATCATATAAATTTTTGTACGTGGTGCAATACTTAACCTAGACACATAAATGTTTCAGTGGACATGAGAGGAATAAAATCTCCAGGCTGACTTGGAAAGAAATGCTCACTAAATTAATTCCTTGAGCAATGAGGTGATTCCCCATTCTGATGTTAAATCTGCTGCAATTCCACCAATGCTATCACTCCACAGGCTCTGGCAATACCATCTCCCTAATAGGTTTTGACAGTTGTTATTATTATTATTATTATTATTGTTGTTGTTGTTGTTGTTGTTGTCGTTGTCATTATCAGTTTATAAATGCCTTAAATGCTGCATCATGGTAGAGATGCTTTATGCCAAATGCAATGTTCCATTTAGTGCAACCTGTATTTTCCAGTTCAGTCCATGTTTTGTTTTGAGCTGATTCAGGGTGAAATTGCTTTCAATTTTTCACTTCAGCCAGGCAATTGAAGAAGCAGCCCTGCAGCCTCACCACTGTGCTGCCACCAGGTACCAAATTGTTCAAGGATGACTTGCAGACTTGCTTTTCTTTTGAAAAAATTGGTCAGACTCAGATCTCCCTTTTGTCTGAGACATTCACAATCTATGCATGTAAAAACAAAAAGAAAACAAACAAAAAAACCCCAAACCAGACATTATTTGTATTTTCAGGCTCCTAATGATGCACTCAGGAACTTTCATAACAAAGGAAAATGTGCTGACAAAACAGACTTGAAAATAAAGAGATTTAATCTTGCTGAAGTTCAATACCCCAGCAACACCTGCTCTTTCAAACCAGGAGCCAGCAGAAGCACCCCATGCTCATGGGTTGCAGCATTCACTCTCCCAATTTTCCTCCATTTGGTGAAGGTAAGCAGCCTGCATCCCAGCTTTTCAGAGCATCAGGAGTCAGAATTCAGGAGGAAGATCTGAGCAGCAGCCTGCTGCTCACACAGGACTCCCTCCCCTCCCATCCCAGGCCACACATGGTGCAGTTTTTCCAACTTTTCAAGCTACACACATTTCTCAGCCCTTTAAACACTGTGCTGTCCCTCAAGCATAAGGTCTGGGGCCAGCCAGTTGTTTGGCACAGAGAGTAAAAGCGTTACAGGAAAAAGCACAGAAGCAATGACCCTTTGACAAAGCAGCTTCACAGATTTGAGGTTTCCTCTCTCTCCTTTCCCCTAATTAACTCCATGGCTACTCTCTGTACAAAACCAAAAAAATGCTCTTGCATTGGAGCAATCTTGGTATTATTTATGGGCTTCTCATCTTGCCATGTGTGTCTAGTCCATAACAGTGTTTTACAGTCTGTGGTCTGCAGAGATAGCATGGACTATGTCTTAATTTGAGGTGTTGGAGTATTTGAGATATTATTGACTGTTTCTTATGGTAACACAGAAAAGTACATTATTATTGTCAGTAATTCCAAATCCATTGTCCCTGGGCCAAAAACACAGCTATTTCCCAGTCACAAGAGCCAGGAAGCTGCCAAGCCAGGATGTCTCCATTTCTGCCAATGCTGACACAACTGTCAGGTGTTTCATGGTCAGCATCACCCTAACAGGTAAATATTTACTCTGCAACAATTGTTCCACCTTCCAAAAGATTCAAAACTCACTAGCAGAGGGCAGATTTTATTTTAAACAATGTGCCTGTCTTATGGCTCCATTCTTGACTGAGAAGCTGCTTATATTGGTTTTCCCTCAAGGGCCTCACTTACAGTAAACACAATTAGGGCTAAAGATATTATCTATCATAAATCATCATTAGAAACTGCCTGTTGCTTTTAGCTTTGCTTCGGGTGTAGTCTGCTCTAGACACAAACCATCCCTCAGTGATTAGGATGCTGCAGATCCATGTCTTAAAACCCTTCCTAACTTTAAGGGGTGGTCAGCATTAGATGCTGCAAACTCTAAGTCACAGTATAACGATTTTACTCAAAAATTGCTGCAGAAGATTTTTAAATCTGGTTATAAATTTAAGCTGGAAAGGCTGTGCTAGTGCTGGCTGGAGCACCAAGCTGGCTAAGAAAGAGGGATGGGATGGTGGTACAGGGTTCCCAGGAATGTGGAAACCCATCTTTGCATTCTCCTTCTGCATCAGCTTTGGCTTTATGGTGAGTGACTGATGAGTGACTTTGTCAGGAGTAAGTGCAAGAGGCTTAAATCAACATTCCTGGCTTTGTTCTGGAAGTGGCTTCACTCCCAGAGGATGCCAGCTGGACAGGGTGCTGATAACCTCTCCTCCCAGATCAGCTGGGATAGACTTTTCACACTTTGTGTGTTCCAGTGAGTGCTGCTTTAGCTGCTTTAGTTTCAGCAATTCCTCTGCAAAAAGCTCATCACAGCCAGGCCTGGACACTCCTCCTGCCAGCAGATCTGTGACAGTCTCTCCCCAGGAGAGCTGAGAACCCAAACCTGAGCTCTGGCTGTGCTGCTCAGGGAATGCCCAGTGTTTCAGAGCAGAGCAGGACTCTGAGGGGCTCAGGCAGAACGTGACTGATGAGCCCCACAAAAGCATTGATGAGGCTGCTCTGGCTCTTTCTCTGCTGTCACTCATGTCATTTGGGTTTTGTCCACTCTGCTGACTAATGCTGTTACAACAATTCAGAGATGGGTTGCAAAGGCAGATGGGAAAGTGTCACAGTTGACAAACAAAAAAGGAAAAAAATAGCATTTCTGAGCTTCTTAATGCACTGGTCTGTCGGACTGCTCCAGGAAACTCTGAGCCCTTTTACCATGAGCCACTGAGAGCAGCAGCCAACCAACAGCACAGCAAGAGAAATACTTTCATCTGCTCTGCAGAAAAATTTCTGTATTCCATAGCAATGCCATTGGCTGATCAATTAATCAGTGATTTGACCATTTTCTGAGAAATAAAATGAAATGGATGCCAGGAGAAAAGGGGTCAAGGACAAAGACTAGGTTCAGCCATGAAAGGTTTTATCATCTTTTAATTTCTTGCATAATGTTGTTCCTAATTGATAGAGGCACCACGAAACAGATGAGTTATAATGTATTTCTCTGACCAGTAATTTTGCAAGAGTTAATAAGAGACAGAGCAGTGCAAAGCATATCCAGAGGTACATAATCTAACTCGCTCTTGTTTAATTATTTTTTTGAGAAGAAACACTTCCCCTCCAAGCAGGGCTGCTCAAGAGAAGTACGCTGTGTTCAAATTAATCTGCTCTCTGACCTGTCACTTGCATGAATTCCTCATGCTCTGAAAGTGAAATCATTTGGTTAGGAGCACCAGTGTGTCTCCTGATCTTTCAGTACCTAATCACTGGGCATCTTGCCTGGCAAAATATCTGAGAAGCAAATAGAGCACCTCATGTACAGCACTGAAATCCTGAAAACATTGTCCAGTAAAATACAGCTGACTCAGAGTTTTGTGCTGAAGGAGTTCTCTGCATCTTCTTTTTCAGACTAACACACTCAAAAACACTTAAAAATTAAAAATGGCATTACAGTGCTTTAGATGGTTCAAAACTAAGCTAAACTCACAACTGAAACACTTGGCTTGTGCTCAAGGTACCCTGTGCTGGCATCTCCTCTCCTACAGTGCCTCCTGACAACACTCACACAAATTACCTTTGGATGTGCTCCACTGGTGTTATCTGCATCTTCCTGGGTCAGGATTTTAAGGACCTTCTACAAAAACAACCTAAGGAGTTTAGAATACAATAACTCTTTGACATATTCTTTTTTATTTTTTTTTTTTTTTTTTTTTTTTTTTTTTTCCTGTACAGGCTCACACACATAGCCAGTTCCTGCACTGATTGGATTACCCAGCCTGGTTAGTTCTTCAGTGTGTCTAACTTCTGGTTCTTGGGGGTGGCTTTTAATTATTTTGTTATCACCAAATACAGGATGTTTCTGGAACAGTGTCCCACCAAGTTAAGGACACAGCAGCCCAGCCAGCTGGTACCCACAGGGATAAACTGTGCAGGGACAGAGCTGGTCTCTTCAGGACAGAAAAAATAAACCTGGATCAGTGAGTTTTTCACTTGACCACAGTGATCATGACTACCAACATCTGCAGGGTATGTGCTTGCTTTTTCACAAGGCTTGCAGAATGGAGGACTACATTTAAATAAGAATAAAGACTGCATTTAAAAGGGTGGAATTTCAGCAGTTATTTGGGACTGAAACCTGAAATAGACAAAAATGGCTTTAAACTGAGCAAAAGTGACTTGTAAATTAGAAGGGACATACCCCAATATAAAGATGTGGTTTCACAGCCTGACATTAATGCTGGAGAGCATTAAGCAAGTTCTCCAGTACAGCAAGTACCTTAACAACCATCCTGCTTACAGCTGATTTCAGGATAATTCCCTCCCTGATCTGCTTTTGCACACCTTTAACTCTCTACAAGTCTCTCTTGACATAGTTTCAGACACAGACTGATAAACCTTTGGACATTGCTGGACAAGTTTCAGAGAATGGTTCCAGCCACAAAACTGACTTCTTGCTGTGTCTTGTGTTTCCATCAAGAAAAGCACTGCATATAAAGTAGAAGGGATAATTTTAATTAGTAAGGTCTTGATACCTCAGCTGCTGCTCAAGGCTCAGCAACAGGATCATTCAGATATGAAAAGGCTTCAGGAGCAGGTCCAAAAATAACTTTAAGGGTACCGAAATTGCAAGGAACAGGATTATGGAGAAATTCAGGTTCTGGCCCCAGCTGCAGCTACAGGAGAAAGTCCCATTATCCTGTCCCCCACACAGATCTTGAGTGGCCTACTTTGAACCCAGTCATGGAGAGGATTCATTTCTTTTGAGCTGTAATCTTCATGTAAGAGATGAAATACTGGATCGCAGACCTGTGAGTGACCATTAATAGGCAATACTATTTCTTGTTATATTTTTGATGGAATAGATGATTAAAGATCTAAGTAGATCGCTCTGGGTTTTTCATTACTTCTATTTGGTTTTGTAATTTCCTAATTTTGTAAATTTGCAAATTTTGTAATTCCCTATTCCGTAAAACTACTGGGAACAGATATTTTGGGATATACAAATACATCTTAACCTGAGGCTTGTAAAAGCGAGAAGCAGATGGGACAGAGGCTGTCGGTGCCTCAGTCCTGGAGCTCTGGAGCTCTGCAGGCTGCAGAGGGCAGCAGCCTCTAGCCCAGCCCAGCAGGGTGAGCTGCAGCCAGGACCGGGGCCACGGGTGCTCCTGGGGCTGCAATCCACCCCACACACCGAGGGCTGTGCTGCTCCAGCCACAGCTTTCCATTTTCTACTCACTCATGTAACCCTGATGTGCATTTTAGTTTTTGATTTTATCACGTTGCTTTCTACATATCACGGTCACAATCTCAACAACTGAAGTTTTATATAGTTACACTTTGCATGTATCTTGTGTAAATTATTCCTTGGCCAGCACCATCTTTATCAACACACCAGGCATACAGAAAAGCTGCTTTGTGCAAGTCAGAGTACAGGGAATGCTGCTCTCCCTACGTGGAATCTCTTTTCTGGCAGATTTTTCATTAAGTGTTCTAGAAGTTCAATCAAGGTAAAAAAGGACATGATTATGAACTATAAGAGAGGAATATATGTTCTCTGACAAAATGTCATTCTCTACCTACCAGGCAGGTGAAGCAATCTTCCAAGAAAATCTCAGCATAGAAATTCCAAGAACACTTTGCATTTCCAGGAATTTACTGGTTGGGATTTGTATCTTTGATTGTGTCAGTAATTCAGCCATTAACCTGCCACAACTAACAGCAGCTGTGCTGAGCTCTTTCTGTCCTTTCTCTTATAGAAATTATGCTCTAATGTGCTGCTTCTTTCAAGTCAGGAAATTGAAGGAAGGTCCAGGTGTTCAAGATTTAAATTTAATTCTATTGGAAAGAAGAAGAAAAAAAACATAATTTTCAGATAATTTTGTTTGCTTCCAGAAGCTGAAACAGAATATCACAGGTTGGAAGTGACCTATAAGGATTGCTAAATCCAACTCCCTGCTCTTCACAGGACTACCTAAAAGTAAACTTAGGAATCACAGACCTAAAAAGCCCAAACCAAACACAAAAAAGTGCATCTAAACTTGTAAGCTATGGATGGTTAAAATTAACAAAAGGGTGCATTTGCCAGTGCAGGGCCCCATCTAAGGGGCTAAGGTGAATTACTGCCCCGGTTAATTAGAGACTCCACCTGCCTCAGCTCCCTTAGCTCAGACCCCTCCTGCCTGCAGGGATCTGAAGCCCCTGTGATGAGAGGGATCAGGCACTGGGAGCCTGTGGTTTTGTGCCTTTTGTGTGCTTCAACCTTGTGGTGGAAGGCAGGAGTGCACTCTCCCCTCTGTGATAGCAGGATTCCCCAGGGGAAGCAACTCTTAAAACATTTTGATTGCACTTGCAAAAGTCTTTGCCAAGCCTGTGCAAAGTCAGCACAGTCTTTGCACAGGAGCAGATATTCTTGGCCTATTTAAGCTGTGTTCAATCTCATTGTCCACTTACATAGCTAAAATAAAAAAGAGTTCTAGGGACAACTGGAATCCTGAGATACTTATTCTTCTGGTGCACCAAAGTGTGCAATTAGACAGTAATTCAGGCATCTGACCACATGCTGTTCCTTACACCAGAAACATCCCAGACTTGCAAGCCAGCTCTGCTGATCAGCTCTTTCCAGCATCTGAAGTTCCACCACTGAAGTTAATTACCTGGATCTGGATAAGGAACTTCCCAAATGACCCTGAGGGTTAAGGGTCCACTCCTCTTCCTCCCCAGATCAGCAGATGACCTATAAGGTGCTTTTGTCATGTGTGTCGTGGAGGTGGCAATCCTCTTGATTCCCATTGTTAGAAAAATCAGAAAGCCCTTAAATTCAAGCAGAAAATGTTACACCTCCTGGACATGCCAAGCACAGCCCGGCTGTATAATCACCCTGTCAGCACCACACTCACGTCAGCAGGGCAGGCTTTGTTCTCCCTGCATGAAATTTCACAATTCCCTATTTTTTCCAGTCTGTGAGTCTAACCCTTCATGGTCAAGGTGTGATAATAAGCAGGAGATGCAATTTCATTCCTGTAGCTGTGGATTTCACACTGTGCTCCATCACTCCATCACTCCAAGGGCTCAGCAGTGACCTCACCCAGCAGCTCCCAGGGATTCCCTGCAGCTCTGCCTGCCCTGCCCAAGCCAAACTCTGTGGTCCAGGCTGAAAGCACAAGAATTTCTGTGGGTGGCAGGGATGCATTTGCAGGAAAGCAGAATTTGTTGTGAGTGCAAGGGCTTCTCACCTAACAGAACATCTCCTCTTGAAAACCATTAGCAGCCATGGTGACCAAAACCAGCAAAAATTTTAAAAAAGGAATTGAAGTGCTCTCACTGACTTTTCCCATGTATTGTTTCAAAAATTTTCAAATAGGATCGGGGATTTTTTTTTTTTAAATCCAAAATAAAAATAAGAAAACAATAATATACTTTTCTTAAAGCTATTCCTTGCAAACCAAGAGGGACATTCACTCATTTTGCTTTGATTCAATGATTGATTTTGAATTAAACTGTTAAGTGTTTTCTGCCTCACATCATCGATGAGTAAGACTACAGGGATGTTATAACCATCTTTCTGACACCAAACTCAGAGCTTTTAAAACTGTTATTTTAAAAGGAAACAAACAAACAACAAACAAAAAAAAAAAAAAAAAGAAAACCCATGACTTTTGTGCTGTTAACAAAACTAGCTAATGGCTGAGGTCTCAGATCAGATGATCTGCAGAGGGTACAGTGATTTTTCAGATTCCTTCATGATGTGCTGTTGGTGCTCTTTCTACATTTATTTCAGTAAGCAAATGACTAGAAAAAGCCAGTGTCCAATTTGTCACACTGGAGATAATTTTTCATGTGGAAAGCATTGCGCAGGAGTGGTTTCTGCTTTACGCTCTGTGCCACGTGGCACCCAAATATTCACTTTGCACATTAAAGCAACTCATCTCCAGATCTTATCTGACAAGAATGGTGTTTCATATTTGAGTCACTCTTATCCTTCTTGTGTAATCAGTGTTTCAAGAAAATGCTGCATTCAGATACTGAACAGGACAGACGAGTTCCCAGCCAAGAGGAGCTGTGCTCACCTGTACTGAACTGGCATTTTAACTGGGGAAGGAATTCTTTCTCCCTGCACTGTATTTATGGCAGACAATAGCAGGGGTATTCACAGACACCGAATTTCTTGAATTACAAAACACTGCTCCAGATAGCACTGACTGCACACAAACACCTGCTGGTGTAAATGGGAGAATTGCACAAGGGCTCTGCTTTCTACAACTGGAAACACTGTTCAGATTTTTCTCCAAGCTTTATTAGCAAAGAACCTTTACCCATTGGTAGTTTTCCAGTAGCAGAGAAGCTATACCAAAATATGAGTTGTCTGTAATAAGATCTCAATTCAACTTTATTTTCATCATGCTTTAACAGAGGTTGCAGTCAGCTGGGCTAGACCTGAACACAAAATAGCAAAAAGGAGATGATCTGTCTTTGAAGAACATACAAACTATTCAATTGGGATTAAAGAGAGAACTAAATCTCAGTTTCACCCACCTACAACTTAGGAGCACAGCATGAGCCACTTGTGGGAGGCCCCCCTAAAGTCAGTGGAGAGCCACAAGTCTCCTTTGTCCACCTGCACAGGTGGGTGAACAATTCCTGTCCTCACTGCTCTGATGGGTGCTCTGTCCTCTTCTGGGCCAGGCTCCAAATCTCCCAGAGCTTCCCCAGGGGCAGCTTCCCCTACCCGGCTCACGTAGGGCTTGATATGCAGCAGTGCTCTGGCTCTGCAGAATCCCCAGGTGAGGATTGACACTCTTTATCTCACACAAAGATCCTTCTGGTCTTAACTCCACAGTTACAACATCCACAGTGAGAAACAGGGCTACCAGCTTCATGCAGGAAAAAAAAACCATAAAAACCTTGAATCCAGTTTTCCCATCCTGTGAGAAACTGCAAGCAAAAATGGGAAAGAAGCCACTAGGAATGGTGAACAGCTCCTATGTGCAGCAAGTGGTTTTTTTTTTTACAAGGATAGGGAAAGCAATCATCACTTGATGAACTAATTTATAACGATTATTGCACCCTTGTTTGTCTCTGATAGCATACATGATATTCAGGGGGCAGATACAATCTCTCTCCTCCCAAGTATCACACTGTTTCTCCTAGAGCCAGCTGGCTAATTAAGATTGGGAAACAAACCCAGTGATGTGATACACATGTAAACCAAAGTTTAAAACCACTGGCTTCCCCCACAGGCTGGGAGATCATTGGCAGGGACAAAAGCAATTTGGCAGGAAACAGGGGGGCCTTTGCACCCCCAAATCAGCTGCACCAAAGGCTGAAGGTGGCAGAGCACCCAGTGCCCCGGAGCAGGGGACAGAGCTGGCACTGCCTCCTGTACACCTGCACAGAGCCCTGGCAGCTGCAGCAGGCAGGGGCTCTCCCAGGTGTCAGCTTGGCAGCATGCTGAGTGAATTAAAGCTGCTCTAAATATTTAAGCACTTAAGCCATCCTACATCACAGCCAGAATTTCTTGTGCATGAGTACTTTTGGATGCACTAGTGGTTTCATCACTTCTTTTCCTCTGCTGTTCAAGGACAAGGAAAGACACCCATACCCAAATAAATGGCCCCTTTCTTCCACACTGATTTCCTGATATATAAATATATAAAAGAACTATGTTTAAATCTATTTTTTTTACAGATATTGCTATTTTCACACTTCTCCCTTTTTTTTTTAATTCCAGAGTATTTTCCTTAGACCTTAGAGCACCTCTTTAAGGAATAGTACATTGCAGTGTGAACATGCAGTGACTTTCCTAAGAAAATATTGTCAAAATAAAGCCTCTCCACAAAGCATTTGAGTTTCAATAAAGCAGCATCTTAACATTTCTTTTAAAATTGATTTATTATGATCAGTCTATTATTTTGCTTTACAGGAAGACAACACAGAGGAGTGAATAACTTGCCCAATATCACATAAGAAACCTGTGAAAAAGCAAAGATTTGAAAGGCAGAAATGGGATCAGCCACAGCTACTGTCAGCCATCCTTTCATATTTTTAGCTTAGCCTGGAGATGCGACTCTTTTCAGGTGAGTCTGCAGCTGCTCTGATGATGTGTGCAGTGCACTAAGGGCTGAGCCTCACTCAGGTGAGACAGGTGATGTGCTGTCACCATTAGCAGCATCCAAACCCACCAAAACATCATTAACAACAAAAACCTCACTTTCCAGAGTTTCCAGTTGTGGTGACAAAGGGGGCATGAAAACTTGGAGTGCACGACAGTTCCCTCTCTTCCTCCTTTTCCCATGGCGGTTTCCCATCTATACTGGGAAATGCAAAATTCTATTCTGCTATTATCATGTAATCCCAACTTTCCAAGCTCAGGGGCTTCCTGCAATGCTGCAGCCCTTTCTTAAATAAGGTTTTGCCCAAGAGCCAAGCCAAGAGCATGTCCTGTGTTGGTGATGTGAGCCTGCCAGACAAACCCAGGGCATCCTGCTCCATCCTTGTGGGAAGCACTGGGGATGGGCTCCTGCTGTGGAGGAAGATCTTAGTGCAAAATAGTTTTGCAGGAGGTTCAGATGAATAAAAACAATTATTACTGCGAAGGTCACATGGCCACTGTTCTACTTGGAGGTGCCAAATATGTGGCATCTGAGAGAGGTGGTTTTGTCTCTGTTTCTCACCTTTCAAATATATTTTAATTGGTAATAAATTCAATTAGTTTCCCCCAGGTCAAGTCTAGTTGGTGATTGGTAAGTGATCTTCCTGATTGCATCTCATCTGAAGAACATTTCCATCTTATTTTCACTGTTGAGGAGAAGAACAGAGCATCTGGGTGGGTGTCTGGCAACCCACCACAGAGGATCTATTTAACAAAAATCCAGTTCAGCCACAGACCTGGCTACCAAGAAGATCCCAGCTAAAATGTCAATAGTTATCAGCCTGCACAGAAATCTTTGCTGATCTAAGCACACTGAATTGGTCAGAAATTTAAAGTGATCACTGATCTCAATAACAAAATATCAGAGCCCCAGATACACCTGTACCTGTGGCTTTTCACCATTCTTTTCTCCTGGGAAGCACAATGGGTGAGGATACACACTTTCCTCTCCATTGCCATCAAGTTATTCCTGTGCTGCTGTCATCATTTCCATTAGCTTCCAGCTTAGCACAAAGGAAAAATTCTGGGATATTGGTAATCAAACCAACAAAAACAAGCTCTGGAGCAAGCCAGTCGCACAGCATTCCTTGTGTGCCAGAGCAGGAGTGAGCAGTGGGCTGGGGCTGTGCAAACTGGGGTAATTATACGCTGTGCACGCTGACTCGCACTGCAGGGTGTCGCCGGGGCAGGAGCCAGGGGATGTCACTGCTCAGCCTGGCCCCGGCCCCAGGCACAGCCAGCACGCACTCAGGGATGAAGTGACCACCACCTTTTGAAGGATTTTATGCTCCCCAGATCTGCCAGAGCTACAGAAAGGTAAGAGCTCTCAAACTCCTGGCCCAATGCTGAGTTTGCTGCTCAGGAGTGGAGAAGGGAGGGGACAGGACTGAAGGAGACCAGGAGCTCAGGGAGGGTGGCAGCTGGGGCTCTCTGTTGTCACCGTTAAATTTTCATGATTAAATTGTCAAACTCTGAAAATCTGCACCCTCTCTCACTTTCCTGAAATCTGGAGGCAAAGATTCTTCTCAGAATATTTTGTCCTTCTCCTAGAAGATGTCAGGGATGGAAGAGAGGAAAAGGAGATTTCTGTGAAGGTGGAAATGAGAGCAGTAGTAAGGATAGAAATCCAAAGTAATGCACCATAGGAAAGGGCTTAGCTCACACATAAAAGCAGAGCACATACCTGCTTGCTTCAAGTGAATTTATTCATAATAACTTTGTAAGAGTTGCTAAACCAGCTCCAGATGCTGTAGGACACATTACTCTATCAGCTTTCATTTGAAGGACAAGTTATGGACACTGTTTTTAAAAGGGTGTAAATGAAATGCTGGCTACCCATGATCCAACGCTGTTGGTGAGGGAATGTTCATCTATAAAGAAATTAAATTAAAAGTTGGCAAGCATCAATTTTTAAAGTAATGATTAAGTGCTGGAAACAACTGTGTAAGTCTGCCCTCAATTTTGGAAGCTAAAAGGGAACGTGAAAGACAAAACTGTGTTCGTAGAGGACAAAGGCTGAATTTAAACTCAGCATTTTCTATCTTCTGTTTGCTCAGGTTTTAAGGCATAATCAAATGTCACAGCAGAATTGATGTAGTATCTCCCTAAAACAGTATTTCTGTCCACAACAGAGCTAAGGAAAACCAAGATTAATTAATTGTTAAACATCACTGTGGCAGAACAGGAACTGAGCCCAGTTTTTTTTCCCCCAGTCCAGGTTAATGCACAAACCACTGGACAATACATCCCTTTAGTGATTACTCTATTTTTGGAATGGTAATTAGGGAGGGACAAGTCCTAATGCAATCCCAGGGCTCAGCTGTGCTCACCCTCCAGAACAAGTGCCCTTTAAATGTGAATAAAGTTGGTCATCTCAAGGAAACAAGGGATTATACTTCAAAGAGTAAATTAAGGAATGAGGTTTAACAGATAAACCTGGTTTGCATCAAAGGTTAGCACAGAAAGCAGTGATGGATCTTATTCAGTATTTTAATTAATAATCTTGGCAGAAATATAGGAATTATAGGAATATGGCTAATAAAATGTGTTACTTAAAAAACAAATTATGGAAGCAGAAAATCTATTACACTGAATAAGAAAATCGGAGACCTACTGTGGCAGTGTTTGTGTGAATTACAATGCAACAAAGCAGAGCACCTAGAAAACTACCAAAAATTTCAGCTGCAAGCTGGGATTTCACTAGTACAGAATGACATTGGAGGAGAAAGACCTGCTGCTGGTTAACAACAACTTAAATACAAACCATCAGCATGAGGTGCTGGGAAAAGGAAATAAGTGCTGCTGGATTATTCTGCAGACAACTTTTATATTAAATACAAGGTTCATACCATTCCATAGCTGAGGACAGAGATCACTGACCACTCATGGACAAGGAGGATGAATTCACTGTACAGAAATGAAAAGGAATCAAAACCTTGCTTGGTCCTGTGGGGGAAAGACTGCAAAGGGACAGGAATGTTCTCTGGGCTGGCTCGAGGGGAGAAGGTTTTCTGTAAAAGCATGGTGCTGGCACAATAGCACACAGCAAGGAACTACCATCAATAATTCCAGACTAGAAGGTTTGTGAAGGTTTACAGTGTTTGGCATTGCTTGAATGTGAGAGCAACAGGAGCAGTAAATGTACTGAATTATAGACCAGGGCTCCCTTCATGAAGGATTAACCTAACACAAACCTCTGATGAGGGACAGGACTGGAAAATCCAGGCAGTGCCTGCCTTTCCAGAGCCTTGTGAGTGCTCGTATGGGGGTGAGACAAGGCAGTCAGCAGACAAGAGAAGAGAACCAGGTGAAGAGTCTGCAACAAGAAATATGGTGCATATTCAGTCAATCCCCCTCAGCTACATCCTCTCCATTTGAGGAGGCTGGTGATCCGATTCAGGCTTAATAACCAGAATAACTGTGATGCTAAAAAATTAATTTAATGAGTAAAGAATGGGGAATTGGCAGTGTTCTTCATCTCCTTGAAAAGGTTGTCTACTCCAGATATAATGAATACTTTCTAAAGTCCAGCTTCTCATTTGCTGCCAGCAGTCCTCTCTTTTAGCTTCTATTTAAGAATAAGAATAGGCAAATACCTGAGTGCTGCTCCCCAACTCTGTTTGTCTGTATTAGAGCTGGAGCTATTCTTCTTGAACATCTGAAAACCCTCAGCACATGGTGAATGTTACCAGAAATGGCCAACTCAGGACTAAAGGGAAAAGATCTCTCCACTGAGGAATTCAGTGTTTCACTGCAGGCCAAAAACTGGAATTAACTCTTTCACTCAAGTGAGACAGGCTCTTGATATTGTTCAAGGCCTATACGTATTTACATGCCAGCAATGGCATTTTACAGCCACTCTTTGAAATATCAGAAATTTAAATTGACTCATAAACACAGCTGGAAGGGCTAAATGCCCAGGAAAACATTGAGCTAGTGATGACAGGAGAACCAGAACACATTGCAGCAAACTGAAAGCCTTTGGGCCAGTATCCTACAAGCCAAGAGGCCTCTGGAGAAAACTGCTACTCCTCCAGATGTCCATGAAATGTAGACATCATTTACTATGATGTTCTAATGCCAATCTTCCAAAATACCAAACTTTTGGATGTAGTATCTTATATTCTTTAAACACCCAAATCTTAAAGTTTCCTCCCAATTCCATGTTCCCTTTTTTCTGTCTCTGAACACTCTCTCACTGAATGGCAAATCCCACACTGACATCAGATGAAGCTGGAATGGAGATTAGCACTTGTTATAAAGTCACTGCTTGTTGAGATGCCATCCTTGAGAGCCAGGTACGAACCTGAAAGAAGTATTAGTACTGCAGGGAACTTGGATTTTCGAATGCACCCCCTTTCCAAGCAGAGACGGCAGTGCCTGTGCCCCTGCAGGCACACTTCGAGTTAATCCTGCCTATGGGGTTATTTAGCCAGCCGGGACACTCAGGAGGGATGTGCAGAGTGGGAGCTGGAGAGTGGGCTGAGCCCTGGAATTTCACAGCTCATCAGCTTTGCTTGCTGCATCAGGCTGCTCTTCGCACCCAAACAGGAGACCCTGGAGCAAATCAGAGGAAGGGGATGGAAACTGCCTGCCCGTCCCTCCCTGGGATCTCTCCTTCCTGGAACAGAAAGGCATTGTCATTCGCACCTTCACTGAATTGGCTCTTTGTGCATATGCCTCAGGGTGTGATTTACTCCTTTTCTCAAATACTGATTTCCACAGGACTTAAAGTCAGCTTTATTTTCCAGTGCAAACCGGTTCATATCCATATGAAGACGAGCCTAACACTTGAGAGAAGACAGGGAATTGTTTTGGTACCCCTGGGACTACGCAATCCAGCAGTTTGAGTCAATCTGCTTCAGACAAAGGCAGAGCCCACCCCAGGAGAGCTCCAGGGGTGTTATACCTGTGTTATATCAGTGTTATATCAGTGTTATATCAGTGCTATATCTGAGGGATGCCGTGCCCTCGCCCAGAGCTCGGTTTGCTCAGGGTGGCTGCAGAGAGGGCAGCTCACATCACTCCTAAATTGTTAATTGAGACCCTCCTGCTGTCACTGTAGCCAAGTTTATAGGAGATTTTCCTGCTCTTCAGGAACTGCTTCCTGATATTTCTCCTCACTTTTTCCTCCAGGGCTACTCACACTGTTCTCTCCCGTATCTTCCTCTCCAACATCTGAAAGAGAGGGAAATCTTGCTCTAATTTATGGCAACAGCTACAGGTTTGGGAGTCAGTGCTAAAGGGCTCTGTGGCACCTTATACACGGCTGGGACAAAGAACCGAGAGCAATCACTTCTGTGCCAAATTAAAGGGTCTGCACAGTCGCATAAATAACCTAGAAAATGCCTTTCCTGGGCCTCTGGAGGTGCAGCATCCATGCCCAGAGGGTCCCCAAGCCCCTGGTGCTTTGTCCCACAGGCTGAGGAGGCTCCTGCAGGAGCTGAGCCCACCCAGCCCTGGGGCAGCTCCTCCCTGCCAGCACACACAGCTGCAGAACAGCAGAGCAAGGCGCCCAAAGTGAGCAAATCCAGGGCTTTATCACCAGCCCCAGCCCACAGCTTCTGTGCTTGGCAGCTCCCATAGATCAAACACGAACCTGGCAGCCCACACCATTCCCTGCTCTGCTGCTGATTCACTTCTGCACCTCGTGTCCTCCACATTTACCTGGTGATGTTATCCTGACGCCTCGCTGGGTGGAGCCAGGATTAGTCAGAGTGTGCCTGCGCTCTGCAGTTAACTTGACGATTTCTCACTCTCTTAACCATCATTATTCCCTCCTACCCCGCGCCTCTGGCAGGCGCCTGCCTGGGCTTACAGGCACTGCATGGAATTCAAAAGCCCTTTCCTCTTTTTCCTGTTTCACAGAGAGATGGATTCTGCAGAAGTGTCACCCAAATGGACACCACCCAGTATTTAGCGTACCAGGATAGGAATAACACAAAAACTTGGAAACTCCCTGTAATTCCCACACTAATCCCTGTCCCGGGGAACAGCTCTTGGCCAACACCGGCTAAAGTAAATTATCTATCACCGCACTCCTGAGCCCTCAGTCACTGCTGACAAACTCTGTCTCTTCTCCTTTGGTTCGCACAGCTTCATCCTACCCAAATTCTCTTGACTCTCACCTTTTTTCTTCTCAGTGTGATCCTCATGAAATTTCAACAATGGCCTATTAACATCTCTACCATTCCCAATCCCCGGGTTCAGCTCCTTTATAACAACCATACTGAGATGCACCTTTCTCCAGCCATCCTCTCCAATCCAAGTATTTGCAATTTCCTTCGGCATCTTTGGCCTTAACACGGCCAATGCTGTATTTCTGATTTTTTCTCCACACCATCCTACCTATTCCCTTTGTGATTCATTCTGCTACCGTTTTTCATATCACCTGCCGTTCATCCAGATTTGTGAAAATTCTGGCACATCTTCCCTGGTGATCTTTTCAAATTCATTTTTTTTTCTCCCTGACGGGCTGGTGCTTTATCTCAGCTCTGCTGGCGGTTCCTCTTTTGTCCTGCACCTTCAGCACTCCTTGCAAACAGACTTGTTGAGAACATCCTGCCTTGCCCAGCAATTGTTATGCTGCTTTTCTTTGATCTAACACATTTGTGCAGTTTGTGCATCGTGCTCCCTTTTCCCCCAAAACTTCCCTTTTATCCCAAAACACTCACCGACCTATGCAAAAAGGCTGTGCTTTTCTTCTGCAAGGGACACTTGCAGTAAATGTCAGTAAAACCAACCAGTTAATATTGGATCAAGGGGCAGCAAGGGATAATTAACACCTTTCTGCTGGCAGCGATACAAACACACATCTCCATCCGTGTCCTCTTCCTCCCACCCGCCTTTCTGGCGAGGATCAGCTCCTGCTAACACCTGCAAACACATTTTGTGGCCTCATCTTGCTCAGAGCCTCAGGCAGCGCACTCATCCGCAATAAGGATGTTTCCCAACAAAAGCCTGTCACCTACCGATGAGACAATAGTTTCACAGGACACGACTGGTCACGATGACAGTGGTGATAAGGTTGCACAATAACCCGAAGGAATACAGATCCGAATTGCACTGATTGCACTGCCTTAATCACACCTGAAGGTTTTTCACCGGTGCGCCAAGCGTGCTCTTCCCTTCCTTGATTGCTTTGACAATCCATAGAAAAAAGAACAGGTTAACTTTTCAGCAAGGGTAACTCTTTCAGTCACACTTCGCACACATCGAATAGCGTTTTCTGGGGGGACATTTTTAGTTTCCCAGCACAAACAAATGCATTAAGGTGGTATTTTCTGCTCTCCACCTTCCTCATCATGAAGTGTGATAGGAGCTGACTGCTCTCCAGCCTACAAAAAGCCAGAGTGTGAGAACTGCTCGCTTCCCTCTGAGCAACACCTGCGTTTGGGAAGCAGGAGCTAGAGGACGAATTGCAGGCACGGAGAGTGGCGTGCAGAGGGTTTTACTGTGCCTCGCTTGGGCAGGGGAGCTGCAGAGATGTCTGGAGAGAAGCAGATGTGCCGGGATGTGCCCATGGTCATGTACGAGCCGCACCACGAGCGCTACAGACCCGAGCCCAGCGCGCCCGGCTTCGGCCAGGAGGGTGAGAAAGGGGCTGGGAACGGGGGGTCCTGGGATGAGTAAGGGGAACTGGGATGGAAAAGGGGGTCCTGGGGGTCACTGGGGCTGAGAAAGGAGGTCCTGGGGATCATTCGGGCTCCTTTGGCTTTGCAGAGCCATGAATCGGTTCAGGGCTGTTTCTCCTTGCGAGGCCCCTCTGTGTCACTCCACGGGGTTTTGGGAGGCAGAAGCTGCCGGCACTTTAACATTTTGCCCTGCTTTTCTTTGCACAGGAGGATATGAGTACCCTTCTCCCCCACCTTACTCCTACCGAGAAACCACCATCGTCGAGGAGCCGGGTGAGCCCAGGGCTGGTGCTGCACGCCAGCAAAAGGGAAAAGGGTTCAGGTTCAACATCACACAGAGGCTGGGAGGTTCTGACCCAATCACAACCTCACAAGCTGGAAAATTTCTACAGAAATGTCAAAAGAAAGGGGACTCAGACTTGATTTTTCCAGCATTAGCCATATCTGCTTAAAAACCCATTAAAAGAAAAACAAAAAACAAACCAAAAAGGCCCGAAGCCAGGGCCTTCAGAACAAATAATTTTAAGGCCAGTGTTTCTGTTCTAGTCACCTTTGGAAGTGGAGAAGCTCAAATGAGATGCTGAGGAAAGGCTTTGAAGAACAGTCAGCAATACTTTATACAGGAGGAAAGGAGGCATACATTTTAAAATATCCCTAAAATCACAAGGCACTTGAGCTCAGACATGCTCTTATTCTATCTAACAGATATCTTCCCACTCCTCATGTTTTGCCTCAGGCTACAGTGTGAAGTTGTACCCTAAATATGTTTTAGGATGCTTTAAATGTGTTTTTACTGAAAAAAATTCTGAAAAAATATCCTTCGTGTACCTACAAGGGGCATGCCTATCAGGGAATATGATAGTCAAGTCTAGACTGCAAAAACATAAACTAGAGACTAACTGGGGACAGCACCAGCAGCTGTTTGATGGCATTTAGGTGTAAGAGTAACTGCTTTGATGAATTTCTCATAACTACTGAAAAGTTGATCCAGAAAGTTCCTCAACATCCTTCGAATCCCTTCTTCAGGGAGAACAAGTATTTTCATATTATTTTAAATATCAGAAGACAAATCCCCAGTGTCAGAGTACATCCACCAGGAGGTGGTGGGGACTGCCTGACTGGGGGTCATCCCACAGACAATTCCCTGTGTGTGTCCTTATCCAAGCAAACACTGGCTGGTTTTAGGTGCAGTTTTGGGATACCCAGAGCAACCAGCACAGTAGTTCTTAGGATAAACCTGAAATCAATAATTATAACACATCACATTAAGAACCCACATTCTCCCAATTAAGGCTTTATAACTTGCAAAATATTTCCTGTGCTTCTAATTTGGCTGTTTCTCCTCTCCTCCTGAACTCAGTTTATTTGGTGCCCCAGCCTCCCATCATCGTGGCAGGGATCTTCTCCAGCAAACCAACATCCACAATCTGTCCTTCCTGCCGCCAGCACATCACCACCCAGGTCACCTACAGACTGGGCAAGCTGTCCTACCTCCTGTGCACCAGCCTCTGCATGGTTGGGTAAGTTTTCATGGGCACTGTGCACATTCAGCATGACAGAAGGTTAAAAACGAGTAATTAAAAATCAAAGTTCTAGTTAGTGCTTATACAGACAGTTTGCCCTTCTCCACTTGATGAGAAGCCATCCTGTCCTTTCTAGATACAGTCATCATGGCTACAGGGGATGCAAACTTGCTAAATTTAACCCAGTATGTTTCTCATAAGACGAGCAGAAATTAGTACGTTGTCTACTTCCCAGCTGTAATTTAGGATCAGCCTCAGAAACAGACTCATGCATAAGATGTCAGAAGCAAAGAAGATTAATTTTTTGGAAGATACATTAATAGACTTGGGAGAGAAGTGGATTCACACAGTGAAAAGGCAGAGAGAACAAGGCAGGGGAAAATCACAGCAGAAAAGGAAAGGCAGTAATCATTCTGTGCATGTCCAACTCCTCTTTGGCTCCAGGTGCTGCTTCGGCTGCTGCTTCGTCCCTCTCTTTGTGAAGGTCTTCAAGGATGCAGATCATTACTGCCCATGCTGCCAATTTCACATTTATAGATACAAAAGACTATAGAAACAAAGTTCATGCAAGCAGATGATGTAAAGCCTCCATTTCCTAATGGCATAAGATTCTGCACATGAAACTACTGCTAGCAAACCCACAGGACTGTGCTTAGGTTCTGCAGCTCCCTTGCTGGTGAACTCACCTGGTAAGCTCCAGTTTACCACCACATGGCTGGACTGGCTCTAAAACAAAAAAACCCTTCCAAGAGTAATTTCCAGTGTTTATGCTCCGTTTGATTTGCTGCCCTGTGCTGTGAAGTTTCCAGTTGGTGAGTTACTTCAGCTCTTCTCAAATCTCCCACCCAGCTGGGACACAGCTCTGGACCTCTCAGCCCACCACTAAGCAAGGTCTGGACGTGGATGTTTCAGAGAAGCTCTTCTCTGCATTGGAACTGACTGGTTGGGATTTCATTTCTTTCTGCTCTTCTCCCTGCAGGATCTACCCCTGCAGGGCTGTGGGTGGTACAGTGTAGCTGATTATTTATTAACAAAACACTAAGTTATGAGACTGTCTTTACTCTCTTACGTATGAGGTAAGAAAATAAATCTGTTATTGTTCACAATACTGGTAAAACATCTGCTGTCTGCATTGCTGACGTGCCCTGAGCATGAGATGCAGGTCACTGGGACACCCCCGTTACATTAACAAGCCACAGTCCAAAAGGCAAAAACACAAATAAGAAAAATCAGTTTGAACAAAGCACAACACAATGCCTTTCCTCTGCCTTTTCACTGCAATGCATCATCTCCCAAAGCAGGAGTTATTAGACTTCACACAGAACTTTATAGTCACTTACCGTGTGAAATCAAATATCTGCAATTACAACACCCAGGAGGTGCCCAGACCCTTCTCAACACTGACACTGCAGTGTGACCACTGCTCCTGTCCCTGCAGTGAGTGACCAGTGTCCCTGTCCCTGCAGTGAGTGACCAGTGTCCCTGTCCCTGCAGTGAGTGACCAGTGCTCCTGTACCTGCAGTGAGTGACCAGTGCTCCTGTCCCTGCAGTGACCAGTGCTCCTGTACCTGCAGTGAGTGACCAGTGTCCCTGTCCCTGCAGTGAGTGACCAGTGCTCCTGTCCCTGCAGTGAGTGACCAGTGCTCCTGTCCCTGCAGTGACCAGTGCTCCTGTACCTGCAGTGAGTGACCAGTGTCCCT
>JAOTQP010000724.1:5132778-5172201 GCA_026413545.1 Cichladusa arquata
CAGTGACCAGTGTACCTGTCGCTGCAGTGAGTGACCAGTGCCCCTGTCCCTGCAGTGAGTGACCACTGCTCCTGTCCCTGCAGTGAGTGACCACTGCTCCTGTCCCTGCAGTGACCAGTGTACCTGTCGCTGCAGTGAGTGACCAGTGTCCCTGTCCCTGCAGTGAGTGACCAGTGCTCCTGTCCCTGCAGTGAGTGACCAGTGTCTCTGTCCTTGCAGTGTGACCAGTCCTGGGGCATTGCCCGCCACCGCCCCCTGGCGGGCACGGGGCGCAGGGACAGGGACAGCAGGAAAGGGGTCAGAGACACGGGCTGGGACACAAGGAAAGGGTCATGGACACAGGCAGGGACTCCGGGAAGGTCAGACCCCCCTCTGGCACTGTGGCACAGCGAGGACAAGTGCTGGCTGTTGGACACTGTGGAAACGAGCTCCAGAAATGGCACTGCCCCACCAGCCCCGTCACCCTGGGCCAGCTGTCACAGGCTGCATCCAAAACTGCCCCTACCGAGCTGATCCCACAGCTAAGCTAGGCTGGGCATATGCACTGATTTTTACTTCAACACCTACACCACTGCAGCCTTTAGACCCCAGTCTTCAGACTGAGAGACGTGAAAACACGTAATCAATGCATGTAAAAACTGTTAAACAACCACTTTCCCAGCCCTGCATGAAACCCAGAGCCAGCACTGTGCAGCCTCAACACCCAGAGCAGCTGCTCCAGCTTCCAACTCCTCTGTACCAAGGTCAGTGACTGTCCCTCCCCTGGTCACCCAACCTACTGTCACCTAATGGAATACAAACCCACAAGGATTAAAGGCAGCCCCACAGATGGCAGCACAGCAGGTTTTACCAATTCACACTTTTTTTTTGGATGTTAAGATTTTTCTCCATTTTAAAACCTGGCTGTGAAACCACAAGCATTGCTGTTAATTAGTGGTAAATAATGCGCCAAGTCAGTGACATTAATCAGGAAAGGTGCAAAACCCAAATCCATGTGAATATACACATGGCAAAGAAATTATATGACTTGAGATGTGCAAGAGGTATTTAACAGAAGTAGTTAGGACATTTTTACACCACTATGTATAGGTACAATAGTTTTACACAATTATTTAATAAAAAATAAAGGCTTCAAGCCATAGCAAATTTAATTTCCTGCTGTGCTTGGTATACAGCTAACATCACCTGGGGCAGAAATTAAATAGAATACGGATTTGGAGTTGGATTAGGGCACATCACATGTGAACATTTCCCCCTTTTTTTGACCCCAAAGACCGGGCAGGTTTAACAGCTAGCAATAAATGACACTTGCTGCTCTCACATCAAACAGTGACACTCTCCACCTGAATACCAACATGTTTCAGAAAAACAAGGGCTCAAAATGTGGAAGCTGACATACAAGGCAGAATTCACCTTACACTATTAATGCCATTCCTGACATACAATTGGACTGAATTTTGTAAACTTCATCTACTTGATTTAACCCAGATCTGGGTTCTGAGTGACCCAAGAGCCGTAACTCCGACTCCTCTCCAAAATGAAGAGCCAAGACACCAGAGCAGCGTTGAACCCGGGCTGTTTATTTACAATATGTACAGTTCCTACAGAAAAGGATTTCTCACAGAGGCTCTGACACAGCGACCCCCCAGCGTGGCTCCGACAGCGCAGCGCCCGCGGCCGGGGCTCCGAGCTCGGGGCCGGGGCGGGAGGCTGGCACGGGAGGAGGCTGGCACGGGAGGAGGCTGAGGCTGGCACGGGGAGGCTGGAGGAGCCCCGGAGGGCAGCAGCTGAGGTAGATCCGGGATGCGGGAGGCACTCGCTCGGCTCGTCCTGCCTCTCGTCGGGGTCGCTGTGCCAGCCTGGGCTGGTGAAGGGGGCTGGGGCTGGCTGTCACTCCCTAGTCAGCAGCTATCACTGGTGTGACCTGCTCAGATCTCACAGAATGCTTTGGACTCCTTTAGGACAAAAGGCACTATGTAAATCTACAGGAACAAGGCTCTATTTTTGCAGGGAGAATTCGGATGGGCTGTTAACAACATGTCGCTCTGATGCTGTGTACCGTGAAATTACATCCTTATTGCTTAACACGTACGTTACCATTACCTTAATTTAATGCACTCACTGTCTATCATCCAGATAATTCCAAAATCTGAATAAAGAAATGAAAAGCATGGCAATTTTGAAGACTGTATTCTTGTAATTTTTTAAAAATGAACTCAACAAACATACTGCACCTGAGTAACCCTCCTGTCCTCCTCTTCATAGGTCTTTCCACATCTGAGTAACAAGTTACTTGTGCTCCAAAACTTTTTATTTTTCCAAAAAATCCTTCAGTAATTGAAAATTGCATAAGGAATGGCTCAAAGTATGGACTTCAAACTAGTGTGGGAACAGCACAAATACTGAAGCACATAAAATCCAATCATCTAAAACCCAAAAGGCACCCAAAATCTACCATTAGTGGCTTTTTATTCTGAAATAGGGAGGATTGTGTTTCTTAAGTCCCTAAAAGCTACCACCATCCCATAAATTAATGTGAAAACTTAGTGATGTTCAGATATAAGCTCAATTTTATCAGTCTAAACAACACTAAATATAATTAGGGCTTACTACTGCTGACCAGAGCCTCCGATTCCCAGAAAGAGTTTGGAAACAAATTGTGACATTTACTGAAAGCCTGTAGAGACAATCCAAGTACCAGTAAAAACACCCCTGGGATGGTGCAATTCTCACCAGCTTGATGGAAATGCATAGCAAAGCAAAGCTTCCTCCACTTAAGGCATGCCAGTTAAGCACTTCCCTCTATCCTAACCTACACACTCAGACAACAAAACCAAAGTAAACAACTAGTTTGCCTTGACTGGAAATAAGAGACAGTTAAAAGCACTGCAAGATACAAACTAAAAAGAGAATCAAACATACCTAGAACTTACACCTTCTGTTTTGGTTATGAATACAGAGAACACATTACAGAGGGAATCTATTACTCTGTAAAGAGACCTTACCTTTAGAGACTCCAGATTTCACTTTACACCATTTATAATATTAGACTTGAGAATGTGGACCACAAAATTTTGTACAGGCAGGCAGAGTCCAGTCTACCACAAAGACTCTACTACAAGCTTTACAAACAAACTAGTAAAATAATTTTTCCATTTTTCTTTTTTTGTACATGGCTCCTTTCCTGGAAAAACTTTTATTTGTTAAGCTCAAATGTGACTAATTAGGATGTAAAAAAACCAAACCCCAAAAAACCTCCAAACCCCGAAACTATTAAACAGAAGCCCCCACAAAAGTTTCCCCAAAACAACCAATGAGGATTATACAATTGTCAACACTTAAGGAAAAAGAAAACCACACCTTTAAGTAAAATCTAATGAATGAAAACATTTCCTAAAACTCTACTTCCAAGGAGAGGAGAAATCTTCTTCAGTGTCCATGTCATCACTCATCGAAAAAAATTTTATAGAAAATTTTATTCAACATACAACATTTTCCAGCAAAAAAAGGCAATATACAGGAAGAGGAGTTGTACACTGAGGCTACAGAAACAAAATAAAATACTGGAAAAGAATGTAAAATTAAGTGTGAATTGCTGATTCTATCTTTACTGCACTCAAAACTAGACACGCGGCTGGCATTAGCTCCAAAGAAAAGGAAGCAGTCTGGGGACTGAAATAAAACTACACACAATGAATATCAACATCAGTGAAATTCACTTGCAGACTCACCCAATAAAATTAACCTCCAAGTGTTAAATTGTACATGTTCATTCATTAAATATACAATTTCTTTTTTCGTTTTTTTTTCTTCTTTTTTCATTTTTTTTCCTCCTTTTTTATACAAAGTCAACAGCTTACTAAACACTAGTGAGCATGCCCTCTGTGCTAAAAGGCTAGTTCTTGTGTTTTCCCCATCTCTTCCCATGGTAACTAAATTAATGATATTTATAATCTTTTCACTTGCTTTTGCCAACTTTTGAGTGTCATTCTATTTGCCAGAAGATGGCATAATCAATCACAACGGTTGGAAATTTCATAAAAAGACCCAAATATCTCTTTTTAGGACTCGGGGCATCCACTTGGCAAAACGGGATGCAAAGTATTGACTAAATTAAATGAAAACTAGTTCATTAAAAAAGATTCTATGAAGCTGGAGGAGACAAAAATCCCAAATAAGTGCCAACAATGTACACAATGAAGTAGAGATTGCTATTTATTGATGATGTGAGTTTTCTTTTGCATTTACAAATGCACAAAAATGTCATTTAAAGTATAACTGAAGGAAATAAATCTGATGTGAGTCTAAACATAAGACTTACTAGCTGCAGTGATGGTGAACACCACATGGGAAGGGCAGCCAGTCAGCTTATGCCATCTATAAACGTACTACAGACAAATAATTTTGCCAATGTCAACTGTTCTACTAAACTCTTCCCTCATTATGCTGACAATTGCCTTGCATTACGTTTACCATAAAATAACTCTCATTGGCATCCAAGCTTTTATAAAAACACCTTCATTTTGCTCAAAAAGGGCAGTCAATAGATACAGAGAAGCCAAACTGAACAGCCTCAACAAAATAAAATTAACATCAGCAGCAAATCCTCTTGCTGAAGACTTCAGATGTAGTGCACGTGTACCAAAGTTCTACAGTTGTTAAAAAGGTGCACACACACACTTATTTTTGTCCCTTGCCTTGACAATCTGGTTAAGTAAGTCAGTTATGGATTTTAATAGCTTTTTCAAGGTAAGTGTAGCGACTTCTCTTTGGGGCTTTATTGAAATGGTCAAGCCCTAGCCATGGCCTTGGATGAGACATGTTGCCTAGAAAATAAAAGAGAAAAAAATAATGAAGTTTTAAGATAAAATTGGAAACATGTTTCCATTACACAAACTACTCCTGTGTGCCCAGCCCAGAGTTTGCTGGGAGTCACGGGGAGTGCAGAGGAGTGCAGAGCAGCCCCAGAGCCAGGCAGGGCTTTCCTCCCAACAGCACATTCCACAGCTCCTTCTGCATCAGGTACCTGCTTTTTCTCTTCTTCTGCAGGAGATTACAGCACTGAAGGGCGTGCCAAAGCAAAATAACCACTGTTATAACTCATGGCCAGAGGCACACCAGAGTACCAGCTTTCACCAAAGTGCTGAGCCTGTTTCAAACAGGGAGGAATCTGCCACTGAAACATGACAACCAACAGTATTTATCATAATCTCTGTTATTCCTATCACCTGGTTTTAGTGGGAATATCTGTTAAATTCATGTAAAAGGCAAATAATGCTAATTAAGACATCATGAAACTGACTCTCCTCTTTCTTTTCTAAGAAAAAACCCTAGTCACTTAGATTGCAAAGAAAATATAGATTTTTTCATTTGTTCAACCCAATATTATTTACTCTACTGCTAGTTTTCATGGAAAACCACAGTCCACATACTTCTTGCAAATGAGAGAAATTCTCTTTTAAGATGTTCTCAATGCAGAGCATCCAATGTTCTTTGAAGTGAAATGATAAAGGCAGAAACTAAAGAGACCCCCAGCAAGGGAAGCACATTCTAAATTCAAAGCCATCAGCTGCAACCACTAAAGCATAAAACACGTGAACTTGTTGGTTGCCTGCATCTGCATTTTGCGATAAATTTCCTTCAATCAAAATTATTTTTTTTTCCTTGCTTGAAAAAATGGTCAGTATGAAATTAAAAGAGAATTGCCAATCTTAGTGGGAGAATTTGAATGTTTCTGAAAAAAGTAATTAGGTCCTACATGGTCCTCCCAGCCCAAAACATTTTATGCCTATGAAAACACTCCTATGGTGGAACTCCCAAAGGAGTAACCTGGTTTCTCCCATGTATAAATGTCTAAGAAAATAGAGGTTTAAATGTCAGTCAAGTAAACAAGATGGCAAGCCCATCCAGACACAAATTTAGATGGAGCTGCATTTGTACCTTGGTGAATCATCTCTTAGGGGAAAAAAAAATCTAAACAGCATCTAATTGACAGATTTAATGGTCTTGTTAGAATCTTCAGATTCATTGAGGATAACAAGAATAAAGAAGAATTAACTTTCCACGACAATCAAACATGCAAGTGGTAGATGGACAATAAAGACAAGGTGCAACTGATGCTGCACAGTGTGTTATACTGATACTGGACCCATTTGGTTATTCACATGCAATCTTTTAACTGAAAAGGAAACAGATTCTTTACCTATAAGCCTATAAAATACATATTCTTGATCTAACACATTACATATTAACACTGCTCAGTGTGCACACAGAGTATATAAATACCTGCTTAGTAACTACATCTAATGCATGTCATGTAAAAAAAAACAAACTCTTTCTGCATCCTGAGTTAAGGATAAACACAAATAACAACTGGCAGAGCAACTTCAGCAGGCCAAAAGAAAAGTGAGGTTATCAAACAACTCACCGGGTTGGGACTCAAAATCTTTCAAGTTCACTTCATACTCATCTTCGTTGAGATACTGGTGTCGGCCCATCATTACAATGGCAAATTTAAACTATGCAAAGAAAAACAACACAAAACCAAGTGGTAGGATACAGCATTGAAATAAGGTCTTCAAGCCTAAGTTCACAGTCTAACTTGCAGCTGGTTATAAGTAGTACTCTTCAGGGGTTGAAATCCTGGTTAAAACCCTCATCAACAACCTGGATAATGGGACAAAATAAATGCTTGTGAAATCATGAACCCCCATCCTAGAATACTGTGTCCAGGTTCAAGCCCTCCAGGGGACAGGGCAACAAACTGCAGCAAGCGCAGCAACAGTCCAGCAAGACTGTGAGAGGACTGGAGGGGAACCTGGTGTACAGGAACCTCTGGGAAATGGGTTCTGTTTAGCCCAGAGAAGAAAAGGTTGACAGGGTATCTACAGCTTCCCACCACCTGAAGGATGGTGCACAGAAGCAGGCTCTTCTCAAAAAACTGCACAGAGGTGACCTCCACAAGTTGCAAAATGAAACATTGTGATTATGTGCAAGGAAAGCAAAGCCTTCCCAAAACACAGTGTCCAGAACAGGGCAGAATTCCCACCCTTGGGAGTTTACAAATTGCAACTAAAAAACCCTGCACAACCTGACAGTCACAGTCTGCTCTGAGCAGGAATGCAATGTGGGGGTGGCTTCTAAAGGTCCCACACCAGCCACACTTTTCTGGGTTACTTTAATGTTTTGCAGAATCTCTCTCTTGATGCAGTACAGAAATACTGATCCTACCCACCCTAACTAATTAATCCTAGAAAAACCATTATTTCAGTCAAGCAGCTGTTCTACCACACAAAATCTACACTTATCCCAAATCTGTGGTGTTCCAACCTACTACAATAAACTCATTTAGGGTTTACAGTCAGCAGTAAAAACTCTTCCAACTTGAAATTACCTTTTCAAATTCTTTTTCTTGTATGTCCAGCATTGTCTGAATCCGCTTCATAACCTCTCTGAAGTGTTCGCCCTAATAATTACAACAAGATTTTTAATGTCAAAAAAATCTAGGAAAAAAAAGGGAAGCTGTTAGTATTTCCTGCTTTAAGCTTCATTGAAAAACATTGCCTCAAACTCTCTGTTATTTACAAAATTACACAAGTGTCAACATCATTCTCTACAATATGGAAGAACAGCAGACAACTTGCACTAAATTCAGGAACTTTAAGTATTACTGATTCACCATTATGCAAACTGCCCAATAAATTGGCCAGGCACTGCTACTGCTATGTACAAGTCTGGTTAAAGTAAATTAGCAAAGTTAGAAAATCAACAGCAAAACAGGAACATGTAAAAAACCCCATATTCTTGCTAAGCATATTACTACTTTTTGTAATATATTTTTGTTTCCTCTCTATGCACACTGCCCAAAAAAGTGACAGATACCATCAATTTAAAGATAAATAATATATATTAACTGTCATAACAGGGAAATGCAGAACAAATGGTTTCCACCAAGAATCACCACACAGGTTTTACACTTTGATCAAAAATATGGAAATCAGTAAAATTCTAATTTTAGAGTTTTAGAAGTAGAGATACGGACGTATTTCTCATTCCCAAATTTTTAAAGTAAGTAATTTTCATACAAAGTAACTACATGAACTAGAAAAAATTTAGAAGCAAATGGCTAACTGCTCCCAGAAATACATATTGATGTTAAGAGAATCAGGGTGACATTCAGCTGTCACAGCACCACAGAAAAACTTGAGAATTTAAACTAAGCCTTTAAAATTAGCTCCTGTACTTGTACCAACTTCCAGCCCTAGCAGATAAAGCACATCAAATTACAGAAGGGATGAAATGCAAAGTCATCTCAGAAGGTGATGGAGAAAGCAGCCCCATTTTCCATAATCATGTCTCAGTGAGAGCAACCATGGCAGGGCCACTTTTGCCAACAGCTCTGCACTGCAGTTACTGAAGTGCTGCTGGAATAGGGCTCTGGTTTGTTGGGGATCCTGCAGGGGCAGGGGATGACAGCTGCTGCCAGCTTTCTAGGTCTTGTACAGGCTCACTGAAACACTGAACAACCTGGATATGCAAAAGGAACTGAGCTGGGAAATGATTTAACCTTAAAAAGGCAGAGATGGGGCAGAACCTTTGATACAAGAGCTGTGTTTTCCTACACACCTCTTGCACTAACACATTTCTTTGACAGTACCTAAAGAAAACATCATCAGTATAATCCTACAGGGAGAAAAAGGGAGGCATACTGCACCTGGTGTATCCTCAGCAAGAATGGAATTCCAAATGTCCCGAAAACCTCTTTGTGGAAATGTGCCACTGTGATTAGCATCTCATTTTCTTTATCTATATCTACCTGGTCCAGAGGAATTTCCTAGATCCAGACAGAGAATTGTGACTCCAATCAGCCAAACTTCCACAAAAAGAAACTAGCTTTTAAATAATTTATCTAGTTATTAAGGAACTGAAAGCATTATTGATGTACTGTTACTGATTTAAAACAATTCTATTCAAAAACAAATTAAAGAGCCATGTTGTTTAACAGAGCCTTCCACCAGAGTCCTTCATCCCTGGCATGAAAGAACTTCAGCTTCCCCTACTCAGGAAATATTCTCCTGGTTTTCCTGAATGGCTTTTTTGACAAGAAATCTTGAATCAGTGCAGAACTAGCTGACAGTAGCACAGGCCCCTTGTCAGCTCCTCATTACAATTCACACTGGAAAGGTTTTGTTTTTTTTTTTTTATTTCCGATCTCTCAGGCAAGTTAGCAGATCTATGAGATGTTTAGAAAAAAAAAATCACACGTTAAGTATCAAATTTGCCTCAAGAACCTTAAATGTAACAGAAATGGAAACAAAACCTTCTTTTATATTAGAGCACAAAAGTGGGTTCTAAGCATAAACATTTCTATCATGAGCTCTCAAACAAACCTTGGAAATACTGCCAAGAATTAAATGTCCTATGGACAGGCTCTTGCAAAGTCTCCATGTATTGTTATAAAAACTTACATAAAATTGAAAGAATGAAACCATTATAGGGAAGCAGATGGAACAAAGGATGATCTTTTTAAAAGCATTACCTTTAAAAATACATGTAATATTATCATGTAATCTTAATACAAACATCACAGTATTTGAAGACCAGCACCCAGAAAAAGAAAATTACTACTTGAAAGAGTTTCCTCTTTTAAAGTCAGGTTTTAAAGCTTCTCTAAGACAAGCCCAACTCACCTCTATTCGAAACGTTCGACTTGTTGCAGGTGACAAGCACTCTAACAGCTCATCCTCCTGATGGACACCGATTATTTTGTAACTTACAATTTCTAGCAGCCTTGAAGATAAACAGGAAAAGCATTTTTAAAAAGTGAATTGAAAAAAAAAAAAATCAATGCAACATTTCTTTCTCAAACCTTGAGAGAGATTAGTGTAGAATGTAAAGTGATGCTGCTATTGTATTTATAAAATTTTAAACTCAACCTTTAGCAAAAATTAAGCAGTAAAGCCATAAGAGGTTAAATTATTTCTGGCTCATGGCAAAAAGCTAGGATGTGCCATTACAAAATATGGGTTTCTAGTGGAGTTTATTTTATATATCCTCTTTAAATGACCTCACTTTATACCCCTGTAACTCTTGAGAAATGAACAGCATGAAGTGCTTGGATTTTAAACAACTAGTAAGTCATGACTAACAAATGCAATTGATGAAACTCAGAGATGTAACTTTATTAAATACAAAATAAATAAATAACTGTGTAAAATTTATATTCATAGTTAAGAAGAACCCCTAACAGTGGCAACCTGGAAGCTTTTAACAGAATATTACATTTAATCTGCTAAGCATGCTTTCTACAGTGTTTTAAATTCTACAGATACTTTGCTGCATAAAATTTACATGACCACATAGAAAAAAATCATAGTCTTCCATTAATTAAGCTTTACCTTAATTTCCCTGAACCTTTTTCAGAGAGTTCTACAACTTTTTTACATTCTTCTAACAGGTCCCGCACACACCCATGCTTATCTGGATATACTGTTATTTCCTGTGGAATTTGAAACACAAAAGTCATTAGAAAATCTGAAAATGTAAACAACCACATTAAAGCACACAACACACCAGATTGTTCTCCTAAACCACTCATCTTGAAAAGACAACTTAAGTCAGCACCTATGTCATCTTCAAAATTTTTTAAACAGATTTGATTATTTTTTACATTTTTTGTGCTCTTTGGTTTTTTTGTTGTTGTTGTTTTATTAGATTTTTTTTTTACATCATGTACAGCTTTGTTATAATTCGTTGTTACTCAGGGTAGAGTGTGTGACCCATAAGCACAGCCACACCAGCTCTGACATAGAAATGACAGCAAGTGTGTAATAATGGCTTCACTCACCTCTTCCCTAAACTGGCTATTTAGCCATATGCATTTAAAACTTCTTCTGTTTTCAAAATCAGTTATCTTCATTTTGAGCTTAAGAAAAAAAAGAAAAACACTTTAGGCATACTTTGAATAGGGCAGAATTATTTTTTATAACTCACCCCAATAGAAGGAAAAGACTCTTACCTGTTGATAGTAGAGTTTTTTCGGTTGCCTAGGCTTGAAGAACTGCAGAAGATCTCTTAAAGTACCTTCATAATTATGTCTAAGAGGATTACCAGGGCCATCTCTGTAACTACAGAAGGAAAGAAAACATGTTCTTAAAGTCCATCTCTTCAAAATCCATCACTGCTCAATAAAAGAAGCACTAAGAACATTTTTATTACTGGCTTCCAGTTTCACATAATTGCTAACACAGCCTAAGCAGCACAACACACAGAACTTTAGTGATTTTTAAACACAGCTGGGCTGTGGGAACAGAAAACCATTCAGGGTGTGTGTTAACTCTCCTGGATGTTTACAAGCTCACTGTCAGTGCTGCAGGCTGGCAGACCTACATTCCTCTGAAATTACTGGCATAGCAGCACATGCTTTAGATTGTGAAAGGTTAATTTGTGGAGCCATATGACACAGCAAATTCCACAGTGACCACAGAGCACTGGAAACTACAAAGAGCTACTCAAATTCTCACTGATGATGAAGAGAGATAACCTCAGGTAACTAAAGAGCATCTACACTTCCATGAATACAGAAAACTTTAAGTTTTGTGTGTGCATTATTCCTATACACAGAGCTATAATACACTACTTTCTGCTATAGTTTTATACAGATTCAAATCTAGTTTTACACAAATGTGTAAAACCACCACTTTAACCAGAACTATCCCTCTGAGCACCTGTGAACTTGTTAGATTGTTATCATCTTCATAGAACCTCATTTGCAGTCTTTGAGGAGGGGGGCATTCAGTGAAGTAACTCCTCCATTTAAACTTGTAAAATCAGCAAAAATACTGCTTTTATGTGCATTTGTTTCTGCTCTCCTCCATTCTAGAAATCTGCATTCACTGAAACAGCATTTGCATTAACTTAGCAATTTATCCCACAGCATCAGGCTTTGAAGTAATTAATGATTTTTAAAATGACATTTACTAGAACTCTTCTAAAATATGCAGTTCTGGAGACAGACATTGCAATACTTCAACTGTCAAAGCAACCTGCTGTGCTTGCCACAAAGGTAACACCTTACTGGTAGAGAATTAGTTAATGACCTGGAAAAGGCTAATTTTTGAGGAACAGCTTAGACACAGAATATTAAGGAATTCATCTTACCCTTGGGACTTGAAAAACTGTAATAGCATTGGATCCGTGTTAAGTCTCTGAGCGACTGTTTTTGCAACCTGAAAATAAATTTTCAGTAAGTTCTGAATTGTTTCACACATTTATGACATTGCTCTACAATTATACAGTCATTCATTCCATGACAGGAACATTATGTTACTGAAATTCTGAGAGAACCCACTATGCCTACCTCCCCAAGGCTAAGTAAACTAGTAGTGTTAGCTTCTGAACAGTTGACACAGAATAAGATATTCTAAGAAAAAAAAAAGAGGAAACTGTTTTATTACAGTAAGTTACTATTGCCAAAAGGCCACTAAATCCACAACAATTGCTCCATTCTTATTTTGCTTGGTTTTGTTGTTTGGTTGCTTTTTGGTGTTGTTCGGGTTTGGTTTTTTTTGTAAATTATAGTATTAGGGAAATAAGGAAAACTTGCTCTGAGGATTCCCACTCCTTCAAGGAAACAAAAGAGAAACAGGACACATGCCTGAAAGTAATTCATCCTATTGGATAAAGTAACAACAAAGCCTGGGTCATTTGGGATGGTTTTATCACAGAAAATGACATCCACACGGTGATAGAGGTCTCGGAAGTATTCCTTAGCTGTTGGGAGCTCGCTGTTATCATTTTCTGGGTCATCCCTGCAAGAGCAAACAAATGATACCATTACACATCACAGTGTTACACACACAGGCAGCTGGGGCTTTTAAAAACATGTGCTACAGTAAGTCAGCAACAGTGGAGAGATAGAGAGAAGTTTAGAAACCTTTGCAAGAGGCACCACTGGTACACAGTAGGACTGGTGCAGCCAGCAGTGACCCAGAGCCCGGCGTGTCTGTGCTGCAGGGCCCGGTGCCCTCGCCTGCTCTGCTGCTCCCCTGGCAGCCTGGCCCTGCTCTTGGCTCCTGTGGCTCCACAGCACCACTGCAGCAGGAGCTGGCCCTCCCTCCCTCCCACCTGGCACATCCCTGTGTGTCTGTACCAATGCTGCACAGCTTTCCATGAACCCCTGTATCAAACACTTCGCACAGAGGCCGGATGGACAACGTTCCTTGGCACAGAGAGGCAGAACAGTGGGCACAGGGGCTGGTTTGGGTCACTCCTGACTGGTACCCCAACTTCTCTGCAGAGAAATAGCACCAGGGTACAAGCTGTGCACTTACCCAGGAGTCAGCAGCCAGCCAAGGGTGCATAACACCAACTGGGTCAACTGGGAATGCGAGTTCCAAGGCATGACATGAGAAATACATTCATCTCACATAATCTGGGGTAAGAGTGCTGAAGATAGACTAGCTGGCTTCCACCCACTGTCAGCCCATGGAGAGAAACAGAGCAACACAGTTGGGTGTGACCATCAGGAGTGAGAGTATAGAAATGCTGATTTATAGCCCTGCCAAGCTTATGAAAGGTTCCTTTATTGGATACAAGATGCAGGAGCTCCCCCCTTGCCTTGGAGAAGTCTCCAGCTGAAGAACCAGTACACCTAAGAGTGATGCATGCTCAGGCAAACTAGGAGCATCTCATCACCACAGACCAGTAAGGACCTGACTGTGAGCACAATGGAGAGGCAAAAAGGGAAAGCAGTTTAGTGTAGTCCTGGGCTGAAAGAGCTCCAAGAGCCTTGTCCAGTGGCCATGGTACTGAGCCCAAGATCTGAAATGCTGGAAGGCTCTTTGGTGTGTGCATTACAGTGGCTCCAGTACAAAGCTGCACAAATCAGATGAATTGCTGAACACAGTCTGGTAATATTATGAGCTATTTTAGGTTATTGGTTTTCTAAACTAGGAGGACACCTTTTCCTTAAGTAATGTGGGACGTGATACTCAAATACCACTGATATTTGCTCATTTCCCCTTTGAATAAACAAATGAGAACTGCAGAGAACACATCTACTATTGGAATGTAATACTTTGCTCTTGATAAAAAAGCTTAAAGGAAGTTCAGCTTTCAAAGTGAACCAGATGTTTTAACTGCAATAAAGTGCCCCCTTAAATACATACTTCTGAAACACTATGATGTCACCATCCATGAGTTCATCGAGAGCTTTATCAAGAGATACATCATAGTCTTGAATCCTTTCTGTTAAATTGGGTTTAACTTCCTGCAATAAAGAACAATAATTATCAATCACAGAATAAAAGACAAAAATAAAGGCAACAAAGTGAAGAAATAATCAGATAAGCTAACATGTACATTCTTTCAACTGAAACAAATGGATAGATATGTATCTATACAAATCCAATGTATGTTTTATTAAATATCCATATGCATATTACATATTTATACTTGCAGGCTGACCTCTGGGTTGACCCAGGGAAAAAAGCACCTGTGTAAACAAACTGGAATGACACTGTAACCCTGACCTGTCAGAGCATGGAGTACAGCTTTGCTTTTTAGCAACTGGCAGTATGTGTGCTGCCCTGGAACCACCAGAGAGAGCAGCAGGACTGCTACCAGAAATTGCAACAAAAACTCAATTCTTTATTCTTACTCTAGCAAGGACTTGGCCTTGGCAAGATCTGCATCATCAGCAGTCAGTAAATGTAGCAGTTATGAAGATTCACTGCTTGTGTATTTTATACTGTGTATATATATATGGGCAGAAACAGCATAGCAGACTAAGGATTTTGTTTGCTGACTTGGCTTGGGGAAGGAAGGAGAAGATGCAACATTTTCTCAACTTCACTGAGGTGGGCATTGAAAGCACAATGGCCAATAATGTCAGCAGCATTAGCTCCTCTAACTCAGCAACACAGGTTTAAGCTGCTCATATAGAACTTCATGGAAATTTTTTTTGTTTTAAAGCCTTCCACTTTTATCTGTTTAATATAAAATCTGTTTTGAAGTTAACACTTTGCTGCTACTCTTTTGCAGCACTGTAGACTTCAAAGTTACAGATTACAGTGCTGATAATTTATAAGTTACCATTGTTATGAGCAACTTTTAAAAATTAATATTTTTTTTTCTTTACAGCATGCAAAGACAAAAAAGTTAAAAAAAGTCTATCAATTCAAACCTCATAGAGGATAAGGTTAGTTTCTTGTGGAAATCCTGCTCTCTCACACATAACTGGAAGCAAGTCACCTGTTGGAGAAAAAGAAAAGGAATGTGAAATGCGTTGCACTAATTGCTAGTGAGACCAACCACAGAAAGGAGAGAATTCCTTTCTTCACCCTGGGTTCTACAATATCTAAGAAAGAGAACCTTCCACATTAAACTTTCCCTTGTTGACATTCAACCAGACACACATTTACAACTTCTTTCCACTTCATTTGAACAACAAAAATACATGCAAGTTCATTGAAAATCCAAGAGATGAAACAACACTGCTCCTTCCCCAGAGAAAAGGTTCAGCATCTTAAAAAAAAAAATTAATGACAGCTAAAATACAAAATTTAAAAATATAAATAAGTTAACAAAATGAGACATTCGAAATGAAAAACTAAAATATTTTTAGTCAGTGGGTATTTGCAGAATTCCTTAAATGGGCCCATATGAAAATCAAGGCTCACAGGCAATTCAGGTTGAGCAGCTGCTCAGGCTGCCATAGTAAAAGGTTGTAGAAGAGTTATGTGAAAAACTATTGGGAAGTATTAAAACCCAAAGCTTTACAACAGGTCTGAAACAGCTATAACACTTGGTGAGTACAGCAACAATGAACTGACCACCTCTGGGGTTTTGAGGCTCAGGCCTGCAGAAAATTTCACTGACACCACATGGGGAAGAAAATTCTAAAGTGCTGGATGAAATAAGAATTTGCTTCTGTGGTGTACCTTTGGTTTCAGTGACGGAATTATTACTAAAGGAAAAGTATGTGCAATCTACTTAAAAAACTTCAATGTTTACAATGAAATTGAAATTCAGAACTCACGTATTTTACAGGATATAGGGGTGTAGATATGTCCACAATAATTCAAACTCCGAGTCTTCGGGTCATACATCTTCAGAAACAACATTACATCATCTACAAATTAAAATACAAGATTTAATTTGAAGTAAGGATTGGGGGGAGGGGGAAGGAATCACCTAGATGCTTTTCTTTACACAGTAACAAACATGTCTTTATTAATTTGGTGCCCTTAAAATATAGAGAGAAATTTATTCAGCGAGTCTAAAAACATGCAAAGAGTGTCTTCCACTTCAAGAGAAATGAAGGAAAAACTGAATGAGAAAAACTAATTTCAGCACTGTAGTAGTTTGAATGATACATCAACAATATAGCTGAAAAAAGGAGGGTACAGTGTTTTTGGAGATACACCCAAAATGAAATTATTTTGTATTTTAGGACTGTTTAGCCCATATGCTTACGATCTTTATCAAATTTGGGTAATGTTGCTCCAGTAGCAGCCATCTCTGGATCTACTGTTTCCAAAAATATTGTCCATGGATTCTCATTGTCACTGAGCTCAATCATCTATGTAGAAAGATGTGAGAGAAGAAAAAAAAGTCTCTGAAGAACATAATACAACCTGATATCTGCATTTTAATCAGATACAAGAACTTTATGATATTTTACAAGTGGGATAGGGTTGGTTTTTTTTAAGTTGTGTTAAAAAAAGTTTATAAACTCATTAAAACAAATACAGATATAAAACTACCAAAAACTTTGATGAAGCAGTAACAGTAGGTTTTACTTAAAATGAATCCACTTTTACATCTTTTAAAAGTTTACTTACAGCTACATTTATAATGGCAAAGACATGACTTCATTTTAGAATAAAAGGACAGTGAAACCAATCTCTGTTTTCTGTGGTATTTGGACATGTTTTACATTTTAAGCAACAGAATTTCTTAAATCCAGAGAGTATGCCCCTTTTGTCAAAGGGACATTTCTGTTTTAATCTTACATAATAAATCACAATCACATCTTTTTTTCCACAGCAGAAAAATCTTGCAGCAACCACACTCCTGCTTCCTATCCAAATGAATCCACTAAACACCAAGTTTTCCCAAGTATCAAACTTCACCAGATACAATGAAATTTATCTTAAATTAAAAGCCTGAAAATCTTATGTCTCAAAGTTAGATGTTCTTAAAGAGAACTAAAAATCATGGCAGATGTACAGAAGTAATATCATTTCTCAGGGACTACTTACTGTTTTATTGCCATCTGCTTCATTATCTAACATTGCAGGTCTCTTTGTTCCATTACTTCTAGCTTGCATTGGCCATAATCTGATTTGATCCTGGGGAAATCCCTAAAATAAATAAAAATTGTGACAGGAAACTAAATCAAAACAAGGGAAAAATAGGCTAAGATGCTTTCATTAAACTCAAACAGATCTTCTGTGTTAAAAGGTCTAAATTATGATTGCTGTCAATATGTGGAGAAGGTAAGGGCTATGAAACAACCATAATGTAACAAAAATACATGCAGGCATTCAGCTACAGAAAACTCACCATTGTTTGAGAGAGGTTTTGAACAAATTCTGTAAGTGTGGAGTTTTTTAATACTTTGAAAACAGTGTATTTCACTTTTTCTTCATCATACATATCATTGCCTTGGTGACCACAGAACTGATCCTCTGCCACTATCTGAAAAATGACATTTAAAGGTTACTATTCAGATTAGCCCAGCTGCAGTATGTAATACCTTCTCAGGATGCTTTACTATGCAACCTCACTGGCCCTCTGGCACAGTGCTAACACTGTTCATGTTCTCAGGGAGCAAATTTACAAGAATACAGATTATAATGAAATTTAAAAATCGTGATTGATAATCTCATCAGTGCAAGTAATTACAATACATTAATTCTTACAAATCCCAAGCAATTAAAAACCAGTTATGCTTAGATCCCAAGTCTTGGAACGTGCTCTAACACGTTCTAATCTTGGCACTTGGAGAAAATAAAAAGGCTACATAATTCTGTGACTGGTGCAATGCAAGGAGGTCACTGAACCCTTTTCCCTGTATTTCCCACAGCTCCCCTGCACTCTTTGTTCACAGAAGTACAAAAGAGTGCAATGCTGCCAGTGTCCCACTGCAAACTCAGTGCAAATGCAGAACAAGCTGGACTCCACCATATCTCTGCTTATCAAAACCAGAGAGAACAGGCAAGGAAACATGGAGGCACATGGAAATGGGTTCTATTTCCCTGTGCCAGATGGGCTCTGGAAAGAGCCATAAACAGGGTTCCTTAAGGCAATTCATAACTATCTAGTCCATCTGGCTTTTCCAAAAAGATAATTGCAAATATAAGCAGTCTCTCCTCCTGCTTCTACTTGATGAGTTCAGTTTGGCAATAGTCCAGACCTGCAGCCTATGGCTAGATACATTCTAATCTTAGAAAATAATTCCTGAAGGAGACAAAAGTGCAGTGGCAGGGCAGCCATTTGAAATAACCTGGTCCTTTTACCTGAACTTACTATTTTTACTCACAAGCACAAGAAATTCTAAAGAAAACAGAAATGTTTACAACATACAGTACCGTGTGTTTTATTATGATTCCTTGCATATGTAAATACACTTAAAAGCACTAAAATCATAATTTCTCTTCAAACACTACTTCAGAACAAATATTTAAGAAAAAAAAAAAATCAAGGTTTGCCTTCAGGGTGATTCAATATTCTAAATTTTCATGGTAAAGTAGTTGTAACTGAATCTGTTTCAAAAGCTGACCTGCACTTGCATATAGAGGTGAGCTTCCTGCCTCTCCTTCCTCTTCTGAGCTTCTATCCTTTTCTCTTCTTGTAGCCTTTCTACAAGTTGTTGAGGAATATCATGGTCGGTGACAGGTTGCAAAACTTCACCTATAAAGCAGATTTTATGATGTTATTTCAAGATTTACATCAAACAGCTCCTTCTTCATACACGCTTGACTTCCCTCTGATTTGAAGTCAAAACCAGCTTTCTTCAGCTTTCACTTAAAAACATGGTTTGATATCATCATGCTTTGGCAAAAGAAGCACTTCTATGACAAGCCAAAATGCACGACTTCCATGAAATATGTATCATAGACTTCTGAATGAAATATTCAGTTCAGAATTAAAAAAATATTTGCCACCCCTCCATTCTTTAAGCATATATGTATCTACACATTTACAACAAATTTGGTTTCATTCCATTACCAAAGTCAGTTCACTAAGTTTTCCATCCTATAAACCAGCCAAGGTTGAAGCACTTTGCAGGTGCCTTAGTGAGCTAAAAGATGACCCAGAGCAAACGCGAGGGAAGGGCTGGTCGATCCCATCTGACTACGCTCTGACTGTAAATAACAGGGCAGTCAGTTGTGCAGGAGCACTGCCACCAAGGGAGGGGTGAAGCAGCCCTGACTCCCTGCCTTGGGGCCCTTGGAGCACAGCAGGACACGCACTGAGCTTGGACTCCCTGATGTAGACCAGCATGTAGGCGTTGGTGCAGTGCCGCACGGACAGGTCGTCGTCGTGGCCCCCGTAGTTGTGCTCGATCGCCTCCTCCTTGGTGCACCTCGACACCACATCGTCATCGAACTTACACCACTGAGGGACACAGAAAGGTGAGGTTACACCTAAAAACATGCTCCTGAATGACAAATTCATCCTATTTCTGGCATGGCTTTCAGCTCTTTGAAGTAACTAAAATTACTTTCAAGCGACATGACTTTTAAAAGGAAATCTAGTTCAGTGTAATTTGTGCTACCTGCTACTTGTGCTCAGCATAAGGAAGTCCATAAATACCAAACCTTTACTGATCATTTTATAATGAGTACCAAAAGCAAAATAATTATTCCAAGAAGCTTTTCTTAAGACTGTTATTCAAATACCTAGTATTTCTGTAGGAAACAGAAAATTGGCATTATCTGTTGTAAAACGAAATAAAAAAGCAGTGATGCACAAGACATCTGGTAATTCTTTGTACATTTAGAGCAATATACATCAATTTTTAAATTAAAACAATAAAGCCAATTCAGAATAAATTACAAATAGCAACAAATTCACAGTAAAAATCTGACTTCTACTCTTACTGTGAACAACCATGTACACACAAAACCAGTCAACTCAAGGGAAGAGGCACCTGACCTATAAATGTCTGATCCAATCAAGTCGCCTAAACCTGGAACAGTGGGACATACACAAACATGCTGAACTTCTGAGTCACAGAAATGCTGGAAATGCTTTTATTTGCTTCAGAAAAGTCAGCCTCAAAAAAATGCTGGGTAAAACCTGATTGCAGAAGAACATCAACACATACACACACAAGTGAAGGGATTTCCTCAGTTAAAAAGTCTTTTGTTAAAAGCCAAGTGTGTATGCATGCTTCTTTTATTGGACAAAAATTCTGAAGATTTGCCCATTATGAAAACTGCAAGTATGCATTTACAACACACAAATACTTTTAGGTGCTTTTCAATACTCACTTTGCCATCGCCCTTTGGATTTAAGTAAACAACGTAATGTCCACCATGGTTATCTCCACTGTGTACTAGAACTGCATGGAGAATGTAATTTGCAGGATCTTTAGGATCTGTTTTTTGCAAAAATTCATCTAGTGGCAACTGTTCAGGAAATTCAAACCTAGTTTTGAGAAGAATGAAGACAATTGTATTTTAGTTAAGATAGACACATATATTAGGCACGACTGTGGAACAGTATGTGTACTCCTAAATCAAAGTATAAAAATAGAATATGTTACTGTTACAATGCCATTTCTACCCAGGACATGCTGCATACAGTGGCAGAATGGGAAAGTTTAAATAAACTCCTGTTTAAGTATGGAATAAAAATAAACTTTTCAAGCAGCTCAGGGAAGTATGCCCTCAGTAACAAGGGCAAAAGCACTTCAACTGAATTAGGGCTGGTTTGGATTCACTGTGTCAGGACAAAAGCTCTAAAATCTGTTATTTTCTAGCAGACAAATGCAGCTTTCCTACTACAGGTAGCACTGGATTGGAACATTACTCTGAAATATCTCATCTTGGTGAGAATGAGATAATTGCAATACACATTTAGTTTACAACCAACCATGTATTTCCTCCAGAAATTATCAGCCTTTACTTACAGTGAGTGGGCAAATGGCTGTCCTTCCATCCATGGAAACAGATGGAGGGCAAGCAGGTAACTCCTTATTCATCCTGCCTACTCTGGTGGCAGCCTAGCCACACACTGCACAAAGAATGCCACACAAGCCATTAAAAGATGCAGTCACCCATTCACAGTCAAAACAACCACCACGAATTACCAAGCATTCAATTTGTCATCCTGAACTTCAACACTCAACCTGTGCACCTTTACGGGACCTCCACTGTGTGTGACTGCACACACTTACCTCTCAGAGTTTAGTCAAAAGCAAGATTTTGGGAAGCTATTTTTTGGTCAAATACATTCACAGGTCTAAATTCTACAAAAAAACCCAACCCACACACTAAACCAACAAACTCACTTACCTATCATTTATCTTGATGTTTTGGTCAGTCTGAGGATCATACATAAATCTCATGAGTTGTAAGTGTAATACTGGTGGCAATGTTAGGAACTTCACACCTTTCTCTGCCTCCTAGACATTTTAAAGGAAATAGAGGGTTGAAATTGCAAGATTTTTAGCAACTCAAAATACTTGTTTGTTGCAGACACTCTCCATACGGATTTTATAGACTTGATGGCACAATGTGCACCAGAATGGTTCAAAACTTGGGTGCAATTTGAGTATCCTAATGCTGTACCAATCTCACATGAGCTACTCCAGCAACACAAGAACTCAGTCAAATTAAATTTAGGCCACTCATACAAGTGTATGTGGACACCTCACTGCATTAAGAGCAAGTTACCTGCATATATAAAATTGGAGAATATGGAGGCCAAAGCTCATTTTTGATCAATTAAGAACTTTATGTTCAATTGCATCCTGCCAACAAGAATTTGGCTACTGTGCTATACCTTCCTAAGAACAGCTAAAGAATATATAGAACATTACTGACAAAACCTGGTATGTCAGAGCTGCAGAATTAAGCTTTACTAAAACATTATTTATAAAGGACTTCAGCTTACTCCAGTGGGTGCAGCAAAGTGCAACTGAAGAGCTCAGAAACATGTGCACACACATAAATGTTTAATTTCCATGGGTTCATTTGGTGTTCTTGCTGAGAATACAAACATGAGCTCTCCAAAGTTATTTTCAGGGCTATGCTGCTTTTTTTACTTGACAAATGGAAGAATAGACTACTCGCAGAGGAAGAACTTCTCAGTCTTGGGATTGGTGGAAAAGTGAACCATTCTAGCAACTGGAAGACTTGGACTTATAAAACTCACTACAAATTAAATTGCTATGAAATCTGAGCTCCATTTTAAGAAACACAACACCAAATAAGAAGAGCTACATAAAGCTTGTCTAAGAAGAAACATCACCAAAATCAATTGATAAAATCTAGAATAAAGGATAAAGAAATAATATTTAAAAAAAAAAAAAGAATAATACCTGCAAGCCATGTTCTCCTGCATCATACTTGTTATCACCATCCAACTGCTCCACTGCAACGTAGTCAATGAAGGACTCAAAAACTGAATGAAAAAAGATTGGGGAATTGTACAGGAGGAGGAAAAAATGCACGTTTACTCTAGCCTGCAATATATTAATCAAATGAAATATTAGGACAGGGAGTTTGTGTTTGAATATTTCTATCCTTTAAATAAAGTTTTATATTACTTAAGAATGTCAAGAAATACACCATATTGCAGAGGCATATCTACAAACAGCAGATTTTAAAATCACAGCTACTGTGACAATACCACTGTGATCATCATGGCATAGTTTTATGACACCAGAAAACCCCTAAAGTTCTTAGAGTTTCATGAAAAGATAACAGTGAGAGAATTAGGGAGGAAGGAGCAGGGAAAGGAAATGGAATAAGGAAAAAAGGGAAACGTAATGCAGACATTCTCTGCATTGAAAATGTTCTCAGTAAGGTGTCCTAAAGCACATATTTCAAATCACTGTGCACCTACAAACCCTCTTGAAAACAACAGGCACTAAAGTTGCCCAACATGTTGAAGTATTGCATTGGTGTATACCAAAATGTATCACTTACTATTTTTCTTTCCCTTTATACTTAGCTGGATGTCATAATAATCTTCTATTCGTTCAGATCGATAGTCTACATGCTTGCATTGGATATAAGACTGGAAACAGAACCAAAAAAAGACAGAAGTTCAATTTTATAAAAGTAACAAGAACTAATTTAAATTATTTTTGAGAAAGGTATGAAATACATACCACCATCTTCCCTCTGAACAGTTTAGGGATAGTGCCTTCTACACATGTGCCTTTCATTTTGTTTTCCACATTATCAAGCAGCTGAAAGAAAAATAATTTTTTACACAAGATAAACTTGCAGTTTTTAAATTTATTCATCACACACTCATGACTACTTAACTGACTAGATGCTAAGTCACTTGGACAAAAATGAAATATTAGTCTACTTGTACCGGCAATTCCTTTCTAGTTCCTTAAATCCTCATCTTTCCCCTGAACTGAGGGCTACTCCAGCCACTCCATTCCTTTGAGTCTGGAAACCCCCACAGATGTAACAATGCATTTCATCTTCGAAACAGCATTTCTCTCCATGGCTATAGAAGTACCACTAGCACATGTTCCAGCAGCTTTCAAGCTTCCCTACTCTTTACAAATTCCTCAGCCACAAAAGGCCACAAGCAATCCCATTCTTAAAGAGAAACCAAGGCAAAAACTCTGCATTTGAGACCTAATTTAAATTAATCAGGGCCACTATTACTCTGATAATTCCTAAGCTATATATATATATATATATATATATATATATGTATGTATATATATATGTATACAGAATATCAAGAGACATTTATACATCACAGATCAGCAAGAAATAGTATAAACATACCACTCGACATAATTCCTGGACATCATGCTGCATGAAGCTGTCTAAAGTTTCCCACCTTTGTAAGGCAAAGAAAAAATACTAATTAGGAAAAATCCACCTCAAAAGACAATTTTTGATTTCTTTGTAGATCAAGAATGTAATACACAGCAAGATGTAGAGACTGAGATTTGGGACTGGCTGATGCACAGGTTCTTTATTTGCGTAGGAAGAAGGGGCAGTGAACTTGTGAGACATTTTGGCAGCTGCTCTGTGCCCACCCCCCTTCTGTGTGGGACAGGGGCAGGGACTGTGAAGGCAACCAGAGCCAGCTGAGGAAGCCACAGCCAGGCTGTCGCTCTTCCAGTCTACAAGCCAGTCTCAGTTCATGCCAAAAAACCTCTTAAATAAAGGCTTGGGAGCAATTCAATGCCATCAGTTTCCACAGCAGGTTTCCAGCTGCCTCTCTTCCGAGGGCCCTTCAGGTGCAGTCAAGTGGCATTCAGGGATTATTTCAGCACAGGAAAGGAAGCAAATGGATTTATAGGAAAGACTGGCTCTTTTGTGCTCATCTAAACAGTTAATCCTGGGCATGCAGTGACTCCAAGAGGCATTCAGCTTTCTGAACTGTCCATATGCAAACACTGTGTGAAAGCAGGGGTGAGGGCAGCAGGATCTAAATGCCTCATAGCCAGCATGGCACATTGCAACAAGGGTGTTCAGCACTCCTGTCCTCAATAAAAGCAGAAGCCCACAGTGTTTCTAGTTCTGGCATTAAATACACCTGTGAGAACTGTAACTTCAACTCAAGAAAGCTTTTAAAGGTCTAAGTCTCATGTCTGTTCTAAGTCTATGACAACTTTTTTTGCAGCAGACACCACTCCCAGCTGTATGAAACACACTGTGACTGTAGGCTCCAGCTTCAGTGTGATGTTCCACCCTGGCCCTGGAACCAGGAGCAGGGTGATTAGGAGCAGTGCTGACTTTATCCTTCCTCCCACTCTCCTCTCAGTGACTCACCCCCACTGTCACACGGCAGCACACTAATCTCCAAAGTGTGCCAACAACTGTGTGGGGTCTACACTTAAACAAGCTGAATCAAGTGACCTGTCAGATAATTAAGAATAGAAAATAATGCCCTGACTCTCTAGGCTTTAAACAGTAGCCAGCTCATAGGACAAACCAAAGAAAAAGGTCACAAACTAAAATTAGGATAAAGAAGGTTCTTTCAGACATGGCATCATTTTCTACTTAAAGAAGTCAAACATAGAAATTCACAGCACTCAATAAAAAGTAATAGCCTAACCAGCACCTAGGGCTCCCAAGGCAAAAAACCCCTCTCTGATTCAACAAGGAGGGAAGGGGGAAACCTAAATCTTCAAACACATTCTAAAACTCCTTTCAAAGAACAAAAGCAGGCATGAACACATGTATTTTGTATCCTCCTGCTGGATACAAAATTAAGCATCTGCAACATCCTTAGGAAAGGCCTTTTCAAGCTACTGAATATGACAGTTGGGATCTTAACTCAAGATGAAATATTTACTCTATCACCAAGTCCTGTCCTGTAGCAGCACAGCAGGAGCACTGATAAACCAAACATACAGTGTGCTAGTAGGAGAGGGCATGGACAGATAAACAGACAACAATGAGGCCACTGATTTCATTTTAAGATTCCCCTAAGAGGAAAGAGTCAAGGCTGCAAAAACACAAGGTTACAAAGAGCATTTGTAAGACAGAGCATGACTACAGGCAGCTGATGCAGGATGAATATGAGGACAACTGTATGAAGAAAATGATAAAAAATGTGTTTTGCAATAAAATGTGTTCCTAATGTGTTTTGAAATAAACAGTGTTTGCCAATATTACTATAAGACTAACCTATAAATACAGTGAGACAAAGTAATATGAAATAAAGTATTTTAGAACAGATTTTAATAAAATCCTACTCCACACTTACAAGACATGCAAAGAGAAGACTTATAAAGATCCTACTAATGTTAATCTTTCTGTCCTAACTTGTGTTTTTGGTATGTTGTAGGAAAATATTACAGCAGCAATCAGTGTTCAACAACATGGACACGCAAATTACAGCTATTGACTAAATCTAAAACAGATTCCATCTTTTAAAGACATTAACAATACATGAACTGCAAGGTTTCAATCACTATTTTGCTCTGAATTTTACTTAAGTCAAATGTATCACACAATGTTCAGGTAAATTATAACCCTGCTTTTAACAGCTCTTTTTCTGTACCATTCCCCTTCCCAAAAAATCTGCCTTTTGGATCAGCTGTCTTTAGTACTGGCTACAAATTAAAACCTATGCAAGCAGACTACAGAAAGTCAACAATTAACATCATGCTATATTAACACTTCTCTGCACATCTCTAAAAGTAATTTATTAAAATAGATTTTTTTAAAGAAAAGCTTTATGAAGCCTGAGTCTAATAAATAGCCCAAGTTTCTGAAACTTACCCAAATGATTTTGTTAACTTTTTAGTTCCAACTGGTTTGTCACTATGTTGCAGCTCATAAAACACTCTTTGCAATGCTAAAGGAACACTTTTGGATGAATCATCTCCTTCTGTGGGCATCATGTACACAGCCTGAAAAAGCATTTAGTTCAATTAGTATCAGAAAAGTTTATTGCTCATCCTGTTAAATACATTCTTTCCTTTTCAGTGACTTCCTTCATAGAGCTCAATTTAATCAACACCTCAAAAAAGTCTGAAAAAAATCTTGTACTGTAGTGTAGAAACGTTAATTGTCTGGAACAACTCTTCTTAGAGCACAGTGGTTAGAAAAATGTGAACAACAGATTCCATTCATGGTAATTTTATCTAAATCATTCCCTTATTCTAGCCTAGAATAGTAAATGCACTAAAGTATTTAACACCTTCAGATACCTTCTCATGCCTGGTATGTCTGTGCAATCATCACAGTAGGACCAGATATACTAGTCAATACTACAGACTTGAAAATAACTGGTTTTGTGAACCAGCAACCACATGAAACCATAAAGGGCAACAAGTGAACGAAAACAGAAGTGGTCCACATGGAGAAAGATGTCAGAGGAAGCTCTGAGAGTCCCTGATTCCTTCATTCCTACTTAATGTCATCACTGTCCAGCAAATAAACAGCTTAACAATTCAATTCACTGATTATACTGATCTGGGAAGGATTGGGAACAAAGAAATTACACAAATAGACCCAACAGGGATTAGGAGAGTTCCATAGTCACTGAAATGAGATTTACTTTTTAAAAAGTGTACATCAATGCATCTAGGGGAAAGCAGCAAACAAAAGGGAGACGTTCATTTGAGAAGTGTAAATATAAAAAGAAACAGAAAACCCTGAAAGGAGATTAGGCAACAAATGAAACTAAAGACTCCAATATTAAGTAGCATATGAGAAAATAACCTGTTAAAAAATCAGAAAATTTATTTCCAGAAGTTACCAGTTAATAGAGATGATCTAAAACAGAATCATGAACACAAGCAACTTCTAAATTTTATTTCTCCTCAGTTGCAAGCTACACTATTAGTTGTACTCACACATATAAAAAGGAAACATTAATAAAAATTCACTGAAATTTACCATCAACTTCTTTCTGAAGGACAGTCAACAGAAGTCTTTGTTAGGGTAATTTTAAGAACAAAAACCCAACCTCACTCTAATTACAACAAAAAAAGGTCTCCTTTTCCTACACTTTGAGATTTGCATAAACTGCTTTTATGAATCTCAGTTAACCAGATCAATCTGGACAAACTCCAAATATCACTAGCTAAACTGATACCTTTGATTTCACAAGCAAAAGTTATTTCTTGCTTTAAAGTATCAACACCAGAACAAGTCAGCATCTTGAAGAGTCAACTTTAAACCTCTTCCTGTACCTGATTTATGAACCTTTTTAAGAGGGGGTGTCACTAGCTAAAGGTAGAAACATAAGTAGTTGAGTGACCAAGTCTCAGATCTTCTAAAACTCTATCATCAGTCCCTATTAACTTTTTGAACATCTTATAAATGCTTTTTAAAAAACATATATATACTTGCTATGTTTAAACAAACAGAAACAAGGCGTGAAAATCAAGTCATGAAAAAATGCAAATATAGTCAATGCTGACACATTCAAAAAATACTAAAATGCTAAACTTACAGCAGGCTAATAATCAACCTTGTGACTGACTCCTTTATCAAAAATGCATAAACTGGAGTTCAGAATACCTTGATAATTAATCAAAATCAAATCTTTTGCCTTTAGTTCTTATTTTATAAAATGTTTTTCTCATACACCATCTGGACAATTAATTCCCTTCCTATATCTCTCAAGTAATATTCAAATAATAATTTACAATTTACTTATAATTACTACATTCCAGCTGTCACTGAATAAAAACACCAGTTTTATTTCTTTGGAAATTCTGCATGTGTTATGACAAAGCAGACTTAACACAGCCTTTCTTGGCTCTTCATTCTGTTTGTGTATTTAGGTAATACTGCTCATTTCTTTAAGTTTAAATGTTTCTCCAGACTACCACTTTTAAATTATTATTCTCTTTAAACCTTTAATTTTTTGCCTTAGCCTCCCAAATTCTGAAAGCTTGACCTCAAGATAAAGGAGTGAGGCATTCTGATCCATGTAAAAAAGCAGGGTCTCTTATTTAACACCTGAGAAGTTCCCTCAGGAAATGAACACAGAAGAGGGATAGGGACATGTACAGGCATATTTACAGAGATGAGAAAAATTTTAGATATTTATACAAAAATAGAATGGTACAGGTAACTTTGAACACATTGCTTAAAGCCAGGAATTACTTAAAGAAGGGAAAATAAATACTGTGCATTAAATTCCAAGGTTTTGTAAAATATATTGGGTAACTTGAGGAGAGCCAGATCTGGGAGAAATGGATCAGTATTTATTGTTTTAATAAATAAACATTTTGCAATGTTCTCATGAGTTGTAGGGACTTTTGCAAGGGAACCAGCAAAAAGTTCCAAAATGAATTGAATGCAGCCACTGACAGGCTGGAGGCACTAAAACAGTTCTGGGACAACTCAGGTAACAGAGGCCAGGGTCAAACCTGGACCCCTCTGGGCAGTCACCACTGCCCCTTGCCTACTGGACTGTAGTTAAGCACATATTTATCAGTCCCAAACAACAAATAATAATATGCTCTAACATCAAAACCCCCTTCTTTATTCCCTACCACTGAAGCCACCTCTTGTTGCTTAAAAGGGAGGTCTCATTTCAAAGAGCCCAGAACCTCCCATGTGCTATGTGGAAGCAGAGCAGAGAAGAAAGGATCTCTCCATCAAACCTCACCCACGCTTCCCCAGGGCCTGACTTTCCATAGGTATGTGCCTGCCTTTGCTATTGTTCATTGCTTCCCCAGCTCTGCTCCTGACAGCAGCTTCTTTGTGAACAAAGCTCTAAGGAGCAGCAACAGAAATCATTATTTCTTCCACGGAAGGAGGATTCACTGAAATTATGGAAATGGTGAAAAGCAAACCAAGGATACTGCATGTTTTGTTTTATTTTACTTTGGTTTAAGAGGAACAAGTTTGGTCAAAGTGGAAATAAAACTGTAAAAAATACTCTTTTTCAGACAAGGCAACAACTGATTCTTCCTGATCTGTACCAATGGCAAATGAGTGCTGAAGCTGTCTAAAACTGCCACTGTTGTCTGTTCTGTTTGGAGGGACTCTGAAAGCCTGAGGAACGAGCAAAGAATTGAACATTCCAGCTGATGTCAAGGCACACTTCCATAAAGAAAGCTGCAGTTACCAACTCTAGTAAATTAAGTTTTCTCATGTGGTCATTAAGCCAGATAATAAGAGAAGGTAAAAGTTGCTTTTACTTTGGGGTTGGGGAAGAAGTGCTGGGGAATGCCTGGTAAGATTAGCTCAGTTGAAACCAATCTGTATTACAAAAAGAATTTCTTCTTCACTACTTCATGGTACATATTGATTTAGCAACTACAAGATGCTCTTGAACAAACTACTCAACTGCATTCAATGGAGCTATTACAAAAACATTTCTTTCTCTCAAGACCAAAGTGAAGTTGTCCAAAAAAACAAACATTGTGTGCTGACCAAAAAGACCAGGCATTATAATGAGTGATAAACTGAATGAGTAAATTATACCTCCTGCAAAAAAAGAAACAGGTGCATTATGTAAAACAAGTCAAGTATTTATCTGTTGTTCATGGCATTGGGAAGATCTCAGCTACATTCTATTGGAGTTTGAGGTGCTATTATTTTGTAGCATTTCAGAGTAAACAGTACACTGCACAGAGAAAAAAAAATGGCAACTGGGACACTTACAGGCCACAGGGATATAAATAGTAAGATGGTGGGAAATTAAAGACAGTGGAAAGTAGGTACACTAAAAAGCAAAAAAAATATTAGCTGAACTGCAACAACTAGTCTACACAAGAGAAAGTCCAAGTTAGAACAGTTCATTTTCACTGACACACAGTAAGTGCAGAAATGCACAGGATGAATTAGGATCAATAGGAAACTCCAATACACTGAATAGTGCCACATTTTTTTCTCCAAGTACATCCTCTCCTCTTAAAATTGCCACCTCCAGTATCAAGTCATCACTTCTGGTTTTAATCCCAATAAGGGTACTGCACTGCTTTTAAATGATACATTATCTAGTGTATTTTATCCTGGCTTTAGATGAGATATCTGTTAAAAAGATAATTAAAGAAGCTCTTTCCAGTAAAGGAATAACATGTACAGTAAACAAAAAATACTGAAGTAAATATAAAACTACATTGTTTGAACTACAGAAAACACAATGCTTTCCATCACTACAAGAATGGCAACCATAACAACAAAAAATTCTCCTGCATAGTAGGAATTTCAAGATGGAGCAAATGTGTATCTTTGTGCATTGTTTATGGGCCGAGAAGCCATAATTCCCTATTTTAACTATTTCAGAAAAGGGAAATTGCTTCCATCTTTTATCTGCAAGATTAAACTGCTCCCCCCACCCCCAGTAATTCCTAGCAATAGTAACATATAATACAGTCAAAGAAACACCCCCTAAGCTCAGGTCTTCTCCAGGTGCTCTGCCTGCTTCCACAGAAAACAAAAGCTTGTGTTCCACAAACTACAAAAGGGAGCTTCCTGTACTCTGCCTGCACTATGATGTACATCACCATGTAAGTCACAACTCCTCTGAAAGGATAAAGGAGGCAAAAGGATCACCCAGGTCTGTTCTGAAGCATTTATAAATGCTAATTGAAATAGTCAATGTTATAATCTCATGTTCTTTATGTATTACTTACCTTTCGTAGCTGATTTGTGAAAAATAAAGTCTGTAACAAACTGTTCATGTAACAAGTTGCTCCCTGGTTCTTTAAGCCAACATATCCTGTGTGCTTCTTTGAATCCCACCTAGAAAATAGTTTGTGGTTAAAAACAAGGAAGTTCTGTATTCTAATAATAAAGAGTGTTTGTTCTAAGGTAGTGCTGCTGGTTGGTATCAGCTACTTTCCATTGCTTCTGAAGATTCAAATAAACTACACTTCACTGCTGCCGGCCAGTAACAACAGTCTTTGCAATTAGATGCTTAGTGATTTTATTACTTGTTTTAAAAATATGTTCTATATGGCAGAAAAATAATGTCCTATGAGAGTGTCCTGGAGCTCAGAGCTGTACTTTTAAGGGCAAGTCTGCACCTCTGCACAACCCCATTATTTACAAGTGCCATTAGTGAGAACAACAGGGATGAAGCAGTTTTACAACTGTTAACCAAGGCAAGTTAGACAGCAGAGCCTCTCGGATGCACCTGAAACCCCAGCAGCTCCCACACCACAAATGCTCAGGCCAGACCTGCAGAGGTGTTAAATCTCAAACCAACTCACACACAAGCTGAGGCTCCACACCATTTTCCTGACTGATGCAAACAGAAATTTAAGCTATACAAAATCTGTGTGACTATGAAAATATTGCCATGTGAGAATTCATCAGCTAGTAGTGACAAAGTGAGAATGTCTGATGGGAGGTACAAATGGCAATAACAGAATACTTGAATGATCCCATGCAACATAAAAATACTAGAATTAAGAGTTTTTAATATTGCCCTGTTTTTAATCAAAGATACTTACGCTACTCCGTGTGGAGCATCTGCTTGAACATAGACTTCAAAAGTAACTTTGTCCTCTTCTATAAAGCCTTTTTCAGGATCAGTAACTTCCTGTAAAACACAAATGACACAGGAACATGAAAAGTGAAACATGTAACATGATTGCAGTGAAGCATCCAGTTAGACATCACTTTCTAGTTTCCAAGCCTGAGCTATCATCAGTAATAAACAGAAGATGAAAAACTGAAGAACACCAAAGCAGTTGTTTTTCAGCTCACTACATTTTAATTCTTTTTTTAGTGTCTCAGTGCAGAAAACCTGCTCCTGCCTTTTAAGACTTTGAAGCAGTTTTTCAGTTTTCAATGATGTAAGAGTTGATAATCAAATGTTCTGCTTCTTCTGGACAGTATTCCAAAACCTTTGCAAATGCTTAAAAAGTTGTCACAATTCAAGAGAAACTTTAGTAGTATTATTAGGGATTAAATATACATCTACATATATACAAAGAACGTATGGAAATGTAAGCAAACTTGCTGCTTCAGTATGTCATTTACTATCACATAGTGATAACAAAACACAAGCACTCAGGCAGAAAATAATAATGAGGGAATATTTAAATTACAACATCAGTAAGAACATTCTTCAAAAATCAAATTAATAGAGTAAGAAATTGAGAAGAAATCTACAGCAATGATAGAGAAAAAAATAACAGCTTGGGGAAAAAACCCCTTTGCTATCAGCATCTCAGTATGCAGGAGTACAGAAAAGTGCTCCTATCTAGCACTAGATTAATACATGTCTAATTACTTACACTCCAGGCCATGAAGTTAGAAAAGCCCCAGTCATTCTCCTTATGAAAGAACAAGTGACTAATACGACGACTGAATGATTTTTCATCATCCTTGTAGTTTATTATCTTGAGAACTGCTTGTGCATGACAGGACCATGACCTATAAATACAGAAGAAACACTTGAAACTCTTTCAAAACCAAGCTTTTTATAGTCCTTACATAATTTTTTTTTGTTAGGCATTTTTGGTACATTACTTTCACACTGGATTCTTTTTCCTTATTAGATGTTAATTATTATTGAGGGCATGAACCTCTGGGGCTTTCTGAAGCCACATTATGAACCTGGAATGGAGATTTTCTTATGGCAACAGTGTTGACAAGAAAGCGTGTCAGTGACTTGCAGGTTGGTTTAAGAAGCTGAGGGCTCTCTCAGGTGAGTTAGTTCTGATCTGCCTCACTGTACAAGGACGGGCAAACTCCAAGTGCTCTTGTGTTTGTGGAGTGGGAGACCTCAGCCAAAGGATGAGGAGCTTCTCCCCTCCCTCCCACAAGATAAACTCTCCAACACTAATTGTCTCAGCAGTACTTCTTCACGACCACTGGTGCTCAAAACCACCCTGCTTGTGCAAGGGAATCAGTCTGGCACAGCTCAGACAAGGTCCTGGCACTGCCTCATGCAGTGGCACTGCATGCTCAGCTTCACCAGCTGCATCTTGGTTGATACTTCTGAAGATCACCTTTTCTCTGTAAATACTTGGATGGGAATCACACGTCCTGAGACTTGTTAATACACTTACAACTCTTTCTTTACATTCTGTCCTGAGCACTCACCTCTAATTTATAAAAGTGATGAAGAAGTGCAACTTATTATTCAGAGTAAACAACAAGCTTTGTGCGATTCAGTGCCAGAATGGAGTTACCCTATTGGAAAGGTCACCTGAGAAGTCTGCACTTTTCCTGGATAAGATACAGGAATGTCCCAGAAATTCGTGGATATCTTTTAAATTTTTTCTATTATTTACAAAAGTGGTCAAAGGTAGTCAATGTTGATTTGCATGCAGGACTCCAAGAACACACACATGCTCAGATCTCGCTGAAGGAGTGACAAACTCCACTTCAGGAAAGGACTGGTGCCCTGCTCTGCCTGCACTGGTAGCAGTTACCTGTTCACACATTTCACAGAGCAGCATTTATAGCTTGGCATGGTTAGAGAAGCTCCACTTTCATTTGAAATAAACCCAGAAGTTTTTCCATGCCAAAAAATTTGTCAGTCAAGAACTTCTCCTTCAGCAAGCACGTCTCTAAATTCTACCACAAACTTCTAGTCACACAAGCTGATTTTAGCTCATCCTAAAGAGAGAATTATTCTCATGCTTTGAGATTTAAAAAGGTGGGGGGTAAAGGGCACTTAAACTCTTGCAAGAATTCTCTCGTCTTGCAGAAAGTGAGGTGAAGGTTTTTTGGTAGATCTTTGCATTTCTTTCAATAGATTAACCAGTATCAAGGGAGGAGCTGTACAATAATTAAAAGGTCTTACGTGGAATCAGATTCAGCATTGCACTGAAGGAAGAATCCTACGCTTTTTTGGTGGGGTCTGTCCGGGTAGAGTCGCGGCATCACCATGATCTTCCACGGCAAATTCCGAACGAAGCAGGGAGGGCTGAGCACTGACTCACTCAACCTGTTGAAGCGTTCCACTGTAAACTGAAATGTTGCTTCTGATCGCCAACTTGTATCTGGAACACACACACACACACCCCACTGTTTGAAACACCTCACCTTCTGCACTCCAAAATCACCAACATCACGTAACATGAGCGTGTTTCATGCAGTGGAATATGGGATGCAACAAAAACATCCCCATCCCAGAGGGACGGTGAACTACTTAATTACTCACATCTCAATTTCTTTATTTTGAAAAACACTAAACTCCATTCAGGCAAACATGGCACTGCAAGATGCATTCCTTTTGGACACTATTTCTTTAAATGTTTCTTTAGCAGCGGGATTTGTTAACACTCCAGTTTCTACTAAAGCAGCAGGTGCAGTAAGACAGACATCAAACACTCTACAACTAAATCCCAGCCCACTCTACCTCTTCTTGTGTAGCATCTCCACAGCCCAGTTTAAGTCACTTCCCTGCACGAACCCATATACATAAAGGAATTTCACAATCTGCTCAAATGTCTTGTTGATATCATGTCACCTTTTAGTTGGTTTTGGCTTGCAACAGTATATTTTAAAACAGATGAATGCCATAGGTTGGTTGCTGGATTTTTCTAAAATCGTATCAGTTTGCTGAAAATCAGCTCAAGAGCAGAGTCCTGTTTTCTTTGTGCTATGCAAAGACTTTAGAGATTTTTAGTGGTCTAGCACAAAATTAAATGAGACTGTCTTTTTCAAAGAGCTTATTTTGACACACACAATTAAAGTAATTTTGCCTTCTTCCCACATACCCAGTTCTTCACCTACCACAATCTGTTCCGCTCCTGTAGCACACAGCTATAACAGGGTGCTGGAGACTGTGACAAGCTCCAGCAAGGCACAAGGCCAGGCTCTCTTCACTGTGACACACCTCACAGTGCACTCGGGGAGGAAAAACCTTATCCCAACTTATCTCCAGCCCAGGGATGCACGAGACACTCCCCTCCTTCCCCAGTCTGACACTCGTGTCACATGGAATCCTCCTGGCTGTAAGGAGGCTGCACTGGCACACAGGGCAGCAGGCAGCACCCATGGTCACCCTGCTGCTCTCACTGCACCCACAGGGGATGCACAACTGAAGGTGTGCCACACATGCAGTGACACCCAAAATCAAAGAGCATTGAGGGACACCACCACCGAGCCAGAAATCAGAAATCAGATTGTGAAATTGTGACGAGGCACACAGTACAACAAACGTGTTCCTTCCACACACGGACAGCAGTCGTTTACTCAGCTTGGCACAGCACCAGAGACAGCTCTGAATCATTCTTCCAAAACACAGGTGAGTCCTGATTGCTACCTTACTTAAAAAATAGAACACTCCTGATTACAACATGCAACAGGGTAAAGATTATACACTTCATACAGAAAATTACCAAGTTTTTTCCACAACTGCCAGGGAGCTATGACAGATTTCATTCTTCTCCCTTGTGAAGAAGTTTTGAAGCAGTTGTCCTACTCCTGAACTGCAACACTGAGGATTTTTTTTGTGTATGGCCTGACAGCCATAAACATTCCAATTGTCTCTTGAAGGTACTACAGCCCAAACCTGCTTCCAGTCCTCTCTGCTCCTGCAAAGATCTGTGTGTTGCCCTGTCCTGTCAGCTTCCATAATAACACAAGAGTTCAAAGGATTACTTTCTCCATTTTCCCTGCCTGGAAGTGCAGCTAACTAGCAGTCTGTCACCTGCTTAAGAAATGTTCTCTTCCCAGTTGCACTACTCACAGCCTGTTGACAGAGTGAAGAGCTGGTCTTCTACACCCAAGAACCTGACAGGCTGCAGACAGAGGAGCTCTAACTTGATTTGTAGCCAGGATAAAACAAATCTGTAACACTAACAACTTAAAATCAGTCTTACATCACACGTGTATCTCAAACCAACTTGAGGCCACCTCCCTACTCACAATCACGATATCAGTGCTTCTGGGCTCAGTCTGAGCTTCTGAAGAACGAGCCAAGTTTGCCTTCTGCCTCCTTTGATGCAGCTTTTAGAGCACTTCAGCACAAGGATGCAGCAGTGCTGCTACAGTGTCAGCTAAAAAATGCAGCCCACGCAGCATCTGCAGATGCTTCAGAGAAAGTTTGCCTGTATTTCTTGATTTCTTTTCAGGAAAGCCTGTGCATGAGAGCTCGCCAGGGAATTGGGAACTCTTCTCTGTAAAATATTTGAACAAGCACTAGTAACTGCTCCATTAAAATGCAGCCTTGTAACACAGGTCAACCCTAAAATAGAAGTTTCTTTAAAAATAACAACCTTCCTTTTATTCCAGTAAGCCTATTTTTTCTTAGCAAGTGTAATGGATTAAAGGAAGAATTTTATTAGAAAAAGAAGTACATAGCAAACGTGACAATTATTTTGAGTATATCAATAAATAAAGCCTTTCTTTGCCATCATGAACATGTCCTCCAGATGCCATTTAAAGACTGCAACTGCCAGCAGGATAATTTAGTAGTAACTGGCAAGTGAGACTTTTATAAATCCCAGAACTACAAATTGAACACAAGGTAAAAAGGACTGATCCAGCTGACAATACTTGGAGATATTCCAGGCAATGGGCTGTCTTTGCTACGTGGAAAATATTTTTTCATTGATGTGATGAATATCACATTCAGCATCTTCACAGAAGAAAGATCCTTCAAATCAGAGATCCAAATACTGAATATGATCCATTTAAGGCTGAAACACATATTTAAATGTTGATACTTTTGGGAAAAACACATTTCTTTATTCTCTTAGTAAATGTTGCTACCTTGAAAGTGCACTGGAATTATTAAAATATTCTAAACATGAATTATTAATGGCGAAACTGGCTGAATATTCTATGAATATTTTAATAATGATCCAAATACAGCATGCAATAGCAGCGTATGGCTAAGACTGATGCTTCTGAAAGCCTTCTTGCCTCTGCAATTCTTCACAGAAATGAGACTTGAGGATGTAATGGCAAAGCTGTGAGTTTATGTTCAGCTAGGGACCTTCTGTTTGAACTTTAACTTCTAAGAGAATTTATTCTATATGTTGCTTTGAATACTGATGTACTTGCAAACAAGTTTTGATCAGAGCCTTGTTTTTATTATTTTTTACTTTATTTGCAGAGGCTGCTATTCAAGCTTTTAAAGTCTGGTTCATTTAAGTCATTCTCCATACAAAGCACAGCACAGTACAGTCCTTCAGCTGGTTCTTTTTAATTGCTAAGACTTCACACAGAGCAGCAACAGGTACTGGTTACAGTGCTTGAGAGAACACAGCCTTATCTGAAAGTCCTGCTGGTGGTCCACTGCTGCTCCTGTTCCCTGTGCCTCACAATGCCTGCAGCCTGTTGCCTAGCAAAAGGGACGAGAGCTGCACATTTTTCCCCCCAATCTTATCAGTCATTTCTTTATGTGCTAAGCTGGAAGAACAAAATCACCTCAAAAGTTTCTTGAACTCAGAAAATCACCAGAAAGCCGATTTCTATAGTCCAGCTGGAAGCATCAACCTTTCATCTTACTGTTCACCTCTCACAGGAACCACTAAACTCATTAATTTCACTGAAGAGGTATCTAAATTCTCCTCATGCATTCTGTATCAGCTCAGATTGATGCCCCTTGCCATGAGTAACAGCGAAAGAAAACTGTATGTTTATCAGAGAAGCCCATATCTCCCATTTTCCCTGTCTCTGGAATCTCTGAGCTGTCCATTACCTATGTACCCCATGCTGCAAACCAGATTAGCCAGAGCACAAACAGCAAGAGAGCAATTGCATTGATGTGTAAATAATGCAACAGCAAGCAACTAATCTGATTTACAAGACTTGGAAAAGAGGCATCATCCCCTTATGTGATGCAAGTCTTCAGGAATGTTTTTTCAACTTAACATTTTGCAATGACACACTTTTCTATCTGTGTCAATGCACAGCTGTAGCAGCACCAACATGTAGCTAGGCACTCCTTATTCAAATATGATAATGAGGAACTATTATGGGTATTGCTTAATAATCCCACTTGAACCCTGAAGGATGTCCCACTGCAGAGTGGGCCCAAGCTCCTGACCATGCTGGAAGTCCATCAAGGCATGAGAGCTTTCACAAGCCTTCTGTCAAACACCTTCAGATACTTCCCCCAGTGCAATACCTTCAATACCCAGTTCTGAGAAGAGTCCAGCAGTTGGGAATTGACACAAACAGGTTCACAGCAGTTTTTTGGTTAAAGGGTCAATGTTATTCTGAATGAAGAGGTGAATATCTGATTACTTGCCAGCCCTGATATAGCCTGGCTTTCATCAGCTATTTCTGCAGTTCAAGTCCCTATTTTGGCTAATTTGTACAAGTATATACAGACCAACTAGTGGACAAATTACTTTTCTAAGTCACCAACGTGTTATGTACTGGTTGTATCAACTGCAAACACTGCAGGCTTTCTACATATAAACATCCCTACCAAGAACAGAACTTAACAGATCTGTGCTAGCCAGTTGGTGTCAACCCATATGGTCCCCTCTTGCCACCCTCTAAATATCGTGGCCTGACAGACATTTAACATCTTCTAGAACAGCTTTTGATAAGAACAGAATTCCCTGTTTCAGTCTCACCTATTTACTCTGAGCAATAAATCAAAACCTTCTGAATGAGATTAGGTAATCACACAAATAAAATTCACAGGCTAAGAAGACTATGTTTTTCTTTCATTGCAAGACTCTGGTCATAGAAAACCTAGTCTTTGCCAGTCCAATGATACAGAGGTTATTCAATCATCCTTTTGTTCTGAATTGAAATCCTATTCTCTTCATGGAACATTACTATTTTCTATCAGTATTCTATGTTCCTTGAACACATGAAAGTAAGCACTTTTTTAACCTTTAACCTCAAACTCTGA
>JAOTQP010000724.1:5172239-5203081 GCA_026413545.1 Cichladusa arquata
CTCAATGTTTAAGCCTAGTCCTAAATGTACTTTCATAAAACAGCATGGAATAGGGAACTAATCCCACTCCTATGATGTTTCCCTTCTCTCAACTCAATTCTACTCTGTTCTTCAAAATGAGCAGTTCTTACCCATATCCTTTCCTAAGAAAAGAAATATCATTGCATATTTTCCTCACTAAACATAACAGATTTAGAAACTTGTTGCCTTTCTTTAAATATACCCAGTTACAATTATTTGATCTTCTGCAACAAACTGTACACCCTTATTTTCATTTAATGGACCAAGAAAAAAACTTCAAAAATACATGTCCCCTTTATTACAGGACATTAATACATAATTTTTTCTTTGCTTTTGCAAGAAAATTAGGCATCAGAACTGAGAGCAAAAGATGTTCATCAACAAAATAGTTACCACTGACTTACCACACAAAGACAAAACCAGAGCACAGCTGCCACCTGACAAGAGAGCAGGACAGATAAGGATTCTAAACACCCTGAAGGAATTGTGTAACTGATAAAATTACTATTCAGAAAAGCCCAGCTGCAGCACCTTTAAAGGGCTGTATCACAAAACATAACAATGGCCAGTAGCACTTTCTGCAATTTTTAAATGAGTACCTAGAAAGAGTACAAGAATAAAATCCCAAGCCTTCAGAAGTCTAATCCCATTGTACAGCTATATCAAAAGGATGCCTACACAGAAAGCCAGCAGCCATAACTACAGAGGGATTCATTTTTTTAATGAGCCACAGATCAGAGGACACAGAGATTGACCATTTTCTCCTCAAAATCATAAAATTAAAGAAGCCAAACAAACCATGCATTTATCAAATATTTACTTACCATCTTCCATGTCTTCCTCAGTGTTGTTATGTCCGTCAGCCATTGCTACATTCCCATTAATGACAGGATTTTGAGTAATTCTTGGAGGATCATCTGTATCTCCAGCTAAGACAAAAAAAAAAGCATGTAAAAATTAGTCACACAATTAATAATCAAAAATTAGCATTTTTGTCTCAGGTAGTGTTTATGAGACAGGCGAATGGTGCACACTTGCACAGAACAGCATTTAATTAAGTTGTTGCTCAACAGTTGTACTGGTATGTGTCTAACAAAAATTTCCCATATAGGCGATTATTTATGGACAAAGAAAAAGGTCCACATTAATATGGACCACACATACAAAGAACATAAACTGACTTTTAAGTTTCCAAATGGCCTTATAGTCAGCATCTCAGAATCAAGTCTCATTAAATAAGAACTTTTACTTTACTTTTTCTTGCATTCTTACAATACAAGAAATTTTTACACAAGTTCAAGTTTCTAATAGCAGACTTTCTAAACTAACAAGTTACTTTAAGACTTTTTCAGTGTTACTTTTTTGTAAGAAAAAAATTGAAATTCTAATCAATGATAAGATTTAAATCTTACTTGGGGAAAATTGAAAAGGAAATCTTTTAGGATTAAGGGACATTTTAGATATAACATTTTCCAGTTTCTAGCCATCACTGCCATTAAGTTTTGCTCCAGTGACCATTACATATGTAAATGCCACTAAACCAAGAGATATGAGACAATTCGATGAACTGAAACCCCACTGTTTTGATTGAACAAGCACCTTCCCGATTCCTCCAACAACACCTTCCATTGCTTCCACACCAAAAGCCAGTGGAGAGTTTCAGCATGATTCCAGAAAAGTGGATATATTCTTGGATAAACCAAACTGAGTTTTATCATCAAACAATAAAACCTATAAGCCCTTGCAACCATCTCAAGGACAAGCACTACTTAAAAGACACTCTAATTTAAAAGGTCTGATGAGCTTCTCACTGCTATACAAGTTGTGCTACTAAGTTACATATTCTGCTACCCCTCAAAAGCCCCAAATCACTGATTTGTGTAACCAGGAACAGTTTTACACCCAAAAGCTCCACACAAGTTACTGACTGTGTGCACTGCCGGGTGTGCAGGTAACCCGTGCCACAGGATGGAAACCGTTCCCAAGGGACACGGCACGATCCCAGCTCCAGCACACGGGCCTGGCCGCGCCCTCGCCCGTCAGCACCCTGGACAGAGCTGCGCTCGCCACCGGCCCTGCCGCGCTCCCGAGCCCCACCCGGCTGCGGGCTGCCCACGGGCACGCAGGGATGCCCACGGACCGGGCTGCCCACGGGCACGCAGGGATGCCAGGCTGTTTGCAAGAACTGCCAACTAGCCTGGACGCTTGCCTTCTACCAGATTGCAGCTGAATTTCTGCTGGGCAAAAGGGACAAACACAAGTGACAACAGGGTGATCAACTCCCGAGTCTCTCAGAAGCCAGGGCTCCCACCAAAGGTACGATAAGTCACGGGAGAAGCGCAAGTAGCGTCAGTCACCAGGTGCTTCAGAGCCCTCCCTCCCTCTCCTCAGAACACACCATGCTTTTGCAGCCTCGTTCCAATTCACAGCACACAGGAAGGTACTTTCACACCCGGCACTCCTATTCTGATTGTTTACTCTCCTAGTAAATCCGCACAAGTAGTAACCTCTGCCCTCAGCGCGACAGAAACAGCTCAGGTTAGAGACTTACTCCTGGATTAGAGCTACGCTGCATCACGAACTTAATGCTCACACACGGCTTTTGGACACTTATTAGAGTGCAGCAGATCTCACTGAGGTACCAGCGATGGGGCTGTTGTGAAACACTCACTGTGCAGCAGCCACGGTAACACGTGTGCTTTTCTAAATTCTCAGCTTTAGAACAAAAGCAGAATCAAGTATGAATTGAAGTTTTGACTTTGTAAGAAAAAGGTTTGCAGAAGATCGGCTCGGGTGTGGTAGAGCCCCAGGGGCCCCTTCAGCAGCAATCGGCACCGGCAATGCTGCAGCAGAACAGCAAGTTAAAGATTTACTACAACAAAATTATGGGGGGACAGGTTAGAACTCCTGCAACTTAAGAGCAGGAAAATGACAAAAATCAAGAGTGAGAAGGGAAAGAGCCTCAATTTTATTTCAACATCCTGCCTTCCCCCGCGCTATTTTAACCTTTTAACAGCACATGCTGGTCTAAACAGAAGCTGTCCTCTGGGTCACTGCATTCTAGAAGCATAGAGCATGTTCTCAAAATGCAACAATTTTTTTTACACTAAATGAATACTAATTTTTTTAATTTTTTTTCCCCTAAAGTTATCACCAGTGAAACTTATTATCTGGAAACAAACTGAAGCAAACACCTGAGAGATAGCTCTATTCTTCACTAAAAGCTTATCCAATGTTATCTTTAAACAGAGAATTTAAATATTGACACCATGTTTCATGCGGAAAGAACTATCCTTAACTAATAAAGAGCTTTCTATGAGACACTGCTTTACATTCTTCACAAGTATGAAGAGTTAGAGATGATAGCAACAGCAATCAACTTAAACAGAGACAGCTTCTGAGAGATACTGTTTAGTGATAAGACAAATGGACCATGATGAATGCCCCTGCTGCTTCTTCTGACATAGATGGACACAAAGTTTGTGATACAGCTTTCAGATTGGAAACTAGATAACACCAGTCAATGTTTTTGGCTACTGTGAGCAAAGGAACCTTTTAAACTGCTAATAAAATTCAACTAATCCTTTACACAAACGAAACACAACTCCTCTTCCACAGATGTACTAGCAAGCAGTGTAACAAAATGCATTTTCCACTAGAGTGTTGAAAACCAGTAATTTGTGTTTTCCTCTCATCCTTAAGAGCTCATAGGAAAAACTGTAAAATCATACCAAGGTTTAATTAAGAAACATGTTTTCCTTTGCCTCAAGCAGAGGCAATGCCGAAGACTTATTTAAATTATACATTACAGGATTAAGAAAGAGAAAAAATACCTGTCCACACTGGCCAGGAAAACCTTCCTACCAAACATACAACTTAATACACTGCTGTTTTTAATGCAGCTTAAACCACAGTATGTCAACATCACTCCAACCATGTCATCTGTCCGTTCCCACATCAGAATACCCAGTTCTAATGATATCCCTGGAATAAATTTGACATGCAGTCTATGAATCAACTGAAAATTAACACAACCCACATCAATTAAGGAAGCATCACAACAAAGCAACTTTAGGGATACGAAATGTTTTTAACTCTTTAAATACATTACTGCAATATTAAATGAATACAGCTTTCAATAGCAAAATTGTAGACACTGTAAGACTGCGTTGTAAGCATGTATTTTCTACCTCCCCAAAATGCAACACATAAACCTTTGTAGATATTCTTTTGCTACAAAAAGGAATGCAAGGCAACAGGAAAAACAGTGAAACATTTAACATCTTATACCATTTTCTCTCTGTCCACAGCACTGTGCTGCAAACAAAAAGTACATCTTGAAGAGTTTACAGGGGGGTCTCTGAGTTTGGAGGTTAAGACAACTTCCAAGAATAGACATTTCAGATATTAGTGAGTTTGTGCAGAAAAAAGAGTGTTCACTTAGTTACTGAAAGATCATGAATGCTGAAATAAGTCTAAACACTGAGATATGCAACTAGAACCAAACTATAGCATGACAGCACAGTTTGGGAAGCTGGTAAGAAGTGTCAGTCACCTTAAACAGACAAATTACTGGATTATATATAAAAATTACACAAATTACTGGATTATATATAAATGACTCTGCAGGTGCACACTTCTCATCACTCATTAACTAAGTCTGTCACTGAAGTGTTGCGATGAAAGCCTGAAAACAAAACAGTTGTGGCATTTGCTGCAGGGGAAAGTGGGATAGGGAAGGAAAAACCCCAACTATATCCTCTGAAACTACAAACTTCCCATATAATGACAGACACTACAGAAAGAATATAAATGAAAAAAATCTGCTTGTTATGGACTATGAGCTCAGTATTATCATATTCAAATATTCACACTATTAAGCAATTAGAACTAAAATAGCATTGGTGATTCAAAAAAACCCCTGTATTCAAAAGAAAAAAAAAAAAAAACTGTTCTGATGGATTCAGCCTGCTTAATAATATGAACTCAAGTGTCATTGCAAGATACATTGCTCTGTTGTTCTACTGTTCACAACAATTCAAACCTACAAGGAAGGAATCCCACTTTGCCATATTTTTTTCCTACTGATGAGAAAGTGGAAAAAATTTTGTCAAGTTCATGTGGCTTCTGGCATAAGTTAAATCCAGTTTTAAGACAGGAGCACTGCAGAGTGCTCTGTCCCTGAGCTGCAGGACACGTTGCTCAGCATAAACACGTGTTTGCAGTCACGTGTGGCCAAAAGCTACAGAATGACTCCACAAGCACAGCAACTCCACTACAGCTGAAACTGCCTCTATTTAACAATGACGATGGCGAGCTATAACTGTACTAAGCTTTCAGTCATGATTCACATCACAGCCATAGTCAAAGTCTGAAAGATTATCTATAATGTTTGTCATTAGCTTTTGGAGTTGGCAGCCACAGAGGAGAAACTGAAGCAGTCCCCACAGCAGGTTATGAAACACTTGTTTCCTTTTGAGGTTAAGGAGACCACAGCGGAGGAGTAATAGTGATACTAAAAAGTTGGTTACAGTTATCACACACATCCGCCTCGCACTGGAAATCACTGGCACTGAGGGCTTTTACAGTCCCTGCAGACAGCTTGCACAGCCCTGCATGCAGCAGGGCCACAGCAATCCCGAAACGAGCAGGGAGTTGCACCAAGGGCAGCATCAGCAGCTGAAGGGAGTCACTCATTCACTGCTGGCAGCAGCCTGAAGAACTCCATGAACTGTCACATCCAAGGTCTTGCGTTTAGTGGGGGAAAGCAGAAAACAACACGACATTCTCCTCTTCTGCTGGACTAAATGGACATTCCAGAATAAACGTCTTCATGAAAGTTCTAAAAGGGCACTTTAATTTTTGAATACAAATACAACACTATATACAGATATGATAAAGGGGTGTGTGTGTGAATTCCAGTGGATGAGTGAACCTGCAGTGAACACTATGAAAAGGACTTTCTGAGCAAAAATATCAGGTGGCAGGAGATAAGAATAAAATCAGAGAATGCAAATGAGCAAAGTCCATGCTGTAGCAGTCAACCCACATCAGCATCAAGGACATCCAGTACATGCTCAACACACAGCCCAGGTCTAGCTTTGTGTCTCAGTGTCAGGACTCGAAGTTGTCACACCCCTCAGGGCAGCCCAGCAGAGTCGTGGTTCTCTGCACTGACTACAAACATCTCTTCTATTGTAGAACAAACCATAACCTCTTCAAAAGTTTTTTAAAAATATTATTTTAAAATGTATCAGTATTTTAAATAAATAAACATCTAAAAGCTTACTTTAGTGCATAGTTTAAAATACCAGCCTGACATGGATAATAGCACACAACTAAAAAAAAAAAAAATTAAAGAATCTCCACTGCTAGAAATCATAATGAATAAACATTCTGTGATTTCAAATGCTATAATAAACCTCTTTAACCACCAAACAGATCCTTGCTATTGTAGCTATACACAGCATATCAAAATACGTAATTGAGAAATCCCTAAAGCAAGCAGTAAATGCCACACTTTCCGAAGCAGTTACCAAACCATGGTGGTGCAAAGAGGACACTAAAGAGACTCAGAAAGCAAGAATATGACTTCTTGAAAGCAAACAAGAAAGTTAGAAAAATGTGAAGAGGTTGATGAACAAATACCTGCCTTGAGCTGGAAGAAGAAGTGCCAACAGATTACTTCCCAGCTCTGGTGAAGAGACTGCCCAGACCACGCCTGTAAGGGGGCTGCAGGCACTCCGTGGAACTGGATTTTATGTGGCTGTAACAGCTCACAAGAAAACTTGTGGGCTCCAGCAGCTTGCTTCTCCACAAGTCTGGAAACCATTGCTCTGAATGCCAGATGAATAGAGTGGCTCCCAAGAGGGCAGGGTTTAAAAAGAACAAACAAAAACCAACCAAACAAAAAAATCAAATATCCAGGCCAAAAAATAAAACCAAAACAACCACACATACCAAAATTAGCCCAACAAGCTCCCACCTCCATGATCTGAATGTAATTCATTTACAGTAGTCAATCTTTGAACTACTAGAAGCGTTCAGAGCAAAAATTTCCCCTCACTTGCTCTGAGACAACTCAGCTTTTCCAAGTAAGAGAAACTATTTGGCCTCTAATCCCTACCTGCAGTTAGAATACAAACACCACTTACTGCAGAAAGGGACTCAAGAGAAAAGGAATTAAATGAAAAGCATTCTACAGTTTCATTTTTCCAAGACAGTCCCAGGTTGCTATAATGAAAAATCTGAAGAGGAATCAAGCAATTTCTGTACTGTGGCTGCCTTTCAAAAGGCATCCAAAAATAAAGCAATTCACCTAAAATATTTCAAGGTATCAAACAGTAATGGAGACTGAGATTAATTTGGGCAGAAGAAACGGGAGGAGGGGAAAGGGAAGTACATAAACCCCAATGATCCTATGGATCAAGATCTAGATAACTGCTGTCACGGATGGTTCCACTACTTGTAAATATCATGTCATTTGTCTTAGCAGTTAGAAGTTCATTCTCCCATTAGCAAAACTGGGTAAAATTTGCTCTGGCCTCATTTATTCTTTTTCTTTCTTCATGGTTCATTACTTGATCCAGTGCCAAAAGGTGTATCTAGAAATGTTTGTACCTTAACAAGAAAGTTATGATGTATAATGACTAAGTCTTAAGGGGAAAAAGCTTCTAGAGAAGTATCAGGAGGCAGAGCCAAGCTTACAGTCTAAGAGAGAAAGATATTAGGGGCATAGAAAGCAAGGAAACTTCCAGCTAGGGAAACAAGGTTTAAAGATCTTCAATCCTTTCAAAATTTGCTCTATTACATTTAGAAAGAAAGGAGAAAATACATTTATTTACTAAAGAGCAAGTAGCCAACATTAAATCTTAAAAAAAAAACCCAAAACCAAAACAGTATTATACGGAAGTCTCTTGCTCTCTAATTGTCATCTGAAACAAGTAATTACTGCATTATTGACTGGGAATTGCAAATCTCCCACAGTAGGAGATGATGTTACACAAGACAGCAAATGAAGAACTGGGATGGGACAACTTCCTGGAAGCAGACTCATCTCTGCCATGCCTACAGAATATGTAGCAATGACTAGACAGACAGTAACAACACTGCAGCCACCACTTACTGCACTGATCAATCACTATGTTCTGCTGCCTTGCACTCCCATCTCTGGGTCTGCCCGGCCAAAGAGGACATTTTGACAAAGTACAGGATGGCCAGACTGATTTCTAACTGTGCCAATGTAACTAATGAATGGGAACAAAATTGTATTCATAGATTACATTATTGTTCTACTTTTAGATAAAACAAAGCAGCCACACTCTAAGAAGCCCCTGAACAACACGAATGTACAATACCAGTCTGTAAGGTAAATAGTATCAGAAGCTTCACCCCACCGATACAGTTATCTTCATGGGAAAATAAACGGGAGGAACAATGTAACTTTGTGGATGGAAAAGCAGTTGAGAACAAATAGCCAATGCAGAATCTGCTCCATCACTCAGCAGCTTGCTGCAGCAACTCATTTATCTGCTGATCTTCAAAGACAGGAGCAGTCTGACGGCACTTTACAAAACAAAACCCTTAAATGTCTTAGAAATGTGATTAACTTCCTGCTGCAACATAAAAAACATTTATGGTATTATCAACACAACCATTCAGTGGACTTTAGGCTGCCATTAAAGAAGTCACCCCAAAAATTTACTGAAACCAAGAGTGATTAAATTACCTGCTTTCAGCAGTTTAACCCTTTGAATAATTCAGTGTCAGATGAAAGACTGAACTAGAGTTCAGTCTGGACACTAACAACACACCCATAATTATCCAACAAATATACAACTTCATGCTCTTGGTGAAGAGTGTGTATAGGCAGCCTTCACATTTCAAGGGATCTTTCAAATGCTTTTTAAGCCCCAGGTGTACAATAACTGGGGTAGATAGCAGCACTGGCACGAGTTTTTCTTCAGTACAGTGATATTATTTAGCAGAAGATACCAACCTGCCTGTCTCATTATCCTGGCTTTATGCATTATACAGTGTCATAACCTCTTAGCAGTCGTAAGGACAAGAGAAGGTCTGCTGAAAAATCTTTCCTTAGTCTGAAGAATTTTTTTAGCTTTTTTAGCTTAGGCTATGCTTCTAGAAAACTATCATATTGGGAAGAAAGGCAGGAAGACTGCTTCTGGCTAGCCTGTAATACTCAAAAAACAGTAACTAGAACAGTTGACAAGATAAATTATTTTCTTCCATGATCATGAAAGGCAGAAACATCAGAAGTGTCATGACCTATTATGGCAGCAGCTCCTGGACTTGCACTACCTTTTCCTTGCTGTATCTAGAGCAGCAAGGCTCCACAAGCAGCTACCCCAACTCGTCAGGTCTTGTCTCTGCACATTCCAGAGATGGCAGTGTGATTACATCTCTGCTGCGGGTCGGGCACTCGGTCCCAACCTACCGAACACACCCTAAACAATGTGTTTTTCCAGTATCACACCCCTCTTTATGTTTTACTGCTCTACTGAGTAATGGCCTTCTCTCCTGCAACAACAAAGGCTACCATCTGGGACATCACTAGGGAGGCTGCAAAACTACTCGCAGAAAAAAGGAGGTTCTGAAAGAGGGAAGAAAAGGATGTACCCTCAGCTGGAGGCCGGGCAGTCCAAGAGCCACAGAGTACTTCTGTTTGTGCGACTATATCCAGCATGCTACAGTGCTGTGGACATATTCTTTGTATGTTTAAGACAATTAAAAAGCAATTAAAATGAGAATATTTGGATAATAATATAAGCACATTATATGGAATTAGTGATTCTGCTCTCATTAGCACCTCTCTCTTTCCTTGTGGAAGTCTAGAAAAGCACACACCTCTGCCACCTGGACCAGCACGATTTTTATTACTCAGATACATAAATTTTTCAGAACTCACTTCTGTATCATTTTGGATGAGTACAATCCACAGTCTCAGAGAGTCTTGGGGTACATCTTTTTAATTGAATACAATAACTGAACACTCACAACATGCTTAAGCAGCAAAAAGGTTTTGCACATTTACCAGTAGCATAAAACATTGCCTTACATGGGTATGATCACACACACCACTTGCCCAAACCAGCTCTGAAGGTACACGGCTTCTGCGCAGTTACTTTGCTACAGAGTCAAAATATTATTCATCACTATTTCAGATTCTGTAACTCTGTTTTGAGACTAGATTCATCCTTACAGCAAATGCTAATTGCACTGCTCACTCCTGAACTCAGCCTTGAAGCACGCTGAGTTTTGCTCACACTAGGAGTAGCACATGGAAGGCAGCTTGCATGTATTTTCCTAACAGTGACATGATTTTTAAACTGTTGAAACACTATTGATCTGTCCATGTTGGAGTTTAAAAGCAAAATTAATTTCCTAGTAAAGAACAACACTGGATATGTTGGACTTGCATCTGCATATGGACTTGCACTGGAATTAATTTTATAGGCATTGGGAGCAAAAAATATAAATTAGCCCCATCTTTTAACTTACCTTTTAACAGAAAAGATCACTCCAAGCCACAGAAACTGTGCAATGTGCCCCAAAACCTCATATTTAGGGATCTAACACCTCTGGCATTTCTTCCTCTTATTTTCAGTAATGCTTTTAAAGGTCTTCCTTTATTATTGCAGATTTGCTAACACTGATCTTGTTTTCCCTCTTCTTCCTTATGGTCCCAGCTGTGCAGAGAAATGGATAGATATGCAAGGTACTCCAGGTTCACAGAATCTGACTCAGTAGTTGCAGGTAGCTGGTAGTTCTAGACTAGGCTTTGGTGAGGAGAGGGAAAGCCAAATAAATCAGATTCAGGAAAATAACATTAAAAACATATAGAACTGTGAAAAACCAGGCAAGCACAGTTAATTGTATTTCCTGACAACACAAATAAGCTCAAATCCAGGCTTCTTTGCTGCATAGTAAAGGAGTCAAAATCAAATATGCTCACAAGAAAGTACTCCTTTGAGGATAGCTGTGGAATGTGTTTCAGAGGTGGCTGTTACAGCAAACAACCTGAAATCCCAGGCCAAAGCATCTCTATCCAAACTTGAGCTGGTAATCCCATGGCAAATCTAGAAAAATGCAAAAACTGTCCCTGAGGACACAAGGAGTGGTGATCTCTGCCATGCCACTGGATGCAAACACTGCCCAGCTGAGATGCACAACTGGAAGATCTCAGTAGCACAGTATCTTACTACGTTTTTACTGAGGTGGTGGATTCTGCAACCAAGAACCACAACAGGCTCTAATTAGCACAGTGGTCTGAGTACTTGAGCAATCTGAAATGTAACAGGGAAGCAGAAAGATATTGTTTATACAGAAGAACCGTAAAGCAAGCCTGTCGTGTGTGCTGGTTTGGATTCTTCATGACTAGAGGAGGATATGGTATTTTCTACTACTTATAATACACAAGGGACTTCACATTAAATTACCAGAAGGAAGTTCAAAGAAACAAAATCTGCTCTCCAGACTTCTAGCACATCTTTCCTCAATTATCCAGGACCCTTCCTAGTCTAATCAGTCAATACCACTGAACAGCCATTTGATACCTTGTACCATCTTTATTTTCCTTGTTGTAACTTCTTTACTTCTCCTGTATCTTTTCAAGATGGAGGAGGGAAGCAAGGCTGTTAACCAGGCTGCACTCAGTGTGCGAAATGCAGCAGCACACTGAATGTACACAAAGCATTTATTATTCCCAGTTCACTTCCAAAGGCAATGCAGTGAATGGAAGAAGATTCTATGAGGAGCAGTGAAAAGGTACAGAGGCAGCATAGCCAGGCTCAGACACCCTCAGGGTGTGCACAGCAGGGAAGGGAACTCGCCATCCCTCCCCTGCACTCATGTTTAACATCAGCATCTGCCACTGACAGACCTCAGCATACCAGGTTAAACAATTTTTGCTCAATCCAGGGTGGCTAATCTTATGCAAATATTCAGGGTTTCCATAAGAAACTTTTGAACATTCATACAAAAAACCCTATTAACTAGCCTAAAGTATTAAAAAAAAAAAAAACAACTCAAACTCAAAATTCTTGACTGAGAACACAGTTTTGTAGAATCTATAAAACTTTAATGTAGAAAAGAAACACATATTGCCAAAGTGCTTAGCACTTTTCATTCAAAATAAAGAGATGGCCCAAGTCATGCTTCTCTTCCACTTCAGGAAAAATATTCCCAGTTGTGGAGAAGTATTCAGGCTGGGAGCAGGATCAGCCCTACAGCCCAGGTGAGTTCCCTCTGGTTTGAGCAGGGAACTGCTCCGAGGCTCTGCTCTGAAGAAGAGCTGTGGCAGTGAACTGCAGAGCTGAACCAATGAGCGTGGGGTGCCCAGCGCTGATAAATCCTAACCTCACATCAGGGTCGCTTTTACAAGTGTAGATTAACCGTGGGGAAAACGACAACAACAATTAAACCATTCAAGGTCTGAGGTTTGAGGTTGTTTTGTTAAGTTCTTTATGTGAACTGATCCACATGCACACGTGCACAGCCTGGTAACAGGAACATTTACTGCTTCCTGCCAGCCACACAGCCACACAGGGAGCACTGCTGACAAAATCATTATTTCCTACTGAAATTCAGTTTTCACTGTGTTTAGTAACAGATACATTTCAAGCATAGTAGTAAACCACGATTTTAAGAGATTCCCACCAGCAAAAAAAAAAAAAAAAAAAAAACAAACCAACCAAAAACCAACAAACTTTGGTTTAAGTGTAAAGTTTGCTTTCAATGTAATTAACAAGAAGTAATAACACTCTCATATATAATTAACAACTGCAAAGTGAGCAAAAATGCTCCTTTTTTCAAATGGGATGATCTAGAAAAGAAGCTGCTTTCTTGTTCTCTAAGATATAGATTTTAGAGCTCTGTTCTCCACTACTTTCCCAAATTGCTAAAAGACATGGTTCCCAGGAGCTTTTGAGGTTGTTCCTTAAACTCAATTTTCCAGCCTTGTCTGTTAGCACAGTGCCATGGTCTATAAAAGCTTCACTGACCAAAGAGGATGAACACAGAATGGCTGTGCGTGGAAGGGGTGCTCAGCTGGGACAGGAGATTTGGTGATGCCCTTGCCTTGAGCATGAAAAAGGCTCAGGGCTGGTGTCTCAGGTACCAGAGACTATGGGGTGGTTTACCCCATCCTGCTCCCACATTTGGAAATCCCCCTCCCTTCCTCAGTGTCCCCGTTTTGACCAGAGTCTCCATGAAGATTTTGGGGTCTAGACACTCTCAAGAAAATCCAGCCATTAAATTCCTGGCCAGCCTTGATCTACTGAATCATCTGCCAGGTGGCTGCTTTCTTCTCTACTTTGTAGCACCAACACCAGCAATCATTAAAATAATTTTAGAAGCCTTAACAGAGCACTGATGCAAGAGTTTTCCTCAGTCTCTACAACAGAACCATCAAATCCCAAAGCAGTTTACACTTTCTTCAGCATTCATTTTAACTAAGATTTAACCTTTATTTTTCCTTTCCATTCTGACTGCAACCTTTCTACCCCCATCTGCTAATACAAGAAAATAATTACTTAGGCTCTAAGAAAGAGCTGATTATTGTTGTAAAATGTTCTGAATATCACCTTCACTTTGCTGCTTTGAAGATGAAAGTTACTGTACTGAAAACATCCAAATGTTAGCAGACACCAAAATTAGCACTAAACAGTGTTAATTATTTAATACTGTCTACATGAAGAACTTTCTTCAAACAAATAACACAGCTGAAAAACTGTTTTGTACAGAATCTCGTGTGTCAGTCTCCAGTATTTACCATGGAATTCTTAAAAGAATGCAGAAGGGAACTTTACAATCCTCAGTTAAGCACTCCACTGACAATTTTATCACTTTTTCTTTGTCAGCAATTTTAAGTCGCATTCTTTTCTTACTGAAAACAAAAGAAAACTTTTAAGTGACTGAAAAAGCTTTTCCTGTTTAACTATTCAGTGTTAAATAGCCAGCCAGCTGTTCTGGTGCCACACAGGCTGCCATGGGACCAAGGAACCAAGTCCCTGCTTCCCCAGGCCTATTAGTTAAGCAATCACTATCAGGAATGAAGTTTTACTTTGTATCCTAGAGAAAACAGTATACAGACCCAGCCATATACAAATTTTGAGGCTAACTTGCTTTTCCAAATCCTAACACAAACACACTGAAATCCACGAGGCAAAGAAATTGCTGTGTACTCCTCCACAGGCACATTATGTGAACAGCCAAATTCAGATCTCCAAACCTGAGCAACTTCACAATATAAATAAGAATAAAAAAGAATCCACTGATATACCCTGGAACACCTCTAAACCAGCAATCTTTTATAACTCTACCACAGACAGAGCCTCTTGAGCCCTGTACCTCATACAGTAACATCTGCAGCTGCAAACTTCAAAACTACACAGTTTATGCAAACAACTATTTCAGAAACAGAAATTTGAGAGATGCATTCAAGAAGGAATACCTCATGCCTATGTAATTACCTTTTAATTTCATTTTAAAAAGCAGCCAAATGGCAGGGGTGGAGGGATAAAGATGCTTCTGATGGATTTTATTGCATATGGTGGGGCTCTTGAATATTTCAGTGATCTCAGTAGTGTCCTGATGTGTCACCATCACCCAATAATAATAATCACCCAAATTAGTTTTCCCTTGTAAAGGGAAACAAAACAAGTTGGTCAAAATTCTTCTCCCTTTTTTTGGAAAACCGAGTTACTTCACATGTGGCAGCAGTTATAATTAGCACATTTTTCATCAGAAATACATTCTGAAGAGGAAATTATATTTCACTGCTCACATGTTTGTTGCATATTTACTTTCTTACTACATACTACATTTATTTTTTCTTTCATGAGCCAAATCCTCAGGCAGTATTTCAATAGTTTTCTGTCAACTATTCATAGAACATAAAGACAACAAAATAAACTTGAAAACACATTTTGGGACTGTTGGCTACTGCGTGTCACTCAGTGAATTACATCTTTCTTATACTTTGCAGAACACCCTAATTCCAGAAATACACTCCTCATCTCAATACTCTATTCTTTCTGGCAAATTTTCCCAACTACTTCTATTTTCACTCTACTGCTAGTGCCACTCATCTGAATCAAATTTTGAGGACTTCCAAAATTAATTACTGCCTTCCTGCTTTGCCTCCGGCTAGAAGCTGGTATAAACACCACCACTGGACTAAGCTGTATTTCAAATTCCTTATTCTGTTGAGGATGAATGATTCTGCCTTTGTCTCAGGACAGCCCAAAGTCCCAGAAGTTTACTCCACACCCTGTATTTTTCTCTCTAATAATGCAGCATTTTGTGGTTTGTGTCATCATCAGCCACTAGAACCTCATGCACAGCTGGGACAGAAACCCTCACTCCCCTCACACTTCTTTTGCTCCTGTTAGTTCGTTCACATTTCCTACTACAACTTTTACCCCAAAAATGCTCTCACTATTTGGAGTATATCCCTGGAGCATACAAAAGCAGATTTTTTTGGCAGCCCTTCCCACTACTGGATCCTTTTTCCTGGACTATTTTTCTATGACTTTAAAGCTGCTAACAGTTTTCCTTGAAGGGGTGTGAGCATGGGATAGTGCATGGCAGTGGATCACAGGGGAGAAGAGAAAAACCAATCCAAACACAGAGGTACACCACAAACTGCCTAGTATGTAACTCCTGGCACTTCCTTAGCTCCAGACCTTTTTCACCAAAAAAAAATTCAATTAAGAAGCCATAAGGATGTTCCTTCTTTCAGAGGCAGAGTTGACATGATTTAAGAGATCTTGCTGAAGAAATAAAAGTACACACCAAAAAAAGTATCTGCAATTAATGTGCATTATTTGCAGGCTTTTCATTGAAAAGTGACTAATTTTTTTATTCATTAAACTAACTGAACTGAAGCAGAGAGTTCCAATTTAAATGCCATTACAGTCAGGTCTGACCCAAACCTGAAACAAGCTCCAGATGTTACCGGTCAAAGTCAGAATTAGAGCAGGATTTAAGAATTACTAGAGACAGTAATAATTTAACTGCAACTGTTATCCCTTCCAGAAGGGGAAACTTTTTCTCTGAAAGAAAGGAAGAGACCCACTGTGCCTATGCAATAAAGAATAAGAAGAGATATAAAAGACAACTTTAGAAAAAGGAGAAGATAAAATAGACAGGGACTAAAGGAGAATGGCTACTTTAGTGGTTATTTTGCTGGAGGTTATCAGGGAGGAGAAGCTGCTCCCTGGGACACAGCTCTCAGACCAGCAAAAGAACCAAACCAACCCTTTGAAAGAATATTCAGTTATTTTACCTACAGAAACCAGGTGGCTACAAATGGCAGTGGTGTAACACAACACTGACATACTTCAAACAGCTAAGCTACACAACAGGAAATTTATCTATGCACGTGTAACAGGAGAGTCTTTACCTGTTTAAGCTTGTTCACAAACTCCATCAGATACAACACAATGTCTAGATTTTTACCTAGCAGATGCACCTTTTCCCCCCCATTACATCCTTTGACCATAAGAATGTTAAAATAAACATACACTGTTAACTCATATGGCCAAGCTCAAGTATTTTAATGTCGCTGTGGATGTTTTAATATTGATGCATTTTCAGCAAACTTTAAGATCAAAGAAGCTCAACAAGACCAAAAAGAGAGAAACACAGACAAGGGGACAGGGTGAGTACATGTCTGTCTCACTTTGACTTGGACAATCTGGGTAAATAAGATATTTCACTAAACATCTAGATGGTAATCTGTGGGATGCTAGAGATCTCTGGGATATTATCAGAAAACTTCTGCCAAGCTGTAGGATCTCCCCATGCCACCCTTCTCAGGGCAGGGCCCTTGGATTTAAGCCACCTGCAGCTGGACTGTAGGAGAAAGGCAATGCACCCCAAGGACCAGGCTGAACACACAGGAAAAATACCACATCCACTACTGTTGGGTTGCACAGTGCAAGATAAAAAGGTGCTCCTTCAGTGTCCAAAACACTGCAAATGCCACCCTCTCTTTGAAAATTAAAACATTTATTTCAAAGTGCTGACACAGAATAAATGACCCCAGAACAAAGAGAAACACCTTTCAATTAATTTACAGGCTTTTAGCTTTTGCTACTGCCATCATAGCTAACACATGCAGTGTTCACAGCCAAATTTGGGGTTATAATTGGGGGGAAGGGTATTTTCATTATTTTCTGCAAATCCTATTAGCAATCAACTCCACGAATTTCTCAAGCAAACAGAAAGGCTACAAATGTAAGGATTTCAATGCCAATAGTGCTTATTCCCTGCCTTAATACAATCCAGCACCCTTGAAGTCTGAGCATACTTCAATCCCTGCAAGCTTCCTTCTCAGGCACAATTCTGAACTCACCCTGCTGAGCTGTACAGGGAACTTCCACTTGAATGCTGAGCTCCAGCTACTGGAGAAAAGGAAAGATTATTCCACATCTACCAATAAATGCACCCCCCATGCATTTGCACACATGCAGACAAACTCAAGACAGTGCCCCAAGTGCTCCAGCAGATCCTGGCATCCCTCTGCAGCTGAGGTTAAGAACCAGCATGGAGTGACAAACTCCTGCTACACAACAGCACTGCAATAACTGCATGTTACAACTACTGTTCTGGGGACACCTATGACAGTTTTCTAGAGAAAAAAAAGTCTGCTGGACATGCAGAGCTCTCATGAGATTTTTGTTATCAGTTTTAACAACTATGCAAACAGATTGGCTCAATAATTATACAGCTTTCACACTTTCTGTTCTGTGAGGACTAAATCAGAAACAGTAGTCTTGGTATTATTTATAGAATTCAGGATTATTTTAGTATTATTGACACTATTATTTTAATACTTGACTTACATAAATACTTTATCTAAGATCAAATAAATGACCCTACATTTTATTTCATATACTAGTGTACTTGGTCTGGCTAGATCTTGAACAGGATCAGCAATCCAAGTGCCAGTAATACAGTTTCTCAACATTCAACAAGCAGAATCTGTGCTTACAGAGGTCCATAATCTTTATGATGCTTTATGGTCAGGGTGAAACAAAGAAAACCAGGAGAAAAAAGCATGAGTTCTAGGGCATTAAGGGTTTTCAGATTTTGAGTTTTGTTTCAGAAATACAGAGAGGATGAGTGAAAACCTCGGCAGGTACATGCTGCAGACAGATGGCAGGTACACGCTGTGCACACAAGAGCTGTTCCTGTCTCTGCTGGCTCCTGCTCTCTCACTGCTGCTCTAGAAACTTTTTAAAATGCTAACACGCACTTCAGTAGAGCTCCAACAACTTCACTCCAATACTTATATTTTATTATCATTGCTTGAAAAAACACACCTCATAGAGCTGGTAGAACTCTGTGGAAAGGAGAAGGCATTTCTCACCACTGCAAGTGGCATATTCACAGAAATCTGTATTTTCTCCCAAATCTTAGAACAACACAGAAAGTGATTAAGCAATCTAGGTAGGCCATAAATCAAATTATTTAGGTATATTCACGTGCTGAACTACCATTGAAATATCATCTTAAAATAGCTTTTGCTGCTGCTGAAGATTATAGAGACAGTCCAAATTTCTCTGCAGATCAAGGAGGCAGCTGCATACAGTCAACCAGTAGAGGATTGACAGTTACAGAGCTTGGTGAGTGAATTAAGATGGGAAAGAAAAACAGTAGGATGAGGAAAGCATTCCAGCTCCCAGAAAATTCAAACCCACTCAACACAGCCAAGTGTACAGCTATCTTCTGAATATAAGCTCAACTTCTGAAGTGAACATATATCACTAAAAATTCCACGTTAGCTGAGAGCAGCCACCCCTCCCTGCCTGGCAGGCAGTTATTAACACCATCCTCTTTCTCAGTAGGAGCAGTGAAAAGGAGCAGGTATCTCTCCAGCCTCTCCCCTGCTCAGGTCCAAGGAGCACATAGACAAGGCTGCAGCCAAGAACAAGGCATTCTCCCCAGCTGCCCACTTCTCCATGTGCCCTTCTGAACTGGACCACGAGTAAGGCACAGTTTTTCTTTTGGAAGCAGTTACATATTTTCAAAGCTTCTCCTCCCAAAGCAACCCTTCCTTCACCTGGGGTGCATCCTCACCTGGGGGGACAGGGCAGTGTCCTGCCATCCCAACAGGTCACCTAGCTGGGAGACGGCTCCTCAGGAAGTGCTGTCAGGAACAGGACTGCTATGGGGTGCAGTACATCCACACTGGAGAAGCAAGTTAACAAATGAATAATCCCTCTCCAAATGTCTGAGCACGATGTAGAAATCGAAATTGCACTACCAGCAGCAGCTTTACAACACTGAGAGTTTAACAAGCTTCTCACAGAAGGCAATGGTCCATATTTAGGGTAGAAATCAACCATAATTGCTCAACAACTCACTTACTTTAAAAATTTCTTACTCCAGAAAACACAAATATCTATTTACAAAGCTGTACGCTGCCAAAAATTAAAATACTTCTATTGTACCCCCATCCTTTGATTTAATAAGGCATGCATCTGAGGTGGTTAATGTGCATTTCAATGTATATTAAATATGAGAGATCAAAAATTAACATTAGCCCAGGTAACCTCTGCCAACATTTTGCTCCAGCTATACTAACTAGACCCTGTTTAGCATTAAGCTCATCAGCTCTAAGCCAATTTTACCTTCTTAGGTCTAACCTGTGAATGTGATGCTAATATCAATAGGCACATTTTAAGCTGAATTAAAAATGACAAAAATTTCATGCATCTTCTTCTGCAAACTTTCCAGATCAGGGAGCAGATTAACTCTGAAACTCTCTGCTTCCAACACACCTGCTAAAAACCTTTATTATCCAACCATATTCCAGAAATCAGTGCCTTCTGTTTAAATTAGTACCATTACACTGGCCAGAAACCCTGGCTAATCAAACAGCTGCAGTAAACACCAGCTCCAGTCTGAATGCAAACTGGAAATTTTTATGCCACACAAAAAGACAACTTGGACAGGAGACTAAAATCCTCCAAAATACATTTAGATCATAATTTAATTTAAATTATGATTTAAATTTATAATTTAAGTTAGGTAACTGTTTGACTTTTTAATATGTACTTGAATCAGAAAATAGCAACCCACTTTGTACAGGTGAAAACACTGAAGACCCTTCAGCTACATCTTCAGTTTGGAAAATGCAAGAAACTACATTAAGCTACAATGAATACCCTTGTGTGAAGAAAAGAAAAGAAGTAAAAGAAGTGAAGACATTCAGAAGCAGACATGTAATAGGAACAATTTAATCCCCAGAAGTGGCTTGCATCTGAAAAACATTCAATTTTTATAATGGTAAAACCATGTGTCTGCACTAAGAGCTCTGTAAACTTGGATTTTATACCTTTGGAACTTTGCTACAGCCCTGCAGTGCATTTCTTGGGGGAGATAAGCCCAGGTGCCCAATAAAGGGTCTTGCATTTATCTTAAAAACAAGTTATAAAAGCCATTAATGGCTTAAGAATTTTCTCATCCTCCTGCCTCCTCAGTGAAGTTGACCCACTTGTCTGTGGGGCCAAACAAAAAAGCAGACCAGTGAACTGAGCTAGGTTAAAAATAAACACAAAATAAGGAAGTTATTTTCAATTCAGATCTCTTCATTCATCTCCTTATGAGCACGGAGGCAAAAGGGAAGCACAGAGGTCAACAAACCTTGCTCTAGAAGACAACCTCTTCTCTTTAGCAATGTTGATGTGAGCTAGACACATCTCTTCCCTTGGCTCTCAGCAGCATGTAAAAGTCATCTGAATAACAAAGTCTGGTGTCCAGACCAAAATCAAGGACCTTTCCTGCAGCTTGTGTTCAGTTCTGGGTTAAGCTCCTCTTTCTTGCAGGCCTTACTCTCAGCTGGACTGCTGCACAGCCACCTGACACTGAACCAGCCAAGAGACTCCTTGGCTGTGGGAGATGTTTGATGCCTCTGGCTCCAGAGAGGTCAAGCACACACACCTGCCAAGTGGTCTTCTGCTGGACTAATTTAAGCAAAAGCCAGGTAACAATAATAATGATCTTGAACAAAATGGGCCTTCAAGATGCAGTCTGTGTTGAATTCAGTGCTACTGGTACAACTCCAGCAGAAGCAAGTGTTTACACATTTGGATAAGTAAGGCTCCCATGGCTCATGTTCAGACCTCGAGTAAGCTTTACTTCAAGTAATCACATACTATTCTTGGATTTGACCTCAGTTTTGTTCTCCAAAGGTAGCATGAAATATCTAAATTTTTATGCATCTGAATTATTAGTTGCAATACAGATTTACACAAACACTCCTGGGGTATGTACGATCTGAAAAACAACAAACAGATAAACATACTGAGGAGAGCCACTTGAGGCACGGGCTCTCACTGCATTCAGTCCTTGTAACTGTAACTGCAGGATGCTGACAGGTCTTATAGAATTAGTTGGAATGTTTTCTTAATCCAGCAAGAGAGGTCACTGACCAATAAAGCTGAAGTGTTTTTATCCTGAGTTTGAAAGTCTGAAGACAGATGCTGAGGTTCCACACACCTTTCTTCAGTGGCAATGCCAACAGGCTCAGTCCCATCTCTAGAGCCAAGGCTGCCCCAGAGCCAGCCCAGCTCCTGCCCAGCTGCAGGGACTGAAGAGCCCCTGAGGCTGACTCCTGGTCCCCAGCCAAGCACAGGGGCACAACAGTCATGGCTGATCAACAGGCAACTGACACAGGCACAATGAGATCCACTGTTGTGCAACTTTCTAATTACTCTCCCATTAATCTGTGCTATTATCAAAATCAAGAGGGTTTCCCCAGCAGAGCTCTGCTGATAAGCAGAGGAGCTGCACAGCTTTCCCTCCTTCAGAGGGAAGCCACAAGAATCCTTTCCAGTAAGGACCACATCCTTCCCACACCAGCCCTCTCTCCTGCTTTGGCTGATACACTCCAGGGCACAGGTGCTAGGTCAAAGCATGAGCCTGATGAACAAACTAACTTGAAAAAACAAGACAAATCTGCTGAGGATAAGGAAATATTTTAAAATCAATATGGAACTGAAGCAATATATTTGAAGGAAAAAAACCCAATTTTTATAAAATTCTTTGGTTAAACTTTCAGAATTAACTACTTTTAAAGAAATTATTAGTCAGTTTTTAGTTCTGGCAGATATGGGGTCGATTTTACTGTTGCTTATTTTAAATTTCTCAACCATAAGGACACTTTTAGAAAGAAGAAAAAAAAAGAAAAAACCCAACACTTAAGCTTATGGTTACCTTCGTGACATGACAGAAATATTTTAAAGTGTTATATTAGTTTTTAAGGGGACTGGTTTTTTGATGTAGAGTGCAAGAAGTATTTGAAACAGACTGAAATAGAGGAGGTAAAAGCCACACAGGAAGAATGAGAAGAAGGAGAGGAAAGCAGACGAAAAATGTGAAGCACCACTAATTGCTATTAGCAGGGAGGGTTTTGCATGTGCCTTGTGATCCAGTGTTTAATTCATATAATACACAGACACATTTGAGTTATCTCTGTGTTCAAACTTCTAATAGTTTATCCTGTTCTCCAGAATTAGGTTCACCCCTTGATATTATTAAGCAGACAACACCTAACCAGGTGAAAAATTCTTTAGAAGAGGTCAGTTCCTCACTATTCCCAAGGAAGAAGGAAATCTAACTAATCCTTAGCTTGATTTAATGAACAATAAAAGGTTCACACAGACCCTGCTTAAGCAAATTTCCTATTATAACAACAGGTTACTGTCCAAAAACTGCATAGTGCTAAACAGCACACTCGTACAGGGGCTGAGACAGCCTGGTAGGACCAGATCCATAACAGCCCCTTATCACAGCTGATGGGCAAAACAGCAATGCATGGAAATACAGATCCCAGGCACAGGGTGGCCAGCCTTTAGATCCCAATACCTGCACACTGGAATGCAGGTATACAAGCCTCTGCCACTGCCACAACCACATCCAGCACAGTGGGAGAACTGCAGAACATGGGCAAGTCCAAAGCACCTACCCAAAAGTCCTCCTCCTCTGCTGAGGGATACGGGCTCTGCTGCACAACGGAGCAACAAGAGGGGTGGCACAGCTGCCCCAGTGCCTGGACAGGGTGGCTTCCACAACATGTTGGTCTAATATTGGGAAGTCTGTTTCTCTTCCTAAAAATGTAATTTCTCCCTTCTCAAATGCCATATGCTAAAATAAATAACATCATTTATTACCTTATCTAAGGTTTTAATAGGTACTCTCATGCTTTTATCCAAATCTCCACTGAAGTTCTGCTGAACAGTATCAGGAATATTAAAGAACTCACTGAAATGCATGGGGAGGGAAATCTCTGCTGTGGCAGTACACAACCATTCCTTTTTTCAAACATGGCCAAAATTCATCCAATTGTTGTATTAGGAAAACACCACATTTAGAACCCCAAACCAGAACTGTCCTTAGACCTATACCAAAATACACATGTACAGCTGGAGATGCCATATTCTTAAAAAACATTCTTACATTGCTTACATCTGTGAAATCATCAGATGATCAAGATTAGAGCTCAGTGAACACCAATGATACTCCTACACATCCTTTGCTATTTACACTAGGAAAAGGGATGACTTTAGTAATTTTCACAGATTTCTGCATTTAAATCAAGTTCTACTGGAGGGCATTAAACCCCTTAACACACAACATATAAAGCTCCAAGTTCTGTTTCCCAGCAATTTTACGTTTTGTATCAAAGAGATGTGACTATATTTAAAAAACTCATCACCTCTCCTAGGCTGCAAAACACTGCAGTGCTGCTAAAAAAAAAAAATCTATTTTGAACTTTCTCCTCATAGGACACTCCAGCTCACTATCCACATCGTTTTCCTCTGGCTTGCAATATGCTTTGGAGTGCCAGCCACAGGGCTGGTTGTGGTGCAGAAAAGCTGATGATGTTCAGGACACCTGGAAGAGTCTAAACCCACACACCAGCACATATGCAAGAACAGGCAGAGGAAATAGTGTTTTTTCTTCCTCAATTTAAACAGGATGCTCCTGGCACACCTCCTCTGAGTGGCATCACTCTGGAGCTCACTTTACAGCTGCAGTCAGGCAGAACTCAGGTTTGCAGACAGTGAACATCCTGTTCTCCTGAGATATTTGATGCTACAGAGCAGGATGGTTTTGTTTAAATCTTCACTATTATATGGGTCAAGAATTACTTATTTTGGTAACATTTAAAACAGGTGCCAAACAGCAAGTAAAAACACTAACTGAGCTATGCTGTATTGATTACAGCATGGAATTTAAATTTTCTCAAAATTTATCACAATCTCCATATATTTTCAACACATTTTGCCTAACAAATATGCCCATGCTGTTACACTGGACAATCCAATTGTGATATTCTAGATCACATCAAGTCCAATATAAAACAGTTTTCAAATGTATTTTTAAATTCTGAAGAGAATCCCCAAGATTCTTAGACACTACAGTAAGACTAACACTGTCTTCCCCAAACTGGAAATAGCACAGTATTTTCAAAATCCAGCTACTAATTTCTAGAAGCCTAATTATTTCTAGTGAACAAAATCTCAGCCTTCTGGGAATCTAGGCAAATCAAAGTCAGAAGAGGACACTATTTCCAAGCTGACCATTCTTTATTTTACTGGCAAGTCATTCAAACCCTATTCAATGTTTCTAAACTTATAGAAATAATTTTGCTACAATCAGCAAGGCAAGATGAAAAATAAATGGATTTGCAAAAATATTAAAATGCTGCAGTCTAAGCCTGCAACAATATGCACAGACTATGCTACAGCCATTGCCACTGATTAGGTGCACTTTCACTCTTTTTGCTACTATGTACATTAAAATGCCATAACCACTGCAGTAAAATACATAAAGCGACCAATTGAAATGTTTCAGAAAACAACACTATATGTTTAATAACTTGACAAATAAGATAGCCCATCTCCAGCCCCCCTTTTACGTGTCAGAACACTTTTTAATAACATTTAACCTTGTTGTTGATAATGTCAAATCAGTATGCAGCAGATTTTGAATATACTAATACACATATGTATTTCAGGGGAAAAAGCATACTTGCTGTGGATTACTAATAACTTGTATTGCAAGCCACCCAATATTTTACTCCTTCACAATCTACAGCCCTAAGCCCTACAGCGTCAAGATGTAAAGTCAAACTACAGCAACTGATCTGAGACACCTCAAAACACAAACTAAAGCAAACAATGCCCTCTTTTAAATTTATTACCATCCAGGAAAAATTGGATGCTTCACAAGCTTTAAACCAGTTCATTTTCACCCTTACCCCAAATATCAAATGATGTCATGCAAGATGTACTGGCCAAACTGGTTTAACTGCTACAGGCTGGATGCACTGTTTAGATTTTCTTGTGATAAATTACTTTGCAGCAATGAAACTGATTCACTTAGTTTTAAACAACTATGTTCACCTGCTCTTTTAAAGTAGTTTGGGCTCTTATTACCTCTTCTCACACAACTTGACAGCTTGCTACTTTACTTTGTTTAACTCCCTAGGAACAACAGGGAGCAGTTTTTACCACTTCCAAATTCAATTAACAGCATGGAACAACTGGAGTGCTGTAAGGAAGCCTGAGATACAGAGCTCATCCTGAGGAGTGTGCAATCTGCACCTCCCTCCAAAACTTGCCCACATTTTGCACTATTTCACTATTTCCACTTCTTCACAGAGAGTTTACTAAATCTGACAACTTACTGAGAACCCAGTTTACGGAGTATGCACAAAAGGAATTCCAGATATAGCTTGTACTCTTCAGAAGCCATCAAGGCCGTTTTCCTGGTTGGCATGAAGTGGGTACTTGAGAATGATCCAATGCACATATTCTCCCAAGGCCAAGCAAGCTGCCTCCAGAGCTACCAAACATGATCATTACTGGGAGTAAGAGGCCAGGCCTGGCTCTTTGCTCTAGGTATAACTCCAGAATTACCTAATTTTGCATATTGTCCACTACATCAGCATTTTTATATTCCCTTGCTTGACCATCACCTATTTCATGGAAAATGCTGGAGAGGGGAAGGGGCAGGAAGAACACATGTTTATTTATGTTTATAATGAGATACTCACAGCTGTACAATGAAATTAGTCTGCTCATTCTCCTCTCAAACACACAGCCCCATTTTATCACCACCTGGCTAACAGCAACATAGTAGACAGCAAAGGAGTGCAGGGAAAAAGAGTAATACAGGCCTTCAGGAGGAAGGCATAGAAGCAAGCAGAAAAAGAAGTGAACACTGGATTATGTATGCAAATGATATTAAATTGCCAAGAATTGAGAATACTAATGAGGACAAAACATGAGAGGGAAGCAAGCATTCAGAAGACAGGCAAAAATAAGTAAAGTATTTGAGACCAGTATTCCAGAGTGGGTCTGAAATCTAGCAAATTCTGTCAGTAATGACCAAAATACAAGTGAGCAAGGAGCACAAACTTTCAGGTGCATGAAAACTGCAAAATAGTGTGATTTTAAACTCTTCACATACACGCAGACATGTCAGGTTTTTCCTGGGTTTTTTTTTGTACATATCTTGCAGCATTTTATCTGCAATTCAAGTCTCAATTTTAAATTGTCCAAACTAAGGGAAAACTTAAAAGATGGAATTGCTTGAGAGGCTGCAGAGCTGACACAAGGACAGAACCCAGTGTGCAACCTCAACTACCAGTCACTGCATGTTCCCTGCCTGTGACACTGTGTTGCAAAGCCTGTGCTGGCTACTTCAGGAAAGAAACTTCCCTAATGAGAAACACACCTACCTATGGAACTACGGGCAGAGTCTGAACCTACAAAAAAAAAACAAACAAAAAAACCCCACAAACTAAATACAAATTATAAACAAGAGAAACTTACAGTTATTGAACTGCAAACCAGACCTTTCAAGAAAGAACTGTAACTGAAGATTTGTATTAAGCCGAGCTCTTTGAAGCTTACACATTTGTGAAAAGATGTTACAGAGGAAGCATATATAAAGTATCAGCCTTGGATTCAATTACCCTTTATAGAGCAACTCACTAGCAACACCAGAGCCCTAATTCTTTGCATGATAAAGCAAACTACACACCCTACTACTTACAGTACAGAAAAAAAAACTATTATTTATTTCTTCCACTAAATTTACTTAGCATACAAATAAACTCTTCAGAATTTCCACAGGATAATTTACTAATCACCACCCCAAACTGTTAATTTATCTAACACCCAGGCACCAACGGCTCATCTGCACACTCCCACTCTGTTTCGGCCCAGGGGCAGCCAAGGCAGCCAGAATCACATGGTTTTATGCAGCACTGAATAAATGAGGGGTGCACACAGAGTCCAGGACCAGCGACAGAATTTGGCCAGGTAACTGTCAGCATCTGTCCTACCTCAAGCTGCCCTTCTTGTTCCTTCCTGCCCGAATGCCAAACCCTCACCACGTTCACACAACACTAAATGGGGCTGCAGGGTGAACCCTATTAACAACCTGTTAACAATGTTAACTCCCCACTTTCTGTTTGTAATAGTCACAGGGAGGTGCAGTAGCCCAACCACTGGTGTGGCACATGAGGGGACAACCAGCAGCAGCAAACACTGCGTTGTCCAAGTGTCCCCTCAGCTTGGGAAGTAGCTGCCTTCAGCTACAGGGACGTAAGCCCAACAGTGCTCTGAAATGTAAAGTTTCTCTGTCCACACACCACTACTGCCAAGCCCCAGTAAGGCTAGAGCTGCTTACTAACACCCACAGTTAACAGGACTAAATTCACAAAGGGGTGGCTGCTAACACAGCAGCATTGCAGAGTACTGCAAGCAGGTGAGGATACACCACCCTGCTCCTGCTCAGCATGCACCTGACCCTTACCACGCTGTCACTGCTTCTTTCCTCTGTGATGCAGAGATTAACTTTTCTTTCTAAAGGGAATGTCTTCATCCCTTGTGAAGTCCAAAAGCCCTGTCCAGTAGTAATTTCATTTACACAGTGTCCATAAGGTCTCATAAGGGAAAGGGGAGGGGACAAAACAGGGACATGAGAGCAAACACTCAAAATACCATATCTGATTCAACACTGAACAGTTTAGTTCTGCACTTCGATTACTACATCTGAAATTGCTACTTCACTCTTTAAAAATTGTTCATCTAGTGTAGCTGTACATAGACTAAGCAAACCTTCAAGCAATTTAAAATCAAGATGTGCAATTTTCCACTGTGCATTCTTCACATGCCTCCTAAATCTAATGTGATCACTCACTGAAGAATGGCATCCAATACTGCTCTGTGCATGTTAAAATTAAGCTAACTACATGTTATTAAGTCTTTTCCTCACTGCTCGAAAACATCTCTAAAGAAAGCACAAACACCCATATATTAAGATGATGAACACTGTTTTACACATTAAATTAATATATACTCATGATGTCAACTTTTATTAAAAGTTAGCAATAATCTGATCTCTGCAGTCCAGTAAAATTAACATGGTTCTCTAAGAAAAATCAAGTATGGGGAAAAAACCTCTAAAGGCTAAACTTTTCTGGTTTTGTTTTTACATAAATGAATCGTTTTCAAAAATTACCCAGTCTGTCACGTCAGTTGGAATCAGCTGTTTGTGCTTTAAGAGATTTCAAATATATTTTTGAGACAATTGTGTATACTAAGTGTCACTATGTTGACATGTGCAGAGACTCTTCCCTCCAATGGAGGTGGCCACCAGCATGATTTTCACAACATTAGTGATTTCTGCATGTATTTTGAACCCCCGTATTCCCAGTGGCAGAGTGGGTGTGATCCAGAGAAGTTCATGACTCCCTTAAACTGCATAAAAATGTCCAGCATGTCACAGTGAGCATCCAGCCCACAAAATTCAAAATAAAAACAGTAAATACAGTCAATATTCTAAAGGACTTCAAAAGGACACTGAGAAAATGCAGATTACTGATGACTATCAAACAATCAGCTAGAAACTGTAACTTACAAGATGCAAATATTTGTACTTATACAAATCGGAGGTTTATTTTAAATCACCTCCTTCTTCATAGTTGTCCCATTGTATAGAAACATCAATATGGAGATCTTACGAAAACAGAAGAGTAACTTAGTAAATAAGCTTCAGACATTATTGTATCAAATAGACACGTTTTTAAAAGCCAGGCTTTATGTAATGACCTTCTAATCTTGAAATGTAATCTCACAGTCACCGTGACAAACTTCCACCGAAACACCTTCACTCCTCCCAATTTCAATGGCTACATGGAAAGGTACATTTGCTAAATCGATTGTCCTGTTTTTAAACAAAATATCTTGTGCTGGGGAGTACTTATGCCACACTTCACTATAAGAATTGTCATCTTCACAGCCAGGCATTCTAAACGATATTTAGGTAGTTGGTGATTTTGACCTCCAAGTCAATCGGTACGAGTAGCTAGCTCACTGTGGCCGTCCTTCCTTTGGCAACGAAACCTCGCCATACATTTACCCAAAATAATATTACAGCGTTGAATTCAGATAGAAGGTGCTGTTCAGAGGACGGGAAGGCGTGCAAAAACAACACCACAATGCAAAAGAGAGGGGGGGGGGGGAAAAAAAAAAAAAAAAGGCCCCACAAAAGGCACCACTGGAGACAACACCGGCCGGGGGTAGGGAACATGCAAACGTAGTGCCTCCTTTATGGAGCCAGCGCAACTGCATGACGGTGCAGGATGCGGGCCGCGGGCTGTGCAGGCGCTACACATGGCCAGCGCTGCCCGCCGACCCGCGCAGGCCCGGCCGGCAGCGGGTTCTGTAAATAACCCTCGGAGGAGGGTTAATTAAAAATGGCGAGCAGCCTAGCTGCCTGCATACAATGAGCGGCCGGGCAGGGCAGGGCTGCAGCCCCCCGCCCGCCCCGCCGGGCAGCCCCGCCACAGCCGCGTCCCCTCCGCTCGCCCCAGGCAAAACCCTGCCCCGGAATCACGGCAACTACTTTGACCGGACCCCCGTGCCCCCGCCCTCTCCCCGGCTCGCCCCCACGCCCGGCGGGAGGCTCCGAGGGTCCGGGGGCGCGGGGCTCCTTTTGTAGCGGCGCTTCCCCCGCGCCCTCCCCCTCCCGCGGTGCGAATTCCTGCGGAGCCCCCGGGCCGCCTCCCCCGGCCCCGCACCGCAACTTTCCCCGGCGTCCCCCCGCAGCCCCGCCGGGCAGCGCTGCCCGCGCCCGGAGCTGCCGGGGCCAGCAGGAGCGGCCCGGGCACGGCGTGTTTACCGCGGAGGGCGGCCCAGATCCCCGAGGGGACGCGGCGGCTCGGAGAGCTCCGGGAGCGGGGCAGAGGGGCGAGGGGGAAACTCTCCGCGGAGTTGAGGGCGCAGGCCCTGCCCGGCTTTTACCTTCCATCTCCATGTCCTCGGGCTCGCTCAGCTGCTGCTCCCCGGGCTTCTGGTGCTGCTGCTGCTGCTGATGGTGGTTCATGTCGGGCTGGGGCTGGGGCTCGGCGGCGGCGGGCTGGGCCTTTCCCGCGGGGGGCTGCGGGCCTGTGTCGGGAGGCGAAGGGGCGGAGGAGCGGCGGGGCCTCGGCAGCGGCCGGGACTGGGCGCCCGGCTCGGGGGGCTGCGGCGGGGCTCCGGCGAGTAGGGAGCGGGGCGCCGGCGGAGGCAGCGAGACGCGCACGTATTTGCTCGCTATTCGCCCAATCTCGGCGGCGGCACCCGGTCGGGGAAAAGGGGCTGGGAGGAGGGACCGGCCGGAGGCGGCGGCTTCCCCGGGGGCCGGAGGGGAGGGGACCGGGAGGAGGGGAGGGGGGGACGGGAGACCAGGAGTCAGGGCCCGGCGGCGGCGCCCGGCGCTTCCCCCTCCCC
>JAOTQP010000724.1:5203930-5222317 GCA_026413545.1 Cichladusa arquata
GGGAGCCCCGCACGGCCGCGCACCGGCACCGGCCGCCTCGCGCGGCTCGGCCCGGCTCCGGCGGGGCCCCTGCGCCCGGGCCTGCGGCTGTGCGGCTGTGCGGGGGCTCATGGCGGAGCCGCTCCCGCACGGGGCTCGGCCGGCCGGGGGCTCTGGCGGGGCCCGGCCCGAGCTGGACCTTGCGCGGGGCTCGGCCCGTCCCTGGCAGCGCCCGCTGCCATCTGTGCGGCACGGACGGGCGGGCAAAGGACGTGTCTGTGTGATGTGTGGAAAGGGAAAATCTGCTGTAAACAAGACTGTTCCTCCCCTGCATGCCGCTGTTTGTTCATTAGCCTTGTCTGGAGGATGTAGTCACTCCCAGGATGGATGGAGAAGGCAGGGGTGCAGATGAATGATAATAGCTGGCTGGTCCAGGCTGTGGTTAGAGCAATGGAGGAAGCAACTTCGTTTAAGGATGAGAGTGTAGTTGGAAGGCCCTTGAGAGTTCCATTAAACAGTCCAGTGTTTACTTCAGGATGCTGGAAAACAGGCAGCAGGATAGTCTCCAAAGGGAAGGACTCAGAACATGCAAAACTGGGCCTCCTGAAGGGACTGAAAATGTGCCTATGCAGACAGTGCTGGTCTGCCTGCAAGTACATAAATGAATTTTTTAAATTATTTGTTTTTCTAGTTTATAAAATGAGCAAAGCAAAACTAATCTGAGGGGAAAATTCAACGTGTCTGGCTTCTCAGCAGCACAGGAGTCTACAGGGGAGGAAAATAATTTCCAAGTGTGTGTAACCCTGCCTTAAGAAGTAAATTCCAAGTCGAGAAAATGGAAAAATAAGTGAAAATGAGGATAGTAGTGGGAGAATCAGGTTTTGCAAGCACTTCATTTGATAGTTTGCCTCTCAAAAAGTATATTCTGACTTTCTCTGTTGTTCCTCTGAATTTTCAAAAGCTTTTTAAAGAAAAAGGAATTACAAATCTGGAAATTATTTGTTGCTATTGACCTAGGCACAAAGATGACAAATCTGGGTTTACAGTGTCTCAGCAAGAGAGGGGGATTAGGACAGTGGTTCAGACAGAGATTGATGCATGTATCTTTAGTCTCCTCATATCCTAAACTTTGAATTCCCCACTGCCAGTCTTTCCCTATAATTACCTCCCAGAACAATTACTCTTTCCTAACGACTTCCATTCCAACCTCCTAAATCATACACAGGTTTAAACTCATCCCTCCATCCTCCCTTCCAAGTGATCCCCAATACAGGATGAACCAGTATGTCACAACAAGAAGGTGGCTATGGGTTATTACCTGATTCTTCAGCCACAGACACTGGGATCATGGGCAAGGAACAGCTGAGGAAAACAATTTCACTACTGCAAAGAACGAGTCCCTAAAATTAACTGTAGGCTGATGCTATCATAAGCCTTAAAAATATTCTTTTGTATGCAAAAACTTCTCTGAGCTTCAGTTCATTTTAAGGTAATTTTCCAAAATTGTTGAAATAATGTTCCAAAATTCCTACTGTTTTAGGGGAGTAAAAGTTGCACAAAATTCATCTGTACAAATCCTTTACTGTGGAAAAGTGTAAAAGGGAGTATTGAAGAGAGAGGCAGGACTTTTCCTGTCATTGTTTGCATGTGGGAACAATCCATCATCAGTTTGTGAAGGCAATATATCAAAATCCAGCTCTTGATTGTATATTCTTAATTTAAGTCTTAATCTTTTGAGAGTCCAGCTACCATAAAGTCTAAAGCACCTTAAAATGTTTTGAAAAGACATATGGAAATGTGTCATTTATATTGTGCAAAAATAGCAAAAATCTACTGAGAATTGATTCAAGTATTTATATTTAAGAGGCAGTAAATGTTAAGTATGGGTATACAGTAAGGTCAAATGCATTTATGAAATAATTAAATAGCAGGCATTTTATACCATCAGCTGGTGATTGTAGCAGTGTGATTTGATTGTTTCTAAGCAGGAAATAGAAATCGTATTAATTGTTGAGCCTAAGGTGAAATCCAGATCTCAACATATGCTAACAGTTTATCCTAACTACATGAATAATATGTCTGCTGAATATTCCTGACCCTTTGCCACTCCCTCCTGAAATTTTCTGCTCTCCAGCACAAGAAGGAAAGGGTGATCACCTTTTTATAACCACCTGGCCATGTCACTGCTGCTAGCATTTCACACTGCCTCCATTCCAGCCCTGATTCCAAATCATTTACTTATCAAGCTGATCCATAAATGCCTCCTATTTTCCTACAAATCTGTGTCTGCACTGCACACCACATCTTCTTGTCACTCCTGTCCACTGTAGTTCTGATGGCAAATTTCTTGTGCGTGAAAGTTGGGCAAATCTCTGGCATAGGTTACAGATAATTACAAAAAACTGAAGTAAACACCATTAGCAGGAGCATCGTGAGTAGAGTCTAGGTATCCATTCCTTTCATTCTTGTCCTTGCTTTTTCACTCCTCTCTTTCATTTCTTACACCACTAACAGAATCTTCTCTAAAGTGAGGCCTCTGTCCTGTCTCCCACCCCAGTCCCTCCTGGTCCTTGTGCCCCCGCAGAGCACTGGGCAATGTGGTGAAGCTGCACCTGAGCACGGATTTCATCTCCCGGGTCCAGCCTGGTTCAGCAGCGAAGGGGATCCCGTGTGTGCCGGGGTCAATAGGGCTGGGGCTGGCTGCAGCCTCGCCACATTCCCTCCACATTAGTCATCCTAATGAGATGGAGTTCAAGAGGTGCTATCGTCTCTAAAATGCCAGTGAAGAAATGGGCTTTGTTTTTCGAGGCTGACCTGCTCCCAGCCTCCCTGAAATGTAAAAATAAATCCAAGCCAGGCTGTTTATTTTTAAAACGCTCACAAGCCCGTGTTTGTGCGCCAGGCTGAGCCTCCGGGAACCAGGGAGAGCCCCGAGTCCGCCCGTGCCTCTGCCCTCCAGGAGAGAGATCCTGACCGTGGCACAGCCGGGAGCTTCATCCCGTCCTGATGGGCTACCCCGTCTGCAGCAGGGCTTGATGGCCACTGCTTGGGCAGCTGTGGGAGGGAACTGCAGAAAACTGGAGGAAAGGAGAGGAGGAGGTGCTCAGCCCATCCTGTGCCCCGTGGCAGAATCAGCCAGGCCAGGTGGGTTTCTGCCAGCCTGCTGATTTCCTCCCTGCTGCAGGAAACCTTGCTTCCCACTTGGCTCCATTTGCTGCCCTGGTTCAGCCTAGGGATGGCCTCTCCTGGCCAGTGCAGGACTCGTTTCCAGCACCACGGATGGTGCTCCATAATGTGTGCAGGTGGCCATGTCTATAATTAAGAAGATGTATAGCCATTTAATGACAGAAGGGCAATTGCACCAGCACACACCCTTAATACAGATGCACTAAACCAGCAGAACTGGGGCTGCTGCTTGTGCAGCTCATTCTATGTTTGTGGATGAATATCCATTAATGCAGACGTGCCTCTGTGCCAGCAGGCACTGACACACGCTCAAGACACTGAGTGTGCCCCACTCAGGAAACCTCTTCTGGTCTCTCATAGTTTTTCTCCTCCATCTCACATGTACACAATCAGACACTTGCTGCTACAGTGATAAAAGTAGTTTGAGTTATCTCATGGTGGCCAGAACCCCCCTATTCTGTTGTTCATGGTCCTTCTAATGCTTTGCCCCGTTGCCTGTGCTGCCTGAGTTGCTTTGTGCTGGAAAGAGGGAAAGGAACCTTTATTTAGGGACCCAAAGGATCCATATCCATTGTCCCAGGTATTCTAGATGAACATAATTGCAAACCAGAGACCTTCCAGCTGAAGCAGGTCATCAGTTTTCGCTCTTGCAAACACCTTCAGGCTGAGTGTGGGGAAAGAAACAATCACAAGCCTCCTGCAGCATGTGAGACAGGAAGCCAACAGGCAAAAGCCATAAAATGTTGGTAAAGGTTCAAAATGAGCTGGGAAAACTAGGTTATTTGTTTGACTGCAATGTATGTACTTAGCTATAGCAACTTGTTCCACAAGTAGTGGGATGGATGAAGTTTCATGCCCTGCAAATGTATTTTCTCTGTTTCGTAACACTCAATATCCTGCAATAACCTCAGGATTTTATGGCTTTTCTTTACAGTGGCAAATGGCTCCAAATAACCCCAGTCTTTCTCTGAGCGAGGGCTGGACTCAATGACCTCTGAAAGTCCCTCCAAGCTGCAATAATTCCATGGTTCTTTAATGTACCAGCAATTTCCACAAAGTGTGCAGGTATTTCCCACTTCAGTTTTTTTTTTACCCCTTTACTGACTGTGTTTTTTTGCTGAGACTAATGGACAGACAGACAGTGCGATAGCCTAAGCTCAGAAAACTAGAGTAAAATACATAATTACAACATTTTCAGGGATGTTCTCAATACAAAGTGATCTTTGGTTTGATGATTTCTCTTTAATCACTCAAGCATTATATTCTAAGAAGTGGTATAAATCCTTATTCCTTAGTAATAAAAGGTGGTGAACCCATTACAACTGAATACACCATAATTCAAAGATTTACATGACTTAAGTATATTTCGTAGCAGTTTTTCAAAGCCAGAATTTTCATATGGCTTTCACAGGCAGTTGAGACATCTAATGTCATAACTATTAAAAAAAAAAAAAAAAAAAAAAAAAAAAAAAAAAAAAGAGCTGATAATCTTTAATTTTCACAATATAACCAGGACTGTTTTGCTGAAAACTTGAATGTTGACACCTAAGATGGTGGGTGGTGATCAGTATCTGTTTGCCATCTTTGAAAAGTCCAATGATTCTTTTTTCTCATCATATTTTATTGGACACTGTAAATATAAAGTCAAGTATTACAGTGATAGATATCCAAAGTAAAAAGGAATGGAAGGTACTTTACCAGTCCAGAATGTGAGCTGTGTATGTATTAAAGTGAGTTAGTGGCCTTTTTAGAAAAAATAATGGTTTATATGTTCTGCCCATCCCTGCATTGCACACCCCAACAGAGGTGGCATTGAGCAGTAGGATGAAAATGAGACAAATTCTTCCTTTGGCATAGCAGTTGATCACCTTGCTGTTACAAAATTTTTTAATTTTTAATTTTCCTGATTTTTGACATCAAAAGCAAGGATGACCTGTAATGGCATTTGGCCACTTTTCTGTTCAACTGAGAATACCAAAGAATTTTGCCTGGAGAGTTCTTGAACATAACAAGAACAGAAATTATCCAGCTAAGGTACCACACTGAGACTTAGGAGATGGTACTTCAGTTCTTGCCTGTGTCACACCTGTGTCATACCTGTGACAACTGCTCTGCAAAGCACCAATGGACCCAGAAGACCACAGCACACACTTAAGTTGGCCTTGCTCTCTAGAGGCATTAGTTGTGTATCCACAAATGTATTTCTCTGCTTTGAATGCAGGAAAGTGACACAGAGATAGGCAGGTACTGTCTTTGCTAAACGAATGCATTTTTTTCTGCAGGGTGTTAGTGCTGCTAGGCAAACTGTTAAGGAAACGACTATGTTAAAATGAAAATGAATATAAAATAAAACATGTAAAATCTGAGTTTTTAAAAGCTGAGCCATTTCTTCTCCCTGAAATTACCTCCCTTTTCCTGACAGCACATCACTTCCCCACCTAGATGCTGAGTTTAGCGTTGTGTACTGTAAAGCTGATGGTAGCCCAGGCATCAGCCTGAGACTCACCCTGCCATCTAACTCCAGCAATTTCCTTATCTCCTTCCTGTGCCTTCTTCCTCAGAAGAAAAACCTGCCTTCACAAATCCCTTCCTACTTTCAAGATTCCACATTAATGATGACCTTCTCTCTGACACTGGTCTTCACTTCATCCCAAAGTTTAACAAACCGAAAGCAGGGCAAGGACAGTGGAACCGGGGGATGCCATGGCTACATCCAATCTGTATCTGTCATATTAGAATAATCTGTTGTATACTAAGGGGTAGATTTGATTTCTTCTCCAATGTGTTATTTACAATCTGGCAGAGTTCCGTGCAAATGTAGGAACTGATCCTGCAATTTGATCAGCTGCAGCAGACCCAATGAAGTCAGAGGAGTCTGCACGGATGGATCGGATTCCAGTATTGAAGATTATTCTTGTAAACTGTTTCACAAGCAAACCTCACAAAATCTGTAGTCACAGAATGACTAAATAAACAAGGCAAGTGACATCTGCGGTTGACATTTTTACTGATGTGAGTGTCACAGCATTGGCTGAATTAATCCATTTTTGTTAAGTGGCAGAGAAAAGATCCTAGAGAGAGAATAAAATAGAAAAAATGAAACTAGTAACATAGAGAAATTTTTTAAATATAAAAAATTAAGGAAGGGAAGACACACCTTTTCCTTTGAAGTGAATAAAACTAGGTCCTAGAAGACAGAACTCTCTATCACTTTCAAATGAGAACCCTGATCCTGCAGTGAGCTCTGGGCAGGAAGATCCAAGAATCAATGCAGTGTCCTTCAGTGTCTCAAGTTTTTATTTCAGGTCAGAAATTCCCAGTAAAATGAGCAAAAGTATTGTTGTTTTTTTTTAAAAAATCAGAATTATGAAGCTTCATAATTCCTACAAGAAACTCATGAAGTAAAAGCCCTTTGGCTTTTGATAAAGATGTGACTGCTGAATTTAGCCCAGAGTAAGTTTTGTCCTATTATTAAGAATTAGAGTTCAGTAGGAGGAAGAAGTAGTTTGATTAAAACGCCCTGTGCTCTGATCGTTCAGATATCAGCCTTATTGCCATTGTCACCCTCCTGTTTTTCCTATGCTGTCTGCCAACCAACAAAGCTGGAGAGGTCAAAGTACAAGCCAGCCAAAAACCCAGGACAGAATAGAAAAAGGTATCTTTAGTCTTTTATCATAAGGGCCTTGAGAAACAAATGAGATTTTTTTTGCTGCCTCCTCCTTAAGGTAATTTTCAGAGAGAAATGTTACAGACATTTGAGCAGAAACTGAGTATTAATTGCTATACAACTGCTCCTGATGTGTTTTTTAAGGGGAGGAGGAGGAGGCCTTTCTCACTCCAGCAATGCCTGGATTTTGCAGCATGTTGCAGAGAGGAGGAAGATACCAATTAGAGTAATAGAGAGAGCAGGGCTTGGAGCACAGAGATAAACATCTGGAAGGCTCCTTCAGGCAATTGCATTTGAAGACTTGAAAATAGGAAGGATTAATTTAACTGGGATTCTGAAATGGAACTGAAACTGGAGTTGTTTGCTGGTGGAATCACATAATTGAACTTCTTCCTATTATCAGTGGCAGTTTACATTCAGAGGAGTTTGGGAAGCTGGACTTTTAAGAACAAAGAAGGAGAACTGACAATAGTGTGGGAAGCAAGATGAGAGCATAATTAACATTTCCACAGTGGTGAAGTCAAAGCCAAGTGTGACATCTGACTACCTTTATTTGTCCTCATATTTAGCCATGAATATTAATTGTATTTAATCAAGCTGGTTTGTTATCTGAATAGGAGACATTTTTCTGGTGCTGACATCACAGCTAAGAGCAGGCTGCACTGTTTCAGCACACCCTGCTTTCTGGGCAACCCCTCCTATGGCCACTGGAGTGGGAGTGAAGTGGCCTTTCACTCAGGCTACATTTCCTTTGAGCTTGGGTTTTAACAACAAGAAACCATTTGATTCTATGGAGAAAACTTGTGGGGAGGGTCAGAGGAAGATTTTGGAGCAGTTTTAGATATACTGTATTTGAAACACTTCTGATGCATGGTGTGGTCAGTAGTAGAAGGGCATGGGAAGGAAAGAGAGTTGTCACTTTTTTTCCCCCAGATTTGCTATGCATAGGAAACAGTGGAATTGATAATTTTTCAGTGTAATTCACTTCTTAGTCTGGAATCTTTAGGACAAAATACTTTTCAATAACTTTTTGGCTTGATCCTGCAGTTGCTGCATTAAACAAAAAGCAGTATTCCTATGATTCCTATGCTCTTTCCAGAAAGCATATATACATGTATATATGTCTGTATATGTATGTGAATATTTCATGTCCCTCATAATTTCTTCCTGACTGCCTGGCAAGGAAGTCCTCTCTGAATCACCAGAGCTTTGCCAATGGTGAAGGCTGTTCCCTGGAGTGTTGTGATGCATGCAGGAACCTGCTTGGACACTTGATTTCCCTGGCTGCTCTGGAGGCTACTCTGGTGTTTTGGCAGACTGGTGGTGCTCATTATACTTCTTGCCTCAATGCTTAGAGTGCATTGACACTTCAAAAAGCTTTTCTTTAACAGCTTAACAATCAGAATCTTCTACAAAAGCCTTAATTATTTAGCTTCTAAAGGCTCCATAGCACAGCTTTTCCATGTTTTGGTCCATAGGCCCAATAAACTCTCACCATGAAACTGGGTGTTTCTGCCAAGGGTTAACTCACAGAGTCATCTGAGTGCTCCAGTCACAGCAAGGGACAGGAGTTCTTATATATTGAGAGGATTTTATGTTTCTGAGTAGCTTCAAGGAAATCAAGTCTCAGGGGTCCTCCACAGCAGAAGCTGAAGGAGCAAAAGCCATCTTTCAGCACAGCCCAAGCCCCAGGAGGCTGGAATATTTAAAGTTCTTGTCAGGAGCTTTCTATCAAAGACAAATCTTTTGCCTCTGCCCTTCAGTCAGAATGAGGAGAAGATTTTTGAGTGATGATCAGCTGGTTTTCAAACTTGGGAAGACTTAGAGCTGCAAGTTAAGAGGAAGTGGTGCTTTGCTTTGATGATTCCTGGGTGATTTAGCCCATCATAGCACAAAGATAATGCACTGACCTTCCCCAATACATGTGGGAAGCAGTACATCCAGGCAGTCTGGCTCCTTGATGTAAAAATGCCAACGACTTTTAGCTGAACTGAATTACTCCAAGGCAGACTCTTAAGATTTTGTTATGAGTTCATATGGCAATGGGTATTTTTGAAACCTCCTACACGAAGCTCTGTTCTAGGGTCTCTATGAGGGTCTGCTATTGCTGACTTCCTTGGATCCAATCATTGTTTGGTTTCTTGAAGACTTTTTTGTTGACCCCAAGCGAGTTTCTTGCATCAGTCACTTCTTTATCATCTTTTGGATTTGAAATGGTAGAGTGCTGCAGAAAATTCATCTGAGAGTCCCTGCAAAGAGGAGACTTGAGACACTTTGCCATTTTTACCCTGAATCTTATAATGAAACCCTGTTCTAAATTTTTGTTAACAACAAGAGTTAAAGTTGTAAAGGCCACTCCAAATGAGCTATGTGGACTTCCTCCATGCCTCTACAAAACCATTATGCTTTAGATTTGGTCTACAGCAAGAAATCCTATTTTACTCACCCAGCACTGCGGAAATTGTTTCTGATATTATAGAAACCAAGCTTTTCAAGCCAGTAGAAACTTCATCTGTTTCAGGATAGCATTCCTTAGCTCTGAGTTGCTTTTGCTGTAACCTTGTATACATCTTTCAGAGAATGCAATGCTATAATGGAAATCTCCCTGAATTACCACACCTTTTGTTTCAAATATGGCTTGGCGTCTGTATCCATCCCTTTCTCCCAATAATTCCATCCTGATATGGTTTTTCTCATAGTTGTAGCTTCTTTTTTGTCACCTCCTGATACTCCAGGTCCAGATAGCCCTCTGGAAAGGGCAGCCACTCACTAGAGCTGAGTTCCCTGAAGAGACTCTCCACTCCTGTCCTTTAACAACAGGAGAGTCTGATAAGATATTGGTTTTGTTACTTCTGTATTGTTCTGTCAGACTTCCTTCCCACTCTCATCCTCTAATTTATTTCTCTGGTAAGACATTGACTCCTGCTCAAACTGGGAGCTGCATGGAGCAGCTGATCCAGTTGTGGAGACCACCAGCTTTTGCTTGGCATTTGTACCCAACCACCACCTCTCTGGGTTACAAAGGCTTGTGTTCATCTCATTCTGAGAAGTCAAGATACAGAACTGAGATGAGGATCTGAATGTTCTCCTCCAACAGTAACCTTTTTTTTTTAAGGAGTTGATATTCCACAGTCAATACTGTTTGGGTGTTGCTAGTACACTGTAAGATCTCACTAGGCATTCACAGCACTAACACTTAACCAGAATTAGAGAACAAACCAACAACTAGGAAAAACCATGCATACATTAATTCAGGAATGGGTTGTTCTATGGAATATTTCAGATTTGCACAGGTACAAAATAATAAAGAGCTATTATTTGTTCTGGGAATTTGAGCAACAGTAAAAGAGGAGAAAGAATATTTGCAAAAACTTTGGACTGAGTATATGAAAAATGCCTATTAATGCTAGGTACTAAATCATGGACATACCTTTCCAGGAAAAAGGTGGAAGCCTGTGCCTTAAGGGGTTTAAAATAGTAGGAAGCAGTCCTGCACAGGTTACACAGACACTCAGGACTTGAGGAAGGCAGACAATGCCTCAGCCAGCAGAGGTACAGCTGGAAGAGGGTGAGCCCTGACCCCCTCAGGCTCCCACAGCTTTCCAAAGGGGATGTTCCTGTGCATAACTTCACACATGGCCCTTTGCAGACCTGCAAATCTAGTGCAATTGATTTCTTCCTCTCTATAGCCTATCATTTGAGAGCTGAAAATTACTTATAGTAGAGGGAGTGCTGTCTAAATGTGAGAGCAACCTGATATTTAGATGTTTTTCAAAGATTCTTCCTACTTGCTACTGATCATCTCTCAGTCCAACAGCTTGCACTGGTTTCAAGACAGTGGGATACTTTTTCCAGTCCAATGTCCTCATTTCCTGTGTGTCTGAAAAATAATTTATAGCAGTGTCACACAGTCCCAGAAATATTATGTTTCCAAGTCAGTATATTTAAAGATGTCACCACTGTGCTCACCTTTCACATCCTCTTGCCAGATGTCACTGCCCTCAAAACAAGGACAATTTTTTGTGAATCAGCATTGGGGCTGCTGCAATTCTGTATTAAGGCCAACCCAGGCTGGAGTTATTTTCCTTCAGTATACTGGGCTGACAGTGGCAATCCAGGACCTGGTTCCCCAGAGGATCAGATAGCTGTGCCTTGGAGAGGAGCAGGCTGAAGGTGGTGTAACCCCAGACTGCTGATTTAATCTGCTGGCCCAGGCATGCTGGAGCCTGGTTCAGCATCAGAAAGTGGCAGGGCTGGAGAGGTTCTGGGACTAGAGGCCAGGTAGATTGTTGGTCTGATTTGCCTGGTTGTGGAGAGCTTGTACATAGTGATAAGCCATTTTTGAATCCTGCCAGGCAAAAGCTTGAGGACTGGCTGCGTGGAAATCCACGGGGCACCCTCAAACTTCTGCCCAATGGATGAGACAGAAGAGTGAAGTAGATATTCACAGAAGCAGGGCAGCAAGGAAATGTGAAGGAGCCACAGCTGGAAGGACTTTAGCTGACTCTTGAGGAGTTGTAGGAACAGCTGTGATTTTAGGAATTGGTGTCTGAGCAGGGGGAGCTACATCTTAGTGTGGAGGTGGAAGGAGGCAGGAGTGGAAGCCCAGGCCTGAAGGGAAGAGAGAATCTCCAAGGGCAGGCTGAAGTCCTGGTGTGGATGGGCTCCTGAGAGCAGGGCAGCCCAGGCAGTGCTCAGGGCTGTGCCATGGTGCAGCTCCAGGAGGGATCTGTCTGTTTGTCCTGTCCCTGCTGCTGCCCAGGGCAGTGTGTGCCCAGCCTTGCTTCTCTGCCTCTCTGGGTCTGGGCACTGCCAGGGAGCTGCAGCTCCACAGAGAGACCTGTGCCAGCACATGTGCTTTGTGCAAAAATGCCTATGCTCCCATAGTCACCTTCTCCTCTTTCTCTGTTACATAAAATTCAGGCTCATTTCTTTTCTTTCTCTGTTATTTTTGTTAAAAAAAACCACTTTTTTTGGTTAAAAAAAACCAACAAAACAACAAAAAAAACAAAACACAATATTTTATAACTGTCAGGGAAGTCAAAACTATTCAAAGCTTAAATCTTCAGAGAACTTTGGAAATTCCCACCAGAAAACATCATATGAGGCAACTGGAGGGAACCAAGGCTGGTTTAGGAGTCACTTCTTGGGATATCAGACTTCAAGGAAAACAAAGCAGCAATAACCTGTGAGAAAGACAAAGGCCTATTGTTCTTCCTGCTCTTCTGGCTCCATCAGCTCTCTGACTGTTTCTGCCCAGAGGAACTTCCTCGTTCTTTCCCAGTTATTTTTCAATCCACTTCTTTCCATTTCCAAAATTTCCATTCACTTCACAGTGAATTCCATTCATTTATTTTCATTTCCATTTCCATTCACTCTACAGAATGCGAAGTGGATCAATTAACAAAATAACAAATCTCAGGTTTCCTAACACCAAGCAAATACTGGCAGAGCCCACCTGACAATGCCCAGGATGGGAGGATCCCTTTGGGAACATCAGCTGGCACCAGAGGGGAGCAGGAGATGACCAGACCCAGCAGCAGCAAGGCTGACAGAGAGTTCTGTCTCCTCTTGAGACTGAGGGAATTAAGCCTTTTTACAATACTTTATGTAGAAAATCTTATTTTCATTTGTTTTCCTAGACTGATGATGTGTGAGTCTTCCTGCTTTATTTATGGAGAGATGACTTAGCCACATGATTAACTAAGAGAACAACCAATTACACACATATTGTAGTAATTGTGAGTTTGCATACAGAAAACTCACCATGGAAATTACATGAAGCAGGCTCATGTCAGTGAAAAGGAGGAAGACTGGCTGTTAGAGCAGGAAAAGTGTCAACTACATCTTCCCATACAGACCTGTCACCTTGCTTTGCTTTAGCACTCATGGAGATTCTTTTCCCAGAAACACTTTTTGTGACATTTTAAACCCCCTGCAGTTTACTAGATGCTCACGTTGGACATTTATTGTGTGGGACAGTGACTCACATGTGGCCTGTGTTCCTTGCTAAATGTTTTTATTGTGCAAAAGACACTTGAATGGGAATGTTACAAATGGGAGGTGTTTATGTGGTGGCTTGCAGCCAGCAGGCAGTGTGGCCTCTGCTGCTTGGGACACTTCCTTAACCCTTACACTGGAAATAAATACATCTAGGTATTGCAAAGGCCCCGTGGAACAGCTGCTCCCAAGAAATACAAGTCTTTGAATGTCAATGACTTCCCTGTTAGGAAATTTGAATCGTTCCTTGAAGGACTGGATAGCTTAATGGTTGAATCCAGAAAGCAGAAAATAGGTTAAGTGAAAGGAGCACAAAATGATACCAGTAACCTGTAGGCAATCTCAGTTTGTCCCAGAGGAATATTGTCACAGAAAGGCAAAATGGTTCTGAGATATATCTGGAATTAGAAGTTCACAAATTCAGACTACCTACTCCCACTCCCAAAATAATTTGCTGTAAAGTTTATAATCATCTCAGCTCACTGATAGTGAGCTAGGAGAAATGCCAGCTAATTCATCAACAGAGAGGACAGCATAAAGAAAATGAAGAGTTCTGTGATTTGTGCATCACTAATACAAAAGGCCAACACCAAAATAGCAAATCTAAGTCTAATTTTTCTTTATGATTTAAACTCGTTGTATACCAAGGAGGCAAATACATCTGTGTATCTACACTATTACTGTCAGTGATACTGAGAAAAAGAAAGGCAGTTGTTACAGTCATCAGAAATATAAATACAAAATTAAGGTTAAAGATGGGTGCAGAAAACTGATAAAGAGAACCAATAAAATTACTAGAACTTGTCCTCTGAACATCCTGGTGTTTCACTTGGAGCACAGCCTAGAGCAGCAGAGCAGAGAATCACACAGCAGCAGCTCATCCTGCAGGAAGAGCCCAGGACAGCCATGGGTGGCTCCTCCCAGGAGCTTCAGGAGAGTCTGATAGCAAAATGAATGCAAAGCTCACATAGCTAACGTGCTATAGGCTTTGCAAGAGACATCCTCAGGTTCTGTAAGATGAGCAGTTCAGCACAGCCAAGCCATGCATGCAGTGCACTGGAGGTTTTGGGGCTGTTACACACCCCAGGGTGCCTCTTGCAAATCTCAGGTGACACCGCATTCCTGGAGAAGCAGGTGAAGGGGAAAACAATGTGCCATAAACCATGGTCATGTTCAGGCACCAGCCTCAGGTGGCTTTTCACGTGGCCTTTACAACAGCCATAAAGCAGCCTGTGTCACCCACCCTGCTGTGCTCAGGGGGACACAAACACCTTCCCTGCAGAGCCCATCAGGTGTTCATTTCCATACTCAGGAGTGATCCATTCACTCAGGGCTTTAGCAGGGTAAGTGCCAGTGCTGGGGCACTCGTTTAGTGACTGAGGCTGAGGCTCCTTGGTGTGGCATGAGCCAGGAGCGATGGGAAGGGCTCTCTGCTTCCCTGGCCAGCCACGTGTGCTCTACATGGCTGGAGCAGGGCCATGGGAAACCTGTTAGGAAAAAGCTTCCTGTTTGGCTTAGAAAAGCAAAGGTGAGCCCCAAGTTAGGCACGTGGTGTTACTTGTTATTGCCTGGGACCAAGGTCAGGTGTGCCACCCTCCTTCCAGCAGTGAGGAATCTGTGCTGGTCCTTAGCATGTCTGTGAGGGACCAGGCTGTGCCCTACACATTTGTCATTTTTCCCAAAAGCAGCAAGGATATTAGCTCCCAAATAAATATATACAGAGTGCTCCATGTGTCACTCCAATAGTGTGCTGTGCAGGGAAGAAATCCACCATGCCTCCCCAATTATAAAAGGTTCAGAGAGAGCACAACTGTGCTATCAGACCTCAGAGACTCTAATCTGCATGGTACAGTGTGCACAAACCAAGTCTCGCCACTTCTGTTGTTCCTAGAACATTGTTTATAAGCAACGTTTCTCCCTTTTGTTGAGTCCTTAGACATAATTGACTGTATTTTAGCAAGTTTCTTGTCTGTCTTCCCTTGTTTCTCAATGGGTTGCCATGCTGAGAGCATAGGAAGCAGCCTGCTCCATTCCTTTCCCTCCTGCTCCCCTGGGGATCTCTCCCTCCCCAAACTGCAAGCAGATTGAGACGTCTGGCATCCAGAGAAGTGGGAAAACAAATGGCTCTCAGTCCCCATTCCGCTCCTTGCATGCCCTGTAAGCCCAGATGGGCTGTGTGCTCACTGTGCACAGCCCATGAGCACTGCAGGGCCATGGGGAGCTTTGTCCCAGTGCTCCTGTGAGAGAGGTTAGACTCCTGAAAAACTGCCTACCTTAACTTTAGTACTTTTGATTTTTTCCTATTCTACTGCCTGCAGCATAGTGGATTAAACATCTAGAAAAAAAAGTGCTGTTGGAATTTTTTGCAGCTTTCAGTGGTTCAGATGAGACGAGCAATCAAAGGGCAAGGCAGAGGCATGGCTTTTCATTGCTGCTATAAACAATCAAACTCAGACTTTGCACCATGTAGAAGGCTGTGTTATAAACAAGCACGGCTGCTATCATATTACCATCCCCAGGCTGATTTATATAAACTGCCTTCTGAGCTCTGATTAGCTTCAAACACACGTGCTGTATAGGCAGAGCAGATTGCTGAAATAAAATTTTCAATAAGAATTCTAATTATTCAGGTGCCTACTAGTGAGAAATTTCTGTTCCAGGGAAGTTGCATGCAGTTTCTGAAGTGTTTTAGGAGGGAGGTAGTTAAGCAAATGAAGATGGACTGGTATTTCTCTGAGGAGGCTCTATCTCTGTGCTGTTCAGGCTGCACATGAGTCAGGAGCAGTAATTGTGCCCTAGATGGCTGGAGGGGCAAATAAATGCATTGTAACATTAAGGTAGAATGCAAACATCTGCATCAGGCCCTTTTAATTTATTCTATGAAAGGAATATTTACAGCTAGTGAAATCCAAGGAGTTTTCAGGGATATGTTCAGAGGTCATGATCAGGACTGCTCTAAGTGAACATGCACAGCTCATACTCAACTACAAAGACTTTCTGTCAAGGCATATCATAGAAAGAACACTATTCCTTCCACTCCGTAGTTCAGAAATCACACAAGCCCTTGATTATAGATTTATATCCCATGATACAAACCCCTCTTCCCCAAAAAGATTTCTGAGGCAAAGACTCCCTCTGTTTCTATGTGCAGAGCCAGACCTCCCCATGGCCGAGAATATATCAACTCCTGCCCGTTCAAACAGCAGTGCAGTGAGGCTGGGGACACAAGAATTAAACATTATAGTGGAGGTGTAGCTGCCTAGAAAAGTGCTGCAAATGAGTAGGACACAGCTGTCCCAAAATAAACTGGGGAAGGTGCAGCGCAGTGCTGCAGCTGAGCCCTGCATGCCCAGAGCCGTGGCACAAATGTGCGAAACGGGCGGCCTTTATCAGGCAGAAGTCCCCGCTGGCCTGGATTCCCGTGCAATTGAAAGCAGAGCCATCTGCAACAATGGGAGCTTTATTTATCCCGCACAATTGCTGCCAAAGCAGTCCTGGGACGCGCATGAGACTGCTATGAATATGTTTGGAGCGGGATGGATCTGGCAGCGCGCTGCGAAACTGCTGCATCACCAGTCTCAGGTCTGCCGGCTGGCTGCACTGACTGGCAGTTTTTGTGCAGGCTTGCTAAGGAAATGTTTTTAGGAGCCTGAAGTGACACCGTTCAGCCTGCCTGCCCCTGTGGACACTCATGGTTGCTCTACCCTCTAGAGGCAGTGGCGAGGATGCAATCGCTGCTGTTCTGGGAGCCGATGGAGACGGGGAGGCAGGGCTGTGCCAGCCCCGCATCCCCCGCACGCTCACAGCTCCCGCTCTGTTCGTGGGTGTTTCGAGGAGCAATGCATAAAGAGACAAGTCAAGGGTAAAATTGGAGTCGTTTTACATCCTCTGTTTGCAGACTCCCAGGACCTCATCGTGACATTGCCCGTTTTTTTCTTTATTCAAGGTAGGAGTAGGTATGTACCAAAGGAAGGAGAATTTAAGTTTTTCCTTTGTCAGGGACATTTGGCACTTTCTGATGTGCTGCACGGTGCTTGTCAGCAGGGCAGAAATCCGTGGCCATCTCAGTGTCCTACTGAACTGTGCTTAATCCTGTTAGCCTCGCTAATACGACCTACTTCTTCCCAGGACTAAGAGTCATCCGGGTTTCATGGGAAACAATCATGAAACTAAATCTGCTTCCAGCATGTAGGACTCCTGAAAGAAGAGTCACTTACTGACAAGCCGGGGCTCGACAACAGAGAGACAGCAGGACTGATAACTTCTCACCAGAGAGCAGCTCAGCAGGTTGGAAGACTTTTCAATGGACATTAATGCCAAGGTTGCAGGGCTTAGGGAAGAGTGAGAATTTGGGAGCATCAAACTGATAACTTATCTGGAAAAACCACTGATTGCATCAGGGAAGATGGAGCCCTTACAGGAGAAGAACTCAATATTCTACAAGAGCTTGGGAAGAGACTTGGGAAAATACTTCACTGTCTCGTGGCCGGGGTCTTTCTGTAGGAGAATTTTCAAATCTTCACTGAAAATAAAATAACAGGAAGAATTTAAAGGGGTATAACCTTTCCTGTTTTGTGAATGTGCCTTTTCTTTATGCAGTCTTCCTGGCTCCTCACTACATGAACCCTCCAGATGTGAGGGCTGAGGCAGAGCTCAGACTAGATCAGGCTGGCTTTTGGCAAACAAAAAGAAATAGGGGACAGTAAAACAGCATGACAGGTACTCTCTGAGGTGATGCTGACCTTATTTCCTAATGGGCTGAAAAGAGAGAGGCAATAAGCAAATATAAAAGGATAAAAGGAAATTTTATATTAACTGTCTACTTGATCTCTTCCCAGAGTGAAGGTGAGAACCTTCTTGACAGCTTCCAAGTACCCGGGGTTCTGCTCCTGGGAAAATGTAAATGATGCATTGTGGAAAAGCCACTCAATTGTACAGTTTGAATTTGGCTAATTAGAAGAGGCCTATTTCTTAGCATGTGACCCTTCCCATGAGAAGGACACACTCAGAAACTGGTACACCAGAGCCAATGTAGATGCCAGTTACAGCCTGAACCTGAGAACCAGAGTCTCCAGTGCGCTGTTACCTTGTTCCTTAAGAGAAAGGCTTGTGTTCTGCACTGCAGTCCAGGTCACAGCCAGGTGGGGATAGAAAGGCAAACTTTGAGATATCCTGCCCAAGCACAAGGAACTTGTCATAGATCCAGGATTAAAGCCAGGCATAAGGCCTGGAGTATCACAGCAGCAAACCCCTAACACGGCAAACGTCACAAACCTCTCAGCACTGCTCAGAGATGTCACCAAAGGTTCTGAGCAACATGCAGTTGTCATTTCTCTCTGGAGACATGCAGGAGGACACTGTCACAGCCTGCAGGGCCACCAGTGTGAGCTATGCAGTGCACAGGAGACCAGGAAGAGTCTCCCTTGTTATCAGATGTTTGAGAGAGTTTTTGCCATCCTGATACCGAGAGCAATAAGGTGATTGTTGGGGGTTGAGTGTTTTTTTCTGTTACTGTGTCAATTTGAAGAATTTTTCCCATTATCATGCCAATGGAG
>JAOTQP010000724.1:5222417-5247357 GCA_026413545.1 Cichladusa arquata
GTAGAATTAAAGCCTCTATTTCAGAGGAAACTTCTGCCTCTACTGGCAGACACCTGTCCTTCAAACCAGGACAGTGATAAATCAATGGAAAGCAAAGCCTGTAGGTTGACAGTGGCTCCAAAAATATCTGGCAGTCCCCAAAGTGTGCATCTCTCCGTCCTATCATCACCTCCAGTTTGCTTAGTGCTGTTTGCTTTTCATTTGGTTTAAGCTTCCATTAGCTCTGGCATAGTGGCAAACTGTGAGACCATTCCAAACCAACCTGCTTACCTCTTGCCTCGGCTCCTAAGTCCCAAACTGTGAGACATCTTGCAGAGGGAAGAATGAAATGTGCTGCTTTATTAAGAGACTGTAGTGCTCCAGGGGAAAAATGAGAGGCAAAGCTCAGCAGTGGAGGAGGGTGGAAGGGATGGCAGGAGGTTGTGGGAAGGTTCTATAGCAGAGACAGAGTTCATCTCTCCTCCCTTGTTTCAGTCAAATCACTCTCTAAATGTGTGTTTCAGGGCTGTCCTGAGCAGCTCAGTTTGTGTTACAGTTTGTGATACAACACTCAAATATCCAGGTGGTTGCTTGACAGTGATAACACAGCTCAGTGATGGAAGCTTCTCAGTGGGGAAATGGATATGTGGAGTGGAGGTAAAAGGTTGTGAATACTGAACTGGAAATGTTGCTATTGGTCTGCAAAAGGATATAAACCAATCTCTTAGTATGAAAACATGATAAAATAATGTAATTTTCATTGAGCAAAGTAACACAGGGACCTATTTGTAACCTCTCTTCAATCCTCCCAGATTCAAAAGCATTTGACAAGTAATTTTATTTCCCTGCCACAGCTCATTATGAAAGAACATGACATGCTCTGCTCTAAGATTGTTTTTTATCTCATAATGTTCTCTATGTGAAAGTATCCTGATGTTTGATCAGCACTGGACCTAAGCAAATAAAGTTAGAGCAATTTCACTGAACATTATCTCTAGAGAAGGCAGGACTAGGAGCAAAAGATCCATTTAAGGTGCCTTGACAGAGCTGGATGCTGAGCTGTGTCTCAGTGTTTCTCTGAACTCTGAACAAGAGTAACACATGGCTTCTGTGCTGTTTTCCAGCTTGTTCTGCTCTGCATGGTGACTAACATTACACTGATCTGGTGGAATAACATCAGGATCATATGAAAATAGTCCTTCGAGCAGAGTTTGCTACCAAACAGATTGCAAATGGGGTGAAATGCTTGAAAGAAACATTGACTCACCAAGCTGAAGCTGTTTGGGCTTTGCCCAAAACTTCCTTTAAAAACAAAAACTGCCTGAAGAGTCCTCAAATCTTTAATAGTGTGCCCCAAATTAAGGAAGTGTATCAAGAGACGCAGGGTCTGCTGTAGCAGGATTTCTTGTGTGTGTATCACACTGCCCAGCAGGCAGATGTGGGTCTGCTCCTGCAGGGGCTGCCCCTGTGCTGCCTCTCCCTCCCTGCTCTGGATCAGTGATGCTGCCCAGTGCCTCAGATGCTGCTGTCAGGGACTGTGGTGAGATAAGTGTGATGACTCACTCCTCTGTTCAAGAAGGGTGTAAATATTATACAGCTTCTCTTGATTCTAAAAGAATAAAAAAAAAAAAAAAGGAGAGTTTTTAGAGCTTCTGAGCAGAGCCACAGGCAGACTGCATTACATGCCTGTGAACTCACAGATTCACTTCTTTTCTATGGGAGATATTTTTCATTTCTTCCACCGAGTCAGGGGACAATCATCTCCTGTCCACCTCCCATTCAGTCCTCCTGCCATTCTGTCCTCCAGAAAAATGTTTCAGTAGAAATTTTCTGATGGTGCTGAAACATGATAAATGGCACATAAAATATAGCACTATCAAAATATGGATCAGTCACAAAGCACCTCACTCCTGGTGAGGTAACATGGATTAAAAACCAGGCTGGAAAATTCCTGATGGATTTTCTGAAGCTTCATTTTCCCAACTTCTTTTGCAGTTATGCATAAAACAAAGAATATCTTTATTTGTGGAACATATCAACTTACTTAAAACAATACAAGCAAATGAAAATACAGCCCTGACTCCTTTTTTTAGTAAGTTTGCAAACCAGCATGGTTTAACCATTGATCCAAGAAAATTCAGAGGAATCTGAAACCCATTCCCTTGGCAGCAGGACAGAAGACTGAATTAAATGGGAAAGCCAGCTCTTGACAGCAGAGAAATTCCCTTCTGGTATGAGACATAAAGGTTCACATCCTCAGCTGCTAAAACAGAGGTTTATACTACACCAGGAATTGTCTCTTTCGTTCTCAGGTTGACTCCAAAAGTGAAGATGAAACAAAATACAAGGAACCAAGATACAAATAAGAGTTATTTAAGCACTGGCCTATGACTAATTTGGACAAATAAACACCAAATGTCCTGGTTGTTTGGAGGTGCCAGGTGCAAAGGCCTTTGCACTGGCTCTGGGCTAGAGCTGTTTGTGACCAGAGGCACAAGAAGCCACCCAAGAGACCCTGGGCACCCATAAACCAGAGCCCCTGGCCCCATCCTCCAGGTGCCAGGGGACAGGAGTGGGCAGGGGGAGCACGGGGAATAACCCTGGCTGTGGGCAGCCTGGCAGGACAGGCTGGGAGAGGGAGAGCAGGGAATAACCCTGGCTGTGGGCAGCCTGGCAGGACAGGCTGGGAGGGGGAGAACAGGGAATAACCCTGGCTGTGGGCAGCCTGGCAGGACAGGCTGGCAGAGGGAGAACAGGGAATAACCCTGGCTGTGTGCAGCCTGGCAGGACAGGCTGGGAGAGGGAGAACAGGGAATAACCCTGGCTGTGTGCAGCCTGGCAGGACAGGCTGGCAGGGGGAGAACAGGGAATAACCCTGGCTGTGGGCAGCCTGGCAGGACAGGCTGGGAGAGGGAGAGCAGGGAATTACCCTGGCTGTGGGCAGCCTGGCAGGACAGGCTGGGAGAGGGAGAACAGGGAATAGCCCTGGCTGTGGGCAGCCTGGCAGGACAGGCTGGCAGAGGCTGTCACTGTGCAGGGAGGTCTCTGCAGGAGCCTGAGGCAGTAAGGTCAGCCAGGGACTGGTGCCATCCCCAGCAGCCACACCTCTCTGGGGGAAACCTGGCTGCAGTGTCTGAACTGTGGGGCTCCACATCAGCCTCACTTGCAGTCCTCTCTCCTCTCACTTATGGATGACCCAGTGGATGGCAGACATCAGGCCAGGGATCCTATTCACCCTTATGCAGTTAAAATCTGATTGATTTCCATCTGGTGACTTCAGAAGTGGTTGCCATACCCAGATTGCCTCAGGTCATACATTTTGTCTATCTATATCCTTGCAAAGGAGAAATAAATACAGGTAGATGACATGAGAAAGTGCCCTGAACCTAGCAGAAAGCTTTAGTGATAGCAGTTTTATCATGTCTAATGATAATATTGCAGAAAATGCTAAGAGGGAGAAGAAATGAAAACAATTTGTATCTTTGTGGATGAACTGTAAACTATGACACCAGGGCAGTTCTATCCAGAAAACAAAACCCCACCCCCCTCACTGGTTTCTATTACACTCAACAGTTAAAAAATGATGCTGGTGGGTAAATGTTGGTGTAGACAGAATAAAGCATGGCCCAGCTGCAGTGCAGAGCTTGTTTCCCTGTCTGTGTGTGCACAGCGGGCACTCTCTGTGATGGAGGACAATTGTGTCAGTACATAATTAGAGATAAAAAAGCGGGAGGGTGAGATGCCAGTGATGAGATCAGCATGGCAATCCTCCTAAAGAGATAGATATCTTCTTGCCACGTGGTTTGGGGCCAGGACTGGGACTGGGGTCAAAGAACTATATCACTGTCTTGGCTGTTGTGTGACCCTGAGGAGAACATTTAACTTTTCCTTGTCCCATTTCCCACGTGGTGCAAATGAAAGCTGATTGTTCAAATGAATGTCACCTCTCTGCAGAGGACCCATGAAAAATTCAGGCAATATTTGAATCATTTAAAGGTTCTTTCCAAAGTGCACTGGAGCAAAGTTTACAGAGCAGTTCAAAGGCTGGAAGACTTGCAAAAAGAGTTTAAAGGGATTATTTATGATTTAGCTAAGCACTGATTAATGGACAGTGTGTCTGGAGGCAGCAAGCCTCCATGTCTACAGGGCAGTAGTGAAAGCATCACTTATCCTCTCATAGGTCCAGCTGCTGACATAATGACTAGGAGAAGTCTAAACTCTTCTGTAAATCGAGGCACTGAACATGAGACCTTGTTCTAGAGACACAGTGTCAGAAGGGATTAAGGTAGGGAGAGAGATTTGGGAAGAAAAGGGATTTGCAGAGGAGGATAAGGTGGGACAAAGGGGGATTGCAAAAGGGGAAAGGAGACAGTAAGAGTCAGACAGCAGTCAGAGTTAGTAGAGGCTCTCCCTGGGTATCAAGGACAGCAGAAATCTCTTCAGCCATGCCTAGGAGGTGGTGGGACCTCAGAAGTGAGACCCCAGCATGGCTGGGATGTTCCCTCCTCTCCCTCCTCTGTGACTGAAGTGAGTGTTAAACGCTTGGTCTGGGCAGCACCTGAATCTAAACTCCAATATCCCGTTGGAAATGGGCCAGGTAAGGACCATTAGTGTTAGATCAAGGGCTGTTTCTGCAGTGCAGGTGCTCTCATGGTCAGTGCCATGGGGAGGAGGAAGCCCTGATGAGCAGCACTGCTCTGACTTGAGAGCAGCGCGCTCGGCAGCACAGCCTAGGGCAGGGAGAGCAGGGGCATTGTTAAACCACCCCTCTGTGGGACATGCCTTTTTAAAAGCCTTTCATATAATGCTGGAACAAGAATGGGAAATGCCTTGTCTCGGGCTTCCTGTTGTCAGAGCAAACCATGATCCAATATCCTCCCGCAGGGGCTGGCGCGGGCCCAGAGCGCTCCTGGTCACGAGCGGGGCCGGGGCTGGGGCTGCTCCTCCTGCCATGGCACCCTGCCTCCTCCTCCAGCTCCCAGTTTATTTTTAATTCAGCTACTCAGAGGGATGGAGAGAGGAAGAGGCGGGTGCTGCCCTGGGTGGAAGTCCAAAGAGCATTGTTTTCTCATTATGAGCATTGTGTGGCCATCAGGGATAATTATAATCTTACATCTCATTTCTTTTTCTTTTTCTGAAAGCCACACAAAGCCACCAAAGCCAGAACGTTCTTGGTGACAACCTAGGAGATGTCTGTTGTTCTTCCTGAGTGTATTTTATCTTTTGGGGATTTGAGGGTATTGCTGTGGAAATGCCAGATATTAAAACCTCATTATACTTTGTGTTTGCAAAACAGATCTTAATCGCTCACCATCCCAAACAATTACCCTGCCAGCCAAATTCTGGGAAAATTAACAGCCAAGAAAGATGAAAAATCTTTTTTTTTTCTTTGTTGAAACAGCAAAATCTGCATGCAAATTCACTTAATCAGCCAATACACCCTGCTAATGCAGCCCTATTCCCAAGGAGGCACTTTTCCAATTTTCTGAAGAGGAGCTACTCGTGTTTCCTAAACCTTGTTCCAACTATAACTGTAAAATAAAGTTCAATGTTTTTCTGCAACCTGTCCCAGCACATGGAGCTCTGCTCTGTAGCAGAGGGATGCACTCCATCCTTGCCCTCACTGCCTTTCCTGTAACTCCCAGGAGAAGTGGGAAGTGCAGAGCCCCACTGGTCCCGGCTGTCAGCACTGCACAGTCCTGGCACTAAGGATTAGCAAGGCAGCACTGGGGATTTCTGGTATCTCCTTGTCCAACAGAAAAAAATCTCATGCACTTTTGCTGAGGCTCATGAGTGATTCCCACTTCCAAAAATGATGTAGTAGGACTGCCATGGATGTACTGGGAAATAAGTAGTGAAGTCTAATAGGATTGTCTTGGTTTCATGGGGATTCCAGTCCTGGAACTCCTGTCCTTGTGTTTGACTGCATTCCCTGTGGTCTCTGTTACCCCTTGGGGTCTCAGTTACATCAGCCACAGGTCTCCTAATTGTCAGCTCAGGCTGTGCTTAAAGCAAAGCCACTCTCATGAGGTTCAGAGGGTATTGCTTTAATGGCAGCCATTTCACTAAGTGATGAATTTTATTTGAGTGTTCACTTGCCTGGCAGAAGATTAATCTCTTTTGCTGTTTCCTCCCCTGCAGAGAGCAGCCATCCCTCAACTCTGGAGATCTGACTTCTAAAAAGCTTGAAGTGAACAGTCTGTGTGCTGCTGCTCCAAGCCAGTGCTCAGGCACCAGACAATTCCTGAGACCACAGCAGAGTCCCCTCCAGGTCACCTCATCCAGTCCCTGAAAGGGCCGTGGGTCAGCAGAGCACAGGCTGCTGCTGGAGGATGCTCCCAGGAGCCCCTGGCCAGCCTGCTCCATGCATCTGCTGCTCACAGCCCTCCCTGAGGGCTCAGGCACAGCTGCTGACCCCCAGCAGCACCTCCTTTTTGGGGGGCTCCATGGGAGCCTGGGGTGCCCTGCACCCACCCGAGGGGAGGGCACACTGTGCTCACCCCCATCCAGGCAGCAGGATTCTGCTATAAATTACACACACCTGATAAAGCTGCTGGAATACCTGAAAACTATGAGTACAGGACCCGGTGTAGGTCCCTGAGAGAGCAGGGGTGAGTATAGTGATTGAGTTGGCTTTGGCTTAGCCACATTTTGAGAGTGATGACGGGATGTCAGAGGGGTGGTGATGTAACTCCTCTGTGAGACTCTTCTCACCATGCCAAGGCAGCACTTCAGTACAGCACTGACTACAAGGGTCAGGAAATTTCTGAGATCACTGCTCCCCTTTAGGGAACCTATTGTAACTATTGAAAAATGCCAAAAGATAAATGGACATTACAAATTGTGTCATTTTATGTTTCATGTCTCAGCTCCCGGTGGCCAATACATGTTTATTTACTTATTTCATGAAGGTTCAGTACCTGGATGGGAAGCTGAGGGCAGGTGTGAGTTCTCCAAGCACAGAGCCAGGACCTCTGTGGCTGCTGAAGGCTTTGGGAGGAGCCCAGCACAGGGAGCTGGATGCTGGGAACTGGGAGCAGGGAGCTGGGAGCTGGATGCTGGATGCTGGGAGCTGGATGCTGAGCTCTAGGAGCAGGGAGCTGGATGCTGGGAGCTGGATGCTGGGAGCTGGGGACGGAGCTGGATGCTGGGACCTGGATGCAGGGAGCTGGGAGCAGGGAGCTGGATGCTGGGACCTGGATGCTGGGAGCTGGATGCAGGGAGCTGGATGCTGGGAGCTGGATGCTGGGCTCTGGATGCTGGGCTCTGGGAGCAGGGAGCTGGATGCTGGGACCTGGATGCTGGGAGCTGGGGACAGGGAAGTGGATGCTGGGCTCTGGGGACAGGGAGCTGGATGCTCTAGGGGCAGGGAGCTGGATGCTGGGCTCTGGATGCTGGGAGCTGGGCGCAGGTACCTCCCCCGCCCCGCTCTGAGCCCCGGGCGCTGCTCAGGGCAGCGATTTAATGCTAATTTGAGCTGATGGCCGTGATTTCCAAAGCACTCAGCGTTATTGTGCACACCTTTTCAATCTCCTCCCTTCTTTCAATAGACAGGCTGCAGTTTGCATTGGCTCCCAGCTAATCCCGCTGTCCCTGGAGGGGCAGGCTGTGCTCAGGACAAGGACCAGGACCGGACCCGCCTGACCTCCTCCCGCCTCAGCCGAGATTCTGTTTCTGTTAACAGCTGTTAGACAGGTTCTACGTGAAATAGCAGCATGAAGGTCCCTAAAAATTATTTCTTCCCAGAAAGCAACGCATCCGCTGGTTATCTCAGGAACGTCTGCTCTAGAAGCATTTACAGTGAATTACAGTGAATTTAGTCATTCAGGATCTGGTTTGGTTTTCTTGTTTCATTAGAAAGATACAGCTGTAAAGCTGCGCAATGAAAAAAACCAAACCAAACCCAGTTAGCACCAGTGGGTGCTCCACTAGAATTTGGAACGTTGGAACACAGGGACAGAGGTACCAAAGACACAAGAGATTATGCAGCACCCAAAGGCAAACACGCTGGAGAGTGTTTCTGGTGAGAAGGCGCCTGCTGAGACCTTTCAGACCTTTCTCTAAAGGCACAGTGATCTTGTGTGAGGTAACCAAATCACCCTGTGCTCCCGGTGCCTGTCGCTGGCTCGGGACTCCAGCAGCATTCCCGGGACAGACCCGGCTCCCCCGGCTGCCGTGCCATGCACAGACCTGGCTGACCTGATCCGAAGGGATTTCCTGGGCTGCTGTGTCCGTGAGGAATTGGCTTACATCGGAAACCACAGTAACCCTGTTTCCTTCAGCCTGCTCCCATCAGTGTGGGTAACCCTGGCACAGGCAGCTGCTCCCCGGTGCCAGAGCTCTTCTCTCCAAGCGGGACGGGAGCAGCTCCCTCCTCCCCATAGCTGTGCCAGTGCTCAGCTGCCAGACGAGCCCATCCCTGCCCCATCCCTGCCACGGCTGCACGCCCCACACCCCACCCGAAACACTTCAATTCTGCAGAGATAGTTTCGTGGTGCAGGAAGGGGAACCTCCTCGGACCTGCTGAATGCATCTCAAATCTGCGAATCCCTCTCTGATGTTAGACAGAGACGAGCTCGCAGAGGGGCATCTCTGCTCCCACTTCTGGAGAAAAGGAAATTTCATTGTTTTGCCCACAGGCGATGGCGCTGACAATAAACATTTAGTGTGCACAATGACAAATACTCTGTATCTGAGCACATTCATACTTCAAGAGTCACCAAGAGGGATTTAAGCACATCTGAGCGCTCAGCAGGAAGGACAGAAGATTGTGCTTAAAACTTTGCAGCCTTGCCTTAACAAGAATTTCTGACAATTGGAGTTAGCCTGCAAGGAGCTCGTGCCAGGTATTGTATGCGAGTCCCCCTTGCTGCAGGACGTTTTTAGCAAAAATAATAAAAAAAAAATTTCCTTTATATCAAGCGAGTGGATGCTGTCAGTCCGAGCAGAAGGATGAGGCACAGCGCAGGCACAGGGAAGGAATCTCAGGAGCGATTAAATCACGGTCCATCTTGGTGGAAGCTAAAAACAAGGCAGAGCTAAAGCTCTGTAAGGGCTGCAAGTCCGAGGGGAGCTCTGGGGCTGAAAAGGTGACTTTTGTGTGGGAGGGCAGCAGCTGGCCCAACCCCCAGCCAGGATGGATGGGAGATGTCTGCTTAACAGCCCAGATTCCTGAGCTCTGCCAGCTTCCCCTAATCTCCCGATCTTAACAACACCTAATTTGTCCCTAAAGTGGGCTGGCGGGGGACAGAAAAGGCCTTTCAGGTACACAAGTTCCTGCGGCGTTGACAATTGTCAATTATTATATGAGGTATTTCACAGTATTTTGTGTAACTGATTGCTTTTTTTTTTTTTTTTTTTTTTTTTTAAAGCTTCACACGCTGGAATTATGTCACCGCGAGAATTTCAGCCCAGGTTTTAGATAATTTTTTTCGTAACCCGCAACTTGCCCTTTCAGAGGAGAGGAAGGTGATTTGGGAAGCTTTGTGTTTTTAGAGGCAGTGCCCGACAGAAGTGCTCCTGATCACGGTCTGAGCCCGGCGTCAGCCCCATCCACCCGTAGAGCAATTCCCCTAAAACCTGGGAGTCTGACGGATGAGTGGGCAGACACAGCACAGTGTCTGACAGAGACAAGAAGGTAAAAGACCTGCTGGTTCCCTTGCAGGAGGGGCGGCATGGAGGATGGAGAGGCCGAGGATGGGGAGCCAGCCTGGGCTGGGCAGGGGCTCCTGGGCTAGGCAGAGCAAAACGTGCCCCCCCTGAAAGGGCAGCAGCCCGCTGATTTTGTCATGTCCAGAGGGAGTGGTACGAGTGTAGTCTTGCTTACACCCAGAGGAAGGGATTTGGAAAAACTTTTTTTGGCACCATCGCATAGAAAAGGCGCTGCCAGCACATCTTTAGCGTGAGGGACCAAAGGTGTCGCAGCACCGACTGGAGCGAGTGAAGTGGACGCAGCAGTTTGAAATGAGATGCAAAATAAGTGCGGGCCAGAACCTGTGCTAAAGATCTGCCCACAGCTGCACATCCCAGGGAACAAGGGAGGAAGGAAGGGACTGCTGTTGGTGCCTGCGGGACCACGAGGGTCCGCCTGTGCCTCACCGCACACCAGCACTGGCGATGCCGATGGAGCGCCGATGTGCCGCCCATCCGTTCTGTGCCCCACACAAAAGCCGCTGACCGTCCCTCATTAACAGCTGAAAGGGTCGGATGGCCCTGCAAGTAACCTGGAGCAGCGATTGATAATCCGGGGTTTCTCTCTGTAGTATTTCTCTAAGTCACTCCTTACACAACTTTTTATTTTAACTCCAAAAGGCTTTTCTCTCCTGGAAACAAACACTCTTCAACAGGTTCCCGAAGTTAGAGCTGCGTTAGTGTTTAATAATATTTGAGGGTAAATTGAATTCCCCCTCTTAAAGCAGCAGGGAGAATTTAATGTGCTGGTTTCTATTAAAGGAAAAGGTTCCCTGTGAAATTTTGCCGAAGCGTTCAGTGGAGTGCGCGAGTCACATTTATGCTTAGTTATTCATGTTTTCACTTTGAAGTGTAGGGTGATGTTGTGGTAAACCCCGCAGCGCTGGGAAGCGTTTATTTCGCAGGAGAAGTTATTTCTTGGAATTTCTAAATATATTTCGGGTCGATCTTAAAATAATTAACCCGCGTGGAAGGTCAGTCGGTGGAAGCCTGCTGGGAAGCGTGGCCACCCTTCTGCCCTGGAGGTGGGCGTTAAGATAGAGAAAGGAGGAAATGTTGCTTAGCCTGAAGTTACATGAAATATTTCCAAAGTCACCAGAGAAACACTATTCTCACAGGCAGCGTCCGGCTTCGGGACATTCCTGGGAGCTGGGGAAGCGCTGGGAAGGGGCTGAGAGCCAGGCTGGGACACGGGGCTGGCCGCGGGCAGGGGACAGCAGGGGACAACAGGAGATAATAGCGAGGGACTGGAGTGACGGGCAAGGGACAGCAGGGGACAGCAACGACGGGCACGACCTGGCAGCAGCGGGCAGGGGACAGCACGGACGGCAGGGGACAGCAGTGATGGGCAGGGGACAGCAGGGGACAGCAGCGGGCTGCCGGGGACAGCAGGGACAGCAGTGACGGGCAGGGGACAACAGGGACAGCAGCGGCGGGCGGCAGGGGACAGCAGAGGGCAGCCAGTCCCCTGGCATTGACCCTGCCGGATTTCTCTCCGTGGGCTGCGTGTGCAGAATCGGCATTCCCAGTCTTTCCTTCCCTCCTTCCCGGGCCCCGGCAGAGCTCAGCTCGCGCCTGCCTTAACCCATCCAGAAATCCGAGCGCTGGGAATCAGTCGGCGATTCCCGAACTGGCGGAACAATAATGTATTGCCGGTTTCCCCCGAGTGCTGCGGGCCGGGGGGAGCCAGCAGCACCGCGGCTGCTCCCGGCGACAGGAGGGTCCGGAGGCTGCCACAGTCCCCCCGGACACGGCTGTGATCTGGGCAGCACCCCCAAGGTGCGACTTAAGGATTCCCACCGGCCCGCGTCTGCTTTAGTTTCACCTCCCTGAGGGCTGGAAGTGTCTCCGCATCCACACTGTCAATTGGATCGTCAATCCAGATTGCCAGGGGGGCCCAGCCCCAGCTGTGCCAGGTGTGCCAGGTGTGCCAGGTGTGCCAGGTGTGCTCCCAGCACACAGAGAGGGTGTCCTGTCAATCCAGATTGCCAGGGATGCCCAGCCCCCGGTGTGCCAGGTGTGCCAGTTGTGCCAGCTGTGCCAGCTGTGCCAGCTGTGCCAGGTGTGCCAGGTGTGCTCCTGGCACACAGAGTGGGTGTTTTGTTAATCCAGATTGCCGGGGGTGCCCAGCCCCAGCTGTGCCAGGTGTGCCATGTGTGCCAGCTGTGCCCAGCTGTGCCATGTGTGCCAGCTGTGCTCCCGGCACACAGAGCGGGTGTCTGGCTGGCAGCAGCGTCCTGCCCGTGGCCGGGCTGCGGGGACACATCCCGGGAGCCTGCGGGCTCTCACTTTCCCCCTCGGGCCAGGGCTGGCACCGCAGCGCTCCCCGGTTGTTATATAGGTCAGGCGATCTTTGAGCATCGTGTCTCACATCAGCCCTTCCCGTGCAGGAGACTTTATTTATAGCTACAGACACGGGCGCAGAGATACAGACTGCAGCTTCCACGGGGAGTGGTTGTTCCTCATTAGACCCTTGGACCCAATTTCCTTGGGGATGTGTCATCTTAAAGTCTTGCCAGAGACTTATGGATTGTATCCAGATAGAAGGTGACAAGCACTATACAACCAAATTATAAAATGAATCAAGCCAGCTGCTATTTGAAAGAAAAAATACTTCTCTCAGAGCTCATAATTTATTAAATTCTGAAATCAAGAGCGGAATATTTATAATTTACTTTTGTTCCTTTCTGGAGCTCTCTAGACAGACATTTTGTTCAGTTGGCCTAAAAAATTAGAACTGTGCTCAGAATGAAGAAATCTGAAGTGCTCACACAGATTTCTTTCCTTCTGGAAGATATTAAGAGTTTTGCCCATGATTTTTCCATTTAAGCCTTCTGGCCTTTAGTGACTTTGGGCATGGCTTCTGACAACATTGTCCAAAGCACAGCTCACAATGTCATACCACAGATGTTTTAAATTGCAGTGGTAGAAAAAAATAATTATTTCTAGATTATCACCTAAATTGGCATCTGCCTAAGAAATGGGCTTATTTGTTTAAAAATCTCTTTGAGGAGTTTTTTTCCCAAATCACAAAGAGTAATTCAACACTCACTACAGAAGTAGATCACCTTCAATCATAAGCATATCTGGGCTTATTATTAAAGGCTGCTTATTCAAATTATGCTCACAAGAAGTTCCTTAAGGAAATGGACTGGAACTAAGTCCAGGTAAGACAGCTATAGCAATCCAAACTTCTTGTCTTTGTGCTACCTTAAAGCTTAAATGCTAGCAAATCCCTTCCAAAGTCAGCTTGTGTCCAAGGGTGGGCAGCAGCTCAATTCCTTCCATCCCAGTGAAATTCCTACTGAGGAATGAAGCAGATCAGATTGAATCCATGGGCTTCATGTAATCCAAAATTAATGGCCATTGCACATGCAACAAAAGGAGCCACAAGCTAATTTTCAACAAGGGCTTTTAAACTCTGAGTTGAGGGGTTTGCATACATGAGGTGAGACAGACACAACCCTGGCTCTGCAAAGGAGCAGCACAATTCAAAAGGTGAGGAGGAAGATTTAATAAAACTTTGGAAAAAGCCAAATCAGTAAGAATTCATCTCCTCAGCACAGGCTGGTGCTTGGAGCAGGTCCTACAGATATTCTTTAGCAGTAAATATTTTGTGTCTTTAGGTGCATGTCAAAGCCTCCTGACAGAGCTGGGAAGTTTAAAGCAGAAGAACTCTCTGTAAAGGCACCTGCTCAGAGGAAAAAACAGCAGCAAAAGTGACAGCTGAACCAGTCCCTCTCTGCACTGCTGCAGTTTGGGAATTCAGTGCAAACACTGGAGAAAAGCTGTTCTATTTACACAGACAGAAGGTCAAAGCCCTGGCTGGTGCCCCTGTCAGGGGCAGGACATCTGGGAGGGCATCAGCTATGAAGGCAGATGTGGCAGAGGGAGAGGCAAGCCCAGCAGGATCCAGTGCCCAGTTCCTCACTGCTGGACAGGTTTGTTTGGCAGGGTTCAATATTATGTGACAGCTAACAGTTATCCACGGGCTGACCTTCCAGCTGGGCATGTGAGGAGTACAGGGCTACAGAGAGAGGCCTGACAAAAACATGCAAGGACTGCACTCCTTCTCTGGGGCAGAGATACCTACAGTGGCAAGCTCTTCATCCTGATGGAGACATTCGAAGTATGGCATTTTCTCCCTGCTGTTAAGATTGTTGCTGACTTTGACAGATTTTTCTCTGCTTAAATAATATTTTCAAGTCAGAAGACAGCACTAGGAAAATCTGCTTGGCACTCAGCAGCAAACTTCTACCCCTGAGTTCTACACAAGGAAGCATGAACTGCCCAGAAATGTGGAGGATCCACACTTGTGCTCCAGGGTAACTGGATTTTCCTCCCAGCACTAAAATGCTCATTTGTCCATGGGTTATTCAGCAGGGAGGCAGCAAGTGGCTTGCCACAGGCTCCCTGCAGCCTCTGCAATTATCCAGCAGAGCAGTGCTGTGCAATTACACAGCCTCTGCCATTCAAATGCTGCAAATCATTTTGCAAGCACTCATTAAATAACTTGCACAACAACCTTGCTGATAAAGTACTCATGCTAATCATGTCTCAGCATCACAGGCTGAGGCACAGAAGATTCAAGGACTTGCTCAGGGTCACACTTTGAGGATCAATAGAAGTCACTGGTGACTTCCCTCTCATTACCCAATGCCAGTTCTTACACGCAACATCCTCCATTTTGATTTTAAATACACATGACTGATGCCATCTTTCTATTCCTGTTGGAAAGAATCCACGTGTCAAATCTGGGTGTAAAAATACCATATTTTGATACAAACATATGCCATAGAAGGAGATCATACTAGAAGAGCTTGCAAATTCATTTCTCTTTAAGTCTTGAAGCATCTTAAAGAGCTCTTCCTGAGTATTTATGTGATTTTCACTTTACCACCTCTCAAGTGTAACATAACATTCCCTTAATAGCACAGCAATATCCAGCATAAAAAGTGAAGAACCACATCCAAGGATAGGTCTGAAAATGAGGAGGGATTTAAACTCAGAAATAAGGTAGTGCTTCAACAAGAAGCTTGATCTAGAATTCCAATTTATTTTCCTTGCTTACCAGAAACTCTATTATGAAAACCTGATTCTCTGCATATGACAGAGCAGAGGATCTCAGCCACAAAGTTTCAGACCAGGGGAGTGTCAAGTGTGGTGGAGGGCAGCACACACGCCTTGGTACCACAGCATCCTTCTGCATCATCAAATTGCACTCACTCTCAGGTCAAACAGAAGGGAAAAAGGCTACTTACAGTCTGGTTTGATGAAAATGATCCCATTGTGCATAACTTCCCAACAGTTTTGTTTTTATTTGTTGTTTTTATTTATAAAGAGGCAGATCAGCATTATTGTTATTGGAAATGGATGGAGCCATGGACTCAGGAAGTCCATAAACCCTTGCTGTGGGAGTGTGCATCAGGGAAGAGCTGCTCTGTACTTGCCTCACTGCTGAAGATGGTTGCCAGCCTCCTTGGCCCTATTCCTGCATGCTTTGTAGTGGGAATTTGAGAAATTCCTAAATCAGAAGCATCCAGACCATTGTGATGCTGATAACAAATCCATTAACTTCTTTAATCCCTTTATTTTGTTTCTCTTGTACTCCTGATGAGATGCCTGGCTGTTTCCATCTCCCTTGGCTGCTGCAGGCTTGCCCAGGTGCAGGTTCCCTGCCCAAAGGGCTGCAGTGGCCCCACAGTGGATGGCAGCCCCACAAACTGGGGTGTCCAGGAATGGGTGCTGCTGATCTGCTTGTGCCAGGCTCCCTGTCCCAGCTTCTGTCTCCTGTGGATGCCATGGAATTCCAACCCAGCCTTTGTGTAGGGGTGAAGGATGTGGACACTGAGGTAATGGGAGGATCAGGTAAGGTGAGAACATCAGAGAACATCTGGAGGGAACACCTGGAGATCCAGCTGCTCTGCAGCTGCCAGCCTTGCACTGAGCTCATATCACAGTTCTCAAAGCTATTTGAGAAAGGCAATATCAGTTCAAGGCTGGTTCAAAAGCAGAAACAGCCCCTGCTGTCAGTGACAGCAGGGAGCCATTTACTGTCAGCTGTGTGACTTGCAGCAAGGACACAGCCCTGCACAGAGCCGAGGTGAGGGGTGGCCCCATCGCACCCGGGGCTGAGCCCTCTGCAGTGCCCCAGGCTCTGCAGGAACAGCCTCTCTGCCATCCATTCCCTTCTCCCCCTCACACGTCCTTTCCCAACATTTTTGTCTTCCTGGCCTTTCTGATGAGCAGCATTTCCCACAGACAGGCTTTAGGGGTGGAAGGCAGCCCCTATGGACAGAGATCTTCCCCCTTGTACCACGGCTGTTCCTCCCATGCAAAGGTTTGGTGCATTCCCTGCTCCAGCAGCGCAGCACAGGAGGAGGAGGCACCACTGCTCCCACCTCCCTCCCACACAGCCTTTGTGTAAATGGGGAGTTTCTGTTCTATTTTCTTAATCTGGTGTCCTCCTGTGAATGCCACTGGGAGCAGAAATTCAGGAAACCAAGTTTTAAATGTTTGGATGTTCAGATCCTGTTAATCAAGGCTGGAGTTTCTTAATGAAGGAGAAAGAGCAGCACTTTCATTTCGTTTTCATTTCTGTGCAGAGAAGAGGACTCCAGAAATTAAGTGATAATTTCATAAAATTATTATCCATAGAAATACACCCAGATTAGTGTGATAACTCAGCTAATTGCATCTGTAATTATTTGATTACACATGCTGAACTATGAATCTATGAATATTAAATATATATTAGGCATTAATATAAAGCCAAGGGATAATCGAACTGTCATGAATTCAGATAAAACAGTTGTAAAAAACATATGTGGAGTATTAAGCCCCCCAAATGAAAACCAGCAGTACATCCCTTCCCAACTCTAACTCAATGTGATGCTTCTAAGCTATTTAGAGAAACATCTTGCTTTTTAGAACAGAATAATTATCTTTTTTCCCCAAATATTTGAACATCTGTGCACTGACACACATTCTCTCCTCCATCCTCATCCCCAATATCCCTTGAACAGCCAGCTGTGGCACAACATGAGCCAAGACACTGAATCTGCTCCAGAGAAGAAAAGGTAGACATTTCATATCCCATATGTATTTTTACAATCTGTTTCTGCTGATTCAGAGGGAAGGACCTGGCACACTGACCTTAAGTTGACAGAAATAAATGCAAACGAAGCTTTTGAAAGGGATATATGATGATATGTGATGATCACTCTCCCCAGAATGGAGAAAACATTGTGTAGAAAACATGATGTGCCATGTGGACTGGAACGATTCAGTTTGGAAAAAACTAACAAAACAACAAAAGAGGTGGCAGCAGGAAAGCACAACTTCAGAGGAAGAATAGAAAGAATTCCTGGGAAGAAGGGAAATGTATCAAACAGCTGATGTCATTGCTGTGCTCTGTGACAACTGTTGGGTTTTGGGTACAGGAAAACCCAGATCTAAAAACACTTTATAAAATATCCAACAAGACCCGACTGCTGGCCCTGAAAACACATCACAGGTACCTTGCAGCCATGTAGAATTCACTGTACTCACTGCAAACACAAAGGTACCAAAACCACTCTGCTCTGAGTGGGCAGGTTCAGTCTCTTCAAACCTGTGGCAGACCTGAGGCAGCAAAGAAAACCAACCCAGTGCTCCAAACAATACTACAGCCCAGGAATTGCCAGCCTGAGCAGATCCCACAGGCTCTTGTCCATCTGGCATCCTGCAGACAGGATTTCTGGCTGGCAGGAGGGTACTTTATTCCAGATAAACAACCTGCATGGATGGCAGTGATCACCCCTGGGCTGGCAGAGCTCCAGCTGACACAGCCTGCTAAAGCCAGTGTGTGCCAGTGGGGGCACAGGGAATTAAAACAAATTTCAGTTGAGTTTTAGAATGCATTAGTTGTTCTACAAGTTGTACTGGGGTTATTTATGATTTTTCCTCACCATTTCAGCAGACATTTTTATCTCAGGGAAGGCCAATGTTTTAAAAACTCTCCTTCCCTTAGTTTATTCCTTCTTCTTTCCTCCCAAAAGACAACCTAAAGGTGAAGGAATTTGGCAGCTAGTATTTCACCTGCAGAAGAGAAGAATGACTTAGAACAGAGTATTTAGGTGCTTTTGCTTGATGACTTTATATGGATTCATGTCTGTTCTGTCACTGTAATGTGTCTCAGCACCTCCACATTGAGGCCAATGAGCAGCTTGGGCAACCAATTTGACTGAAAACCAGCACTTTTACAAACACAGTAAGATGAAAAAAATGCCTTCAGTCTGACCTGTTTGGGCACGTGATGGACAATTGGGAGTGCTGACATAACAGAAATGGAGGGAAAAGTCTGGCTGAGGACCTTTTGGTGAGTGCCTGTACTTTGTCCCTGTTTGGCTGACACTGCCCACAATGAAATGGGGTGAGCTGGAGCAGCAAAAGGAGGCAGAGACGACCCAAAGTGCTTTGATCTGCAAGGCCAGAACAAGAACTTCAGATCTGGAGTAAAAGGCAAAGAGAATAAAGGGAAAAAAAGTTTTTGGAGAAAGCATATCCCATTTCCATGTTTATTGGATTTTAGGGTTTGTTTCTGTTTGTTCCCAGGAGTAAAATACAGGAAGAGTTACAGAACATTTGTTGACAACAACTGACTATAGAAATGGAGGGAGAAAAATATGCTTTGGAGTAAGTGCTTCAGCATGCTCATAAATCTGCACTGGAATAGACTCTGGCCATTGTATTTCTGAGGCTGTTACAACAGAGCACAGCATGGTGGTTGCTCTCACCATGGCAACCCAGAAAACTGCCCCATCACAGCAGGCTTGCACTCTGCAACACCCACCTCTCCCTGCCCTGCTTCTCAAAGGAGCCTGATGCATGCAGGACTTGAAGTAGCACTTGAAGCCCGAGCCCCAGCTCCAGTGCCACTCAGAGTCCCCTGCACTCCATCCAACAGCAGAGGCTGGGAACATTAGCAGCAGCTCTCTGTGCTGCAGAGAGCTATTGAAATACGGCGTCAAACCCGGGAAAGAGTATTTCCAATTTTTTCAATACACAGCAACCTTCTGGGGCCCAGCACTCACTGTTTATGGAGAGTACTGGAGAGGTTTAATGACCTGAGCTGAAGTTTTGGTTGTGTTCTTCACAATATTGCCCTCTTCTACCACTGTACCACTACCCCACTGTGAAGAAGGGGGCTCAGATCATGGCCTGGGTCCTGGGGGAAGTGATTTTAGGCTGCTCTGTGGGAGCTGGTGCTGGGGCTCCTGCCACCTCCTGCCACCTCTGCTACCCTGCTGTCCTGTCTGAGGCTTCTGGCAAATGCCAGCCAGGCAGCCAGAGGTGATAATGTCACATTACAAACCAGAATTCATCTGTTAAACTTTGTGTTCTTTAGTATTTCCATCCTGTTTCATTTGAAACATTTTATTAGTACTTCATGGCAAAAATCTTATGCAGTCTGCCTGGTGAGACAAGGTATTTCATTAAGCTCTTCTGGAGTCAGTAGGATATCACCCTCTTTTTCCCTGAGCTAGAAAACCAGTCATTGCAAAAGAGAAACCACATATATGATGCACTGAGACTGAATGACTCCACCACCTTCCCCAGCTCATGTTCTGTTCGCTCAGGACAAATTGTTAAGATTTTAAAGAACTGACACTATGGGGATCCCTGAAGTGCAGGTATTATTCCATACTTCTGATGGAATATAAGTGAATTATCACCTTTATACAGGTGGAGAATTGAGCAGAGAAGCTAGAGGGCCCATTTTGGGAAGTGTCGTGCATCCTACTCCCACACAAACTAAATGAAGTCTTCCCTGGCCAGGGTCCCAAGAGATTACTGGTATTCCAAGTGCTCTTGAGTCCTCCAATAACTGAACTGTGGGACAGCAAATATATTCAGCACTTGAAATTCTTTAAACTTGAGCAGTCAGTCATTCCATACATCACAACATGGGAGTAGGTGGTTTGGATTTTTCCTGCTCAACTGATTAGAAGAGTGTGGGGAGAGATGTACTTTTTGAAAGAAATAATTTGGTGAAGAACTGAAAGGACATTGAAGTTGGTATCCAAAATCCAATGTCTAGCCTCTGTTCATATTAATGCCCACAACTATGCACAATATATCCACTTGCTCTTTTAAAGAAAGTTCAAATTCATTTGTCCTTGAGCAAGCAAAATGCTCAGTAGCTTCAGTGGGAGTTGTGCTGAGCCTCAAAGGCTGGATCAGGGAGCTGGCAGTCATGGCTTACTCAGCCATCTAATCCTGCTAGAATCACTCCCCACAGAGCCCCAGGGGTACAAGTGAATCAGAGCCTGCAGCACTCCTGCTGGTGTGTCTAGGCCAGTGTGAGTTAGTCAGTGAGGCTCAGGCAGGTTCTAGCACTGGTGTGGGTACCACAGAAAGGGAGAGCATCTGTTCTCATTTGCAACAATATCAGGTATGAGAAGATGCTGCTCTCCAACACCAACTCCAGCAGCACAAAGTGAGTGTTTGCCTGACTGCACTCACTAAAGCAAGTAATAAACCTGTGTTCTGCCTATGACCCTGTTTCTTGGTTTCAGAAGTGGTGGGAAATGTGTGGAGGTTTGCTGACAGCTCAGAGAGAAAGCCATTGGATGGAGACTTCCTGCCTAGAAACAATCAATCAGTCAATCAATCAATCAATCAATCAATCAAACAAACAAACAAACTAACCCACCTCAGTACAGGACAGCCTTAGCTTTAGAAACACTCTTGCAAGCTGCAATTCCAAAACACTCTGCAAAGAGTGATACAGCAAACTAAGTTTTCTTTCATAGTCTGTGATGCTCTATAAAAAGAGAGGAACTAAATGTTGCAGGGACTCAGAACTGCCTTTGGGACCATGCAGGCAATCTGCTGGAGACCTTTGGCATCCTGCTCCTCCTCCAACTACCACATGGCAGTAAGTGCTAAAACACCTGCCAGCTCCAGTAACTTGCATGGTGCCAAATATCCCTTGGTTTCCTGTTTCCCAAAGGTACTGGAGCAAATAATCTGCTCTACTAGAAAAGGAAATACTTAGATGACCTCCACATTGTTTTTTTCCCAGCACTTTCTTTTTTTTTTCATACAGTCATGTATTGGTAGTAAGCAATTAAGATGATTTTGCACTTAGAATGTGACCTGTAGCAGTTGGAGATTAATGGGATATTGTTTCTCTGGCAGCTTTGGACATTGCTTTGGGATTCAATTTTGGGTAAAAATCTGTGTATTGGGCCAGCAGTTCTACTAACTCTAACCATAGCACAAGCTCCCAAACTGAATTTAGCTTGGAGACCTGTCTTAGTGCTGACAACACTGAGGACTGCCAGCTTGTGCACACACAAATAAGGTGGTGTTATTAGAATTCATCTGCTCATTCATTGTACAGCATGAAAATGTTATTTGCTAGCCCTTCACAGCAAAGACCATCTCTTTCATTTGTATGCAGCTCTCAGCATATTGTTGGCAAATCTTGATTGGTGTGCTATGCAGAGACTGTTTTTATTTTTGATGATGCACTAGAGATTTGAATTTTCGAGAAAAAATAAACTGTTTAGAGAAATTTTATAGACAAGTAAAGTTCTCCTTTCAGAGCAGTTCTTAAGGTATGAAGAAAGATTAGGCTGCTCTGAAGTACTGGGCAGGAGGACAACATTAACCACAAGTTTTACCCTGTTATGCAAGAAATACCTTTAATTTCAGTGAAACAAAATATGCAGTGAGGTACATAAAACTGAAAACTGTGTCTCCTACTCCTTTTGGTAGAGTTTGAACTCACACATAAATTATCTGTATCTCAGAGGAGTCATGCAGATGCTGTTGCAATATACATATTTTATTTAAGGTTATCAACATTTTAAAATTCAAAACAGCATTCAACTAACCTTTTTGCAGTGCTTACCCAGTTTTGGTTTTTCAGAGCAAACCATTATCTAGGAGCATATATTAGAAAAGAAATCCTTTAACCCTATTTCCTTACTTTTCTACTGTCCTGACTCAAAACCAGGAGAATATGAGGCACTTGCAACCATAAGGAACCCCTGTACTTTGATGGTCTCAACCTTTGTCAATTGGTTTCTGTTTCAGACTGATCAAGTGTTTGCACTAAGGGTGCTCTATCACCTCATTTTTCAGTGGTGAACAGCAGTAAGAGCCAGCAGACATAAAAACTCATCTGAGCACATCAGGAGCAGCTTAAATTGTCTCGATTATGGGATATACAACAGTCAGTGCACGGCTGTTCTCTGTGAGCCAGACTTCTCATAAATACCTGCTGCTTGCTTGCTCGGCCACACTATGTCGGACTTCCCCAGGATGAAAAATTTTGTCTGAGAAACATTACAACTTGCAGCTGAGTAATCACCTTCCCTGCTGACCTGTTTTTCTGGAGGACAGCATACTGAGAGTCTGATCCCAAAGGACAAAATGGTGAAGAGAAATGAAAATATTGTCATTCAGATCTGTTTCTTCCCTTTGGTGAAATGAATACCTACTCCCTTCAGTTCCTCCTCTTAAAATATCATGAAAGTTCTCTTATACAAGTGTCCAAGTTTGGCTGCAGCACTGTGAAAACATTCCCATGTCTATATTCAGCCATTTACATATTCAGATAATTTAAAATGTTAGTGTTCACTTTGGAAACGTATTCTCAATAAACCTTTCTCTTCCCCATTCTGTGTTTTCATATTAAAAAAAAAAAAAGTTTTCCCTTATTTATCATTAAATTCAACTCCCAGTAAGAATCTGCGTAAGGGAATAAAACAAGTCTTCAGAGCCTTCTACAATTAGCATATTCTCATCATGCTCCAGTAATTATCTCCCTTGATACTTCAGTTGGGATGCCACACTGCTCTCATCACTACAGCATTCCCATGGGGGAAATTAAGAGGCAAAACACTAAGATTACTCAGATTCCACATTTGCCATGTGCACATCAGTGCCCTCACGGTCGGTCCTTGTGCATCTGACTCTGGCCAGCAAATCCCTTACCAGCAACCAAAACCAGCACAATTGTATTTTTGCCAGGCCACTGACGGCAGGTCAAAAGCACAAAATTTGTTCTTTATTTCTAGGGAGAAAAGATTCTTTAGTGAATCAGTGTTCTCAGAGCTGCTTAAGAAGGTGTTGGGGAGAAGAGTGTTGGGGTGTGTTAAAGGGTTTTACACAGGGTGCTTTTGTTCATTTTTCTTCTCTCCTTCGCTGCCTCCTCCACAAATAACATCAAAAAATCAATCAATATTGTCTTCATTCTCCATTTAATTCTCCTTCTCTATCTGCAGGACTCATTGGATACATTATTCTTCTAGTCCTGGAAAGTGCTTGGCTCCTTTCCTGAGGCCCTAACTCCCTTTTTATCTTCAGGTGGCATAAAGAAGTCTGTAGACCAAGTTAAACTTCTTTATTCTACCAAAAACCGACATTTTTCTAATTTCAAAATTCAGTATCCCTATACCTCAGCTAAGCATCCCTCCATTACTACCCCAGAAATCACCAATGGCCACTTCACAAAACTATGAAAACAATTCATACAACAACTCCAGCATTATCCACCCCACCTGGTGTAACGTGTGTAGAAAGGAAATCGACCCTCAGAACCTGAGCAGCTTCCATCAGCTGTAGCTACTCCTCAGAGCAGTGTGTAGCCAGGTTTGTCTAAAATTAGGAAATTCGTGTGCTAAGCTTTTACCCAGGATTGTCCAGAGATGCATTAGTGCTCCCTGTTTTGTTTGCACTGAATGGGCATCAGCCATAGCCAAATTTCAGGACAATCTGTCTGATAAATCATGACTGACACTACATTGTATTGCAGGAATGAACTGTTTATTTCACTGCTGCCAACATTATGCAACTCTTTAGAAATGGTCTGAGAAACAGATGTGTGGTACACAAAGTCCAGAATAGCCATGTCTGCTCCTTTTCCACCCAGCTCCCTGCCCTAACTTCTGATCTCAGGGAGCATCTGCAAAGCCCATGAAAGCTGGCGGGAAGTTCTGCCATGTTTCTGATGAGGGAGATGAATTTTAGTACTTGATTTATTGGAAAATACTAGAACACAATCCCATCACACATTTCCTGTGTGATGCTTTACAATATTTCAACAATTTAAGAGTATAAGGAATGAGTGTTTCCAAGTTGTAGGTACTTTATAAGAAATCCTATTCAGGAGAGATTTCCTCTTCTGTTCTTTGCTTTTCTTAAACCCATTGCACAGGAGAAAAATCCATGTTGCATCACAATACATATTTACTGATCAATGGATGACTTACAAATCCAATTTGGCTGAAGTGCATAATCTTAAACAAGAATTGGACAGAGCCTTACCTAGAAAGGAAGGGAATATCCATGCCTTTGCATTTGTGCATTAGTGTCACATATCTGAGATACTTATTTTAAAAGCCAATGCCATGATTTCAGTTGAAGGAGATGTGCACAGAGTTAGGGGTGCTCTTCCCCTTTACTCACATGGAGTGCCAAGCCATAACCCACAAGTAGGAAGTCCTTAGTAATTAGTCCCAGCGGTTTAGGAAATACAGTCGCTGCAGCTTTAGTTTTCAGTTGTCCTCAGAGACAAAACCCACAACCCAATAGTTCCCATTATACCCTCACACCACCTCTTTCCCCACTATATATGATTTAGGCTTGAATTCCTGAATGTTTCAGGAAGTTGTATGAACATCCAAGTTCAAAAAGGGACGAGCACGGACTGGCTAGAGCAGCCCGTCATAGGAGGAAGCAGCCCATAGTGAGTGTTTGTACCGAGGGGTGGGCTCCCACAGCCGGCCCCCGGGGTGTTTGTAATCGCTGTGGGGATGTGGCAGCAGGACTGGGGACAGTGCGAACCCAGGTGTGGATGCGGGTGTGCCTGGCCCCGGCTCCACAGCACCGGGACACCTGCCCGGGCTGTAAGTGTGGCTGGAGCAGCTGGGAGTGCATTTCCACAGCAGCTAAGCGACGAGATCGCGAGGTAAACGAGCGTTTTTAAACGTGCGCAAAGCAGCTGCGACTTCAGTCTGTTTGTTGGGACCGTGCCTGGTACGGCGCAGAATCAAACACCGGTAAATAACGTGTAAAACAGGCAGAAAAGTGATGCCGTGCATCTGAACTCTCGGGGCAAACCCGGCAGCCCTTTCTGCTGGCCCCGGGCCCGGCCGTGTCACACGGCTCGGCCCTCGGGCCCTGCGCGGCCGCCATCTTCCCCTGGGGCCGGGAAGGGAAGCGCCTCCCGGGCGAGCTGCTCCACTCACGGAGCCGCGGCGGCCGCTCCACCTCC
>JAOTQP010000724.1:5248795-5283959 GCA_026413545.1 Cichladusa arquata
GGGGCACCGCGCCCGCTGCCCCGGCCGGGCCGCTGCCCGCCCGCCCCGCTCGGCCCCGAGCCGGAGCTGCCTCCGGAAGGTGGAACAAAATGGCGAAACCTAACATGGCCGTTCAGAGCGGGTGACTCCAAAATAAACAGCGTGTGTCCTTCCCTCCCTGCAGACCGGGTGTGCCAGCAGCCGGGGCTCTCCCTCTGGGTCCCCTTCCAGAACGCCGCCACTGCGGTCACCAACCTCTACAAAGGTAAGGGGCTGCCCCCCGCTGCCCCGGCAGCCCTCCCCGCCGAGCCGGGCCCCACTCTGCCTCCTGCCCCGGCTTACTCATAAGTAGGGCCTGTTAATGTCTCTTATTCACCCTGATAAAATCTAACCCGAGACTGCTTCCTGAATCTTGCAGGTTTTCCCTGGGCCACTTTAGCTGACGGTAGCTGAATCTTTTCTGTTGCCTCATGTCAGTGACTCATGAACTTTAAAGCTCTTTTACTTTGGGACCCTTGAAAAAGGGTATCTTTAATATGTGTCTGTTTCTTGTGAATGCAAGGCAAGCATACAATGGCTTATTAAACGGTACTGAAATTCCCTGCATTATTTATATTTCACGGTGCATTAGATGTTGGGGTGTCAGTATAATGCCTTCTCTTTTCTGGTAAGCAGCGTTGGGTTTAATGTTCATAAAATTCTGCATAGGTGTTATGTGACAAAGTTTAGTCTTCTTGTGGCAGTGAGGCTTCTTAAGTAAGCCTACCAGTTTATTTTAAGCACTAGAATGTTATTATGGCTGTGTCCAGCGTGGCTGTAAGAAGGCAGTGTTAGTCAGAACTTCGATAGGAGTGTGCTTTTCATGTGGCTGTGCTTTAGTGCTGGTTTACTGGGTGTTTCTGAACTCTACAGTTCTTTGGGCTGTCAGAGGAATTCTTGTGTGCAGAAGGATCATTCAGTGGTTTTTACTTTGTTCAAAAGGTTGTGCTAAAATGGTACATGTCAGTGAAGGCTGAAGTTGGCACATTGTGATTCCCATTGTTATTGCCTTCCATTCCAAGGAAGGGAAGTGCTTTAAAGTTCCAGATGTTTGTTTATCTGGTTTACAGTTTGATTTTTTTTTTCACCTCTTTTTTTTGTGGTTCTGTACAGCATTATCTGTAGCTCTACCTCTGTGCTCCTTCATTTACCTCCAGTTTTGTCATTTTGGATTTGCTTTAAGCAGTTGAACTTGATGTGTTTGTGATGGGTGATCAGGTTTCTGACAGATGTGGACAGAGCAAAGAGGAGATGTAGCTGCACAGCCCTCACTGCCAGAGTCTTGCCTCCTGCAGAAAGTGCATTTGAATGCTGTCTGTGTGTGTGAAGTCATGTGAAGGGGCAGCACTTCAGAGCAGGAAGGTGCTGGCCTGAGGGAGTGGGTCACTAGAACATGTCTGGGGACAACAGTCATTTGAGAATGGTGGTAGAGCAGGAGCAGGTAGCATTAATAAATTGTCTAGAATAATTACAGTCTGTCTTTACAAATGGCATGGCTCTCCCTTACAGCATCTTTAGTATGAAGACTGAGGCTGTTTATTTCTGGTTAAAATGTTTGATTACTTTGATAATGAGCCTTTTTGTTAGCAATGATGTGTTTAATTGACAAGTAGGTGATCAGGGAAACTAGAGTTTAAGTTGGAAGCTGACTTTAGTCAGGTGTCATGTAATATTCAAAAACTAGCACCTGAAACAAATGTTGTCTTCATACAGATCCTAAAGTGTTAAAGTACCTGAGTTACTCAGGAATGCCATCTTTCAATTTTCAGCTAACTTGCGAGTAGAAATTTGGTAATAACGTGGTAGAACCAGCTGAACACTGTCATACTTGACAAGTTCGAATCTCTTACTGTGAACTCGCTTTCCCTAGTGGTGAACATGGCTCTTAAAAAAACTCCTGTTTTTCACATTCTCAGTACTGTTTGTTTTGGAGGACTCTATCAAAACACTGGAGGAATACTTGGTGTGGTGAACTGAACACCACGAACTGCCTCTTGCCTTGTCAGCTGCTTTCTGATCTGATAAATACTTGGATTTTTGAGGCATCATCTTTTTAACAAGAGCAACCCGAGGAATGGTGCATAATGAGAGTGCCATGATATCTTGAATGTCAGCATTTCTTCTGAATATAGATTAGAAGTTTAATATCACACCACACTGATGGTCTTACATCCTGAATTTCTGGTGCTGGTGATAGAGACTGTATTCAAGGCACTTCATTATCTTGCAGATTGCACTAAAAAAGTGAAGGCATGGCTTGTGGTATAGGATTTAGAACTTAAGGCCACTGTGGAAAGTTCTAGGTATATGTTAGAATAAGACTTCTGAGCCTACAATTTACCTTGTTTTTATTAAAAAAAAACCTTGAATATTTTCTGACGTTAATTTGGACTTAGTAGTTTCAGAATATATGCAGTTTGACTGCTTAGGTTTTGCCAGTTTAGCTTTGTAAACAAAGTAGTTGTGGCTTTTACCATAAAAATCTAATCTACCCGGGGTAATGATGCTTGAAACTTCTCTGGGCTGCATCAGCAGTCAGTGTTTGACCTCATACCTAGTTCACAGTTAGCACTTTGTAAAGCATTCTCAAACAAAGAAAGCAGGGTATTGACGTGAAGTTGGCCTCCAGGCCCCAGAAGGACGCTCCTGGTATTTCAGGAAGTGATTAAAGGAGCATTTTCAGTTTCCATGTTGGCTCCAGAATGTTTGGGCAGCATTTACTGCCAGTACATTGGAGTCTGGGCTACTGTGGAGTATAAAATGGCAGGAGGAATAATCTGTCACATTGCCATTGCTTTCAGAGGTATTAGCATTTGTAAATGTAGCCTTTAGATTACAAAGTAGTACAGGCAAAATACCTTTAGAGTGGACAGAAGTAACAGGTTAAGTGTATTTTGTGTACCTGTTCAGTTTATGCTCCAAGATTGAACTCAGCTCAGTTTGGTGGTTTTGGTCTGTTGTGTTAGGTTTGAAGTGCTGCTCTTTGGCAGTGTAGATCTCAGTGCTGTCTTTTAAGGACTGTGCCTTAGAATATAAGTGCAAGAATAGCATTTAATAGTAGTTCTTTTTGGGTTCTGGAGTGTGACAAAGCTGCATTAGATATGTACGTCACTGTTTGTAAACCAGTATCTTGGGATAGCTGTTATTAAAGAAATACATTCATGTTCTGGGCAAATGGCTTTTGCCTTGGGCTTCATTAATAAAACAAGAATATAAAATGTTGTTTAAATTAGCTTGCCACATTGAAAAAATTCAGTGGAATTGAAATAAACAAAATTGCAGTGGTTATATTCATGTCTTCTAAGGAGCAAGAGTAATGTAACAGTAGTTTACATGAAACTGAAATAGGTGTTGTCAAAGCTCTGATAGCAAATCTGTGACAAACAAGATGAACATAATTGTGTAGTGAGCAGGATTTGTCCCACCTGTTACTGTGGTTTGAAACTTACTCAAACTGGTAGCCAGAAATACACTTCCCAAAGTTTGAAAGCAACTTAATACATGGCATTTAAGTCTTTTGGAGACACAGTTATAACTGATGTGCACAGGTGACTAGTTACATTAACAGAGTGAAATTGCATTTTGTAGTGGGATTTTTTTGTAAATAGTGTGTTTAAAGATTTTGTATATCAAAATTGCCATGGGATCCTAAATGGGGAAGGAAACTTTCTTAGCCTTTGTAAATGGTATGTTGGCTAATTGAAGGACATTGGTGACACTTGTATTCTAACTAGTTTCAAAACTATGGCCTGTGAATTGCCTCTGCAATTGAAATTCAGCTGAAAATAGAATAACCTGAAAGAAACCTAGTGTTTTCTGGCAGTTCCTTACCTTTCAGAATGAAGAAAAGCAGTACTCCTTTCTTATGCTGGGGCTTCCTGACTATATTGATATACTTTGTGTGTCTAAGTCTATTGTCTGTTGATTTAAGTATCTTCCTCAGTCTGACAAGCTCTAAGTGTGTTTTTAATGTAAATAAACAGTGCTGTAGTGTTGACCTGAAGTGCAGTAAATGCTGTTGAAGTGGTGCTGGAGTTGCTGCTGACTATCTGACTTGTAAAGAGGATGGAACGTTTTGGCTAATACTCTCTTCAGGTTTAATGGAACTCCTCTTTGCTGCTGCAGCCACCTTGGTGCTGCCTTATGATGTGACCTGTAGAAGATGCAGATGCTGCTTCTTTTCCTTGGTTGACAGGAAGCCACATCAGTGCTGTGCCATGCTGTGTGTTGCTGTGTAACACTAAGAACATTTTTCTGTCTTCTTGCAGAGAGTGTGGATGCCCACCAGCGAAGCTTTGATTTAGGAATTCAGATTGGCTATCAGCGTCGGAATAAGGATGTGCTAGCCTGGGTTAAAAAACGCAGAAGAACTATTCGAAGAGAAGACTTGATCAGCTTCCTTTGTGGAAAAGTCCCTCCTCCAAGAAATTCTAGAGCTCCCCCAAGACTGACTGTAGTATCCCCTAACCGAGCTGCTTCAACAGAAACTAGCTCATCTGTAGAGACTGATTTGCAACCGTTCCGTGAAGCCATAGCTCTGCATGGTAACAGTCACTTTTTCAATACTACTTGGTTAAAATTGGGTGGGGGTTCTTAAAGCATGTTTGGCATATCATGGTGTGCTATGTACCTGGTGTTCCAGCTCAAGGTGTCCCCTTCATCCTTTAAGGGAGCATTTGCATGTATAAGGTATGAGTTGGCTGCTAAAAGTTTGTATGGTTGAGTATTTTGAATGAAGAAAAGGTATTGAATAAAAATGAAATTTGGGTCTGTAGTATTGCACAGCTGTGAACTCAACAGTTAAGTATCAAGTCTTGGTAGTGTTTTTGAAGCATGAAGAGACTTGGCATTCATACCAATGCTAAAGTAAACAATTCTTGGAAAATGGCAATGCTATGCTAGCAACTAGCTAAATACTAAGATTTGACAACTAGAAAATTTTTGGGGCTTAGGGAGGGAATTTGATGTCTGAGGCTTCTGTCTCTAGCTCTCCAGTACCTTTGTTAGGCACTGGATAATAAAGTACCCTGGAAAGGGTATTTCACTTCCACATTTTTGCAATAACTGAGTTCTGTCCAGAACTGTGTTATAGTTCACTTTCAGATTTTCATGTCTTCCAAGGTCATTCTGAGTTGCCTTCCTTGCTGTCACCAGCAATGGTGGTGCTGTATCTCTTTTCAGACATGAATATTCAATAGCTTATTCTGTATTGGGTTATGATTTAGTAAGTGATAGACAAATGTACTTTGAATTGCTCTTGAGGTGAGATGAGGTAGTTCACCTCTGGGCTTTATGCCTTCTAAAATTCGAAAGGGTAGCAGATACCTTGAGGTACAAACCCTAGACCATTCTAAAAGGAAAAAATTAAGCTATCTGGAAGTGCAACCTAAATGAAATTTTTACTGTCTTGATATTCTCATTGGGGTGGGGTAGAGTTGATGAATTAATTAGAAGAGTGGATTCCTGAAAATGCAGTCTTGGCTTCTGCTGTGCTGTGGTGGTTTTTCAGCATACACAGTCCAGACACTGTTACTGTCCAGGTGACAGCCTAAGTCTGGTGTTATTTGCTGCCGTGTTGCCTTTTAAACCAAGCATGCTTCTCCACCTAGTCATGCTGGTTTTGGCAGTTCCCTGTCTCATACTGGAAGGGGATTAGGGAACTCTGTGCACCACTGTTGCTTACTTAGTGTAGATAAAATTAATTTCACGAGAACAACTGCAGAAGCTAGCTCTCACTGTGACAAGCACCCTCGTAAAAATGGTTTTCTAAAAATATAGTTGAATCTGTGGAGTTGGATTTAACTGTAAAAGTTCAGTCTCAGGTGAGAGGAAGCTTAGGTGGACTCATTTAAGCACAGTGAGATCTCTGAGTAAACTCAGGTGTTTTTACTGGTAATGCAGCTCTTTTTGTGTCCATGTGTCATTTCTTAGCATCTGCTTTATACAGAGGTGGTTTATGGAAGTCACTTCTCTATAGCATGAGGATCTGAACAGTGATGTATAAAGTTTCCTGTATTTCATAATGGAATGCAGGGTCATGAGGAAGTTCTGTCCTCTGCAGTAGCACTGCAGGGGCCTAAAATGTATTTTTCCCCTTCATCAGCTGGTTGACAAGATTACATGTCAGTCACCTTCTGGATTAGGTTCTCCTCATACCAGTTTCAATCTGGTTCTTGACACAAATGCTTTTGTGCTAACCTTTAGTGACTAGGGTTGTACTGGGCCTCATAACTGTTTTTAGGTTATTGCCTACAATGTCTGCATTGCTCCAGCTTCTCCCCCTTTTGTTTTCTTTAACATTAAGGAAGTCATGATCAAGCAATCCCGTGAACTAATTTCCTATTTATTGTAGGGCTTCTCAAAATTGTTTTTATTTTGAAACCTGCCAAGGATCTTCAGGTGTGTGTAACTTGTCCTCATTAGGCCTGTGCCTAACTTAATTTTTGGCACATTGTTTGGAGGTACTGCTTCTAGGTATCATGAAGGAACATGAGAACCTGATGATTGTGAGGAGCAGTCCAGACATGGAGGTTTTGAGAGGAGTTTCCAACTGGCATGTAAAAGAGGGAGGCAGTTTTATGCTGGTTGGCTTCCTGGTAGGAGTAGAGTGTTTCTTTATTGATCATTTGGATGGGTTGAATTTGATTTGAGGGATAATACTAAAACTTTGCTGCTTGCAGCAAGGCTTCTTTTAGTGAAGCTGGGATAGGTATGAATAGCCTATGGCACCAAGTAAAGCTCAGTGGAAGCAGAGCTGGTGTATTGACTTCTCAGAAACTAATACATGTCTAAAGACCACAGCATTATAACTTGCTGATCTTCTCCTTTGATGGTGGAAAATACCTATTTTTTCATCATGTAACCCTGAATGCATCATAAGCACATGTGAAAATTTTGACAGAAGCAGTGCTAATAAATTAGCTAATAATTCAGTATTTCCTGGAACATTGAACACAATTCTAGGAGTATGCATCCTTTAGGCATTCTTTAGGCATCAGTACAGTCTTTAAACTGTATGCTTCATCTGAAAGGAAATACCTTAAAACTGGATTTTTGACCTTGCCTGTTCTGTCTCCAGCCCTGTAACTCTGACCTGTATCTTATCTCTGCAAGATGTTTTGCCAGTTTTTTGGACAAGATGTTGACCCCAGAATTTAATCTTGTGATACTGGTTATCAAGTCTTTTTCTACTACAAGAAAACTTGTCTTGAAAACAGAAGAGTAGAGAAGAACTTGTTATAGTAGCTAAATGCAAAATGGTCATAAGAAAAAATTAGGCATGAGAATGTTTAAGATGTGTGATCTCCCTTTTCTTGTAACTCCATGGCATCTATGCTCTGCAGTTGTTACTGAAATCTTAAGTGTTACTTAGTGAGAATGAGACTTTGGAACCTTTCTCTTGAGTGAGTAAACTTTAGTAAATAGTGTCTTTTCCCTTATTATCAGCTTTTTAATGTTAGCATGCTGATGGGTAACCTTTGAAATAAAGCATGTCTGGTGACTTGAACTGTGAATATTTGCAAAGAAGTTCAGGCCTTTTAGAAAAGCTGAGTAGTTATCTTAAGGTAATACATGATGTTTTACTCTGAAGTGCCAGTGCAGTTTTGTGAAACTTTAATGAAACATCAGTCTGATGCTTGGTGTTTTTAAGTTGTGGTAGTAGAAGATAATACCTTTATTGTCCAACATATCAATTACAGAGTTGGGTTTTTAACTTCCATTAGTCCCTGAAATGTGATGGCAGCTAAGGAGAGTATGGATGTATCTTCACCTACTCTCTGGATGTGTATTGACATTTCCAGTTCTGTAAGAGATGAGTCTCAAATGACAGAATTACATCAATCTGAGCTAACAGTACAGGATTCCCAAACACTGCCACGTGCTTGGCCACTTGTGCCTGGCTGTAGCTGTTGTAGCAAGTCTGCTGCACAGCCCATGTGCTTTACTGTGGGATGTGCTCCGAGTTTCACAGACTGTTCTCCCAGCAGCATGAGAAAATGCTGTCATGTCAGGAGGGAGAAGAGGCAAGCTTGGAAAGGTAATGTTGAAATGCATTTGACTTGAGCATTCTTAATCAAAAATTAGGTGAATTTGGGAAAAAATAGGACAGCAGTATTAGTATATAGAGTATTAGTTCTTTTTCTCCTTGGATTTAATATTGATGTATCTCATTCATGTAGTTTGGTCCCTTTGGGGTAGGGAGAACACTTGCACATAGAAGTGTGTGGTCCTTAAGAGTCTGAATTTCCACTAGGCCTTCATATTTGCTTCTTAGAATATTGAAGTGCAGTTTAAAACAAGAGCACTTAGCAGAGTGGAGAAGCAGCAGTTGGTAAAAGAGGGGATGGGAGAACACTGTTCAGATTGGTCTGACACAATTTAATTTAAAGGTTGCATGTATACATAGCTGTGATGGAATTGTGTGTTGGTATGTGCTGCTAAAACTTGCTCTTTGAGCCAGTATTATGAAAGGGTGAATATGACAGAAGAGTGACAAGAATCTCTCTGCATGCCACTTTATATTTATCTGGGGTTATTAACTAATTCCTGCTTTAGTCACACTTATCTAAGCATGAATGTTCCTTTTGATACTTCCTGATTAAAACCTCTAGAAAACAATAGTTAGTACTATTGCTATTCTGAACAGTAGCTACCCAGTATATTATGCTGTGGTAGTGACCTGAATAAATTGTACATGGGCACGATTGCAGTGCAGATGAAACAGCATTTACAGTTTGTTAATCCAGTAGTGATAAAATTGCTAATTTTGAGTCGACAGTTAAGTGTTTTGTAACCCATGAAACATACTTTCAGTCAAGCCTTCCAATATCTTGATAGTTTTGGAGTGTACTTAGTTATAAATTGACTAGTATTGATCACAGCTTTTTCTAATAGTACTAAAAGACCTTTAAAATATAACTTTTTGTAAAAATCATTGTCTATGAAATGTCATATTGTTGATGAAAGATATGATAGGAGTGAGAATGTACTAGGTACTGCAAAATGTTTGAGATATGCCTTCCACTTCAAACCTTTCCAATTTAAAAAGGGGCTGAGAGCCATGTGTGCTTTCTTAAAGGCCTCTGATAATAAAGGAGATGTCCCTGGTAGAAAGGAATGGGAGACTTCAGAGGTGAATGTGAGATTGTGGGGAAAAGTAAAGCCACTTTAGCAGCTGTTTGGATCTCTGTGCTGTTGCACTGAGGTTGGGAAATGGTGTTTGCTGACAGTCATGTCATTTTACCACTTCCTAGTGGTAACTAGGTTTACTGCTTTAAATGCTTCGGGAAGAGCTCTGAGTCTGCAAGCTTAAACTCAGAGTAATTCACAGTAAATGGTTTTTCTGAGATTTCCTCTGCCTTGCCACAGCTTCCCAAGGAAAAACTGAACTCTCTTCCCTTTTTTGAGCTTTGCAGATTGTTCTCAGAGATGTTACATCAAGTGGCATCTTGATACTTGAATGTATGCCTTGAGTTTGCTTTGGTTCTTCCATGTTAGCTCAATTAGCCAATCTTAAACTGTGATCTGAGTGTTTCATTTGGCAGTTTTGCTCTCCTGGATGGATGGGCAGTGCTGTGTAATCTGGTTCACTGCCAGGAGCTGAAATTGTCACTCAGTCTGTCGGTGTACCCAGCCATGACTCTTACTGGTACTAAATGCCTGTGTGAGACGCAAGATTAACCTGTAGCTCAAAGTCCATGCTGTGATGCAATATCCTTGTATTCTGATCTGCAGAAATTAATTCAGAGCTACTCTCCTGCCTTAGACACCAAGCTGGATTGAAGATGTTAACTTCTAATTATCTCCTGAAGGTTGTTTGTATATTTAAATGTGCAGTGATTGAGCATTACCTAAATACTGGGAAGTCAGTGACTGCTTTAGGCATTGCTTGTGAACTTTGGCAGTCTCGTTTACAATATGCTGCAGCATGTTACAGGTGCATCTTTTAACTGTATCAACTATCTTAAAGAATGCTCGTTACTTGAAAAGGCTCCACTTAAAAACATAGTTCTTGAGTGGTACCAAAAAATGTCTTTTCACATCACAGGTCAGTTTTGAGGTTTATTTAGAATAATTTTTCTTTCCTTACTTGGGCGCAAGATGTAGTAAAAAGATGTCATGATAAAACTGAATTACTCTGTTGCTCATTTGGTATGAGTTGTATAACAGTAAATGACTGATAAGTGATGTAAATGTTGACTCTTTAAGTGTAAGTAATGACACTGAACTTGTGTGGTCACAGCAAGTTTTGCTTGGAATAGGGATGTGGGGGGAAATCTCTACAATCACTTTAGATTTGAAAAAATGTCACCTGTATGCTCAGATGTTTTCCAGTTTAAATGTACAGGATGAATTAATGTTTTTTCTAATGTATGTCATGCCAGTTGAAATTAAATTACTGATGTCTTTGAATTGTGAAGTGATTTGTTACCTGCCTGAATTATGCATGTTAGTAGTTTATCCAGTGTATGGTATCTGGATTGGCTTTTTCTCATACATTTGTCATCAAGTAGCTGCTTTACTTTCTTTGGTAGATGCATAGGAAATTCTTTTCCTAATGGTTTTGAATTTAAGCTTGACCTTAATCCTGAGAATACTGTCACAAACCTAACATTTCTGAGTTACCTTTACACTAAAACAGCTTCTTCTGTTTAAATACTCTCTGGCATCGTGAATGAACAATGTTTGTGGGTTTTGGAGTTCAGACCATGCTTCTGAGCCCTGTTTGAACACCACTTGGAGCTGTAAGCAAAAGCCCTCAGAAAGAATCAGTGATCAGTGGCTGTGTAATGCCAGCTCTGTGTAAAAGTATTTCCTGTGCTGTTAGAAGCTCCAAGCTTTAAGTGTTCATTTACTAGTGTTCGATAGAGTGACATTGGTTCCTGTTCCATCCTGGCTTGTGTATTGCTGCAGGTGGCTTTTAGCCTTCAGCTTCTGACTGAGGTTTCTGGTGACTGATGATGTAGTTCTAGCAGTTCTCTCTTCCCAGAGCCTCTCAAGTTGCCTATTTGGCCTACCAGCCAAATTGGATTGGGTTTTGTTAGGCTTGACTTGTCAGTCAGTGATTTTTGGCTGCTCATTTGACAGTACATGGAGAGATGTGAATTATTGCACACACAAGATTTATGATGGCTGGACAGAGCTATAGAATATTTAAGACTGGAGAAGAGAGCTTGAAGATTTTGAAGGTTACTGAGAGCTGAATCTTCCTGGCATTCCATGCAAAGTTCAGCACTTCCTTGTTCTCACTGTTAGAAAATATGCAGATCTATCTTCTTTCTTTCATAGGGCCAACAGATGTTTCTGTACACTCCTACTAATACTCAGATTTGAAGAAGTTAAGATAGCAAAGATGTTTGTCTTATCTCTGAGCTCCTGTTTACCTCCAAATACAGCCTGAATTGGAAATTGAGAAGAGTAGTTAGATTTTTGTGTATTAGTCCTTACTAAGCTTATGTTTTGGAATGTCCCACTTTGGTAAAATTGTAATGTTACAGAAGGCAGAGGTTAAATCGGTATGAAAAATCATGGTTGTCTTTTTATGGCCTTGTTTCTCCAAGAAATAAACTTTGAATCAAACATTTTTCATCTAAATAAAAACCAAAGTACTTGCTGGTACCTATGACAGTGATTTGTATCAGATCTGTTGATAACAAATTTTGGGTGATTGTCATGTGGTTTTCCTTGCTTGTTTTTTAAGTGCATTTCTGAATTTAATAATACTAATGTGTTGGCTGTTAGTGTTAGCCATGAAATAAAAGCTTGTATTTATAAACTAGCTGTGGTGTACACCTGTCTGAGACCTGCTGCCATGCTGCAGTTTCCTTCAGGGAGTGAAAGGGAGCAGAGTGGTGGTGTTGACACAAGACCAGGTCAGTTCAACAGCCTTGGCAGGGCTGTGCAACTCTTGGTCCAGTGTGAAGCCTTTAAATTGAAGTTACCTGCTCTTGAGTATGTCCATGTTTTGAATAGCATGTCATGCTTATGGAGTTAATGTTTGCCAGAGTGTGCTGTTACAACCTGGTGTATAAGCACACTTTTAAGGTCATAAAATGCAGTTCTGGTGATTGCTGGATTACACTGGAAGCTGAGGAGGTGGTTCTGGACTGGAATGGTACAACCAGCAGGATGAAGTGTCTCTAAGATCTCAGGAAGGGGGCTGAGCGCGGTCCCGTGCGGCACACGGGAACTGAACTTTCTGTGCTGTCTGACTGAAGCCCTTTTTCTCTCTCTCCCCAGGTCTTAGTGGTGCAATGGCTAGTATAAGTGTTCGCTCGAGTACCCCAGGCTCGCCTACTCACGTGAGCAGTGGCTCCAATGCTAGTCGAAGGAGAAATGGACTCCATGATGTTGATTTGAACACTTTCATATCAGAAGAAATGGCACTCCACTTGGACAATGGTGGAACTAGAAAGCGTACCTCAGCCCAGTGTGGCGATGTCATTACAGACTCACCAACTCATAAACGCAACAGAGTGATCTAAACTGCAAAAATTTCAAACCCACCATGCTGCTTGAAAGCCACTTGATCCTCAGAGTACTATTGAAAAGGAAACATGAGGCCATCTTTCCATATTCGCTGTTTAAGACAAAGAATTCAGTAAATGCCATAAAGGAAATTTTAGATATTACATTAGATGCCTCTTGTAACTGCGGCTTTCTTAAACTATATTCTTAGCAGAGGACATCAGATATTGTGTAGTAGTTAGCAAGATCATCATAGGTGAACATGTATCTGTTCCAAGGCTAAAAGTGACCTTACTTGTATTATTAAAGGGAAAGGAGATTTCAGATGTTTATTTGGCTATAGAATTTTTTTTTTTTTTTTTTTTTTTTTTTGTCCTTTATTTCCTGCTTTGAGTATTTGCTTAAACAGTATTGCCAGTTTGACTGAAATTGTCTACAACATGACTTGGCATCTTTGTCAAAACTGCAGGCTTCCATTTTTTGCAGCACTGTACCATGCACCTAGTTTCTGTATAGTAACAGTGTGCAAGTTATAAATATTGGACTGTACCCTTTTTAGTTTTAAAAGCAGTTGATAATTCTGGTGATTGTGTGATAATGTAAAGAGGTGCTATGATGGTCATGCAATTAATACTTAATATTGAATCAATACAAGGATCTTTATTGGATTCACTTTGTGTGTTCTAGTGCTCTGAAGTAGCAATATTAAACTTTCCCCAATTAACTTCATAGGCTTTTAAATCAGTTTGAGAAAATATATGTACTTATTGGTATTATCCTTGTGGTAATCATACACAGTGCAGACTGCACCAGTGCTGACCTAAATTTAGAGAAAAATGTCCTGTAATTGGAAAATAGACTTTTCTGTTCAGTATTAGTGAAGGGTAGGTTTTGTGTACACCCATATCCTATTTTACATTTCTTGTGAAGTAATTGCCCATTGCTGGGGAGGGGTGGGAGGAGAGGGAATGTGGGGAATAGTTGGAAAAGGGGTGTGTTCTAACAAGTAAGACTTCTGGTCACATATGGAAACTTGGACTAACTTAAACAAGATTCTGTTATGCCATCCCCTTTGGGTGGGAGTGACATGCAGGTTCTGTGAAGTGCTAAGAAAATAATTTAAAACTGGAAGTTGATTATAAAACTCTGGATAAACATGCTGTAAGCATGAATTGAAAAGGATAAATGGCTTTCTTTTTGTGTTTAGCTTACATTCATAGGATTGAACTCTGGCTGCCGTAACTTAAGCATAGTCTAAAACTGAACTAGAGATCAAGACTGTTCTAGATCTGCTGCAAATCTGCTTCTGAATGGGGAAGGACAGATGTCAGTCTCAGAGTGTTCTGACTTCTTTTTTATGTGGAGGGAGAAAGTCTTTGGTGGAGAGCTCTGGCTTTAAGGCCTCTAAATCTCTGCCTCAGAAGGGGGTAGCACAGAAAGAATAAGAAAATGAGGAGCTCCAACCCTGCACGTTGGGAAGGGGGTATTTAGAGAGGTGGGATGCATGCTTTAACTGGAAGCATCGGCTGATCCTGGGATTAAATGTAACTATGCTAGATTCCCAGTACTAAAAATTGTGGTTTCTGGTGAAGTTAAGGCACCTTGAGCTCCATGTTAATACACAGCTCTTAAAGACTTTTGCTTATGTGCTTGTAGAGTCAGATCTCTTCTGTGTTATCTTTGCTGTTTGAAGCAGACTTCACTGTAGGTTTGCCCTTTTTATCCTGGTGCCCTCTCATTGATGTCTGTAGTCAAGGCAAGACAGCAATGCTATGTGAGATACTCAAGGCTCTCTACTTGAGCGTGATTTCCTTGCCTTGTGGTGCTTCCATCACATTTCTTTACACCCAAGAGCCCTTGAAGATGTCAGCAGTTGCATAGTACTGTAGTGAGAGGCTCTGTAGTTCATGGACAGCTGTCAGAACTGTCCAGAGCAAAGTGGTAAGAACTGCTCCATCCCCCACCTGTGTTACATAGCTGAACTTGCACATCACTTGAAGACTCAGTATACATTAATTTCAGTTACTGCTATTAACTACAATTCATAAGGTTTAGTTTATGTAAGATGTTGATACTGCATAAAGCTAGTTTTCATTTGGAGACTGCATTTTCAGCAAAGATTTTGAAGATGGTATCTGAATATACGTTAGTATTTATTAGACTGTTGGCAGAGGGATTTTTCTGTTCTAAAAGAAAGGTGGAGTCCTGAACAGAAAGGACAGGTGTGAGAACCATTCTTCAGCTCTTCTGTTTATTTTTTTAACTGGCTTGTACAAGTAAGATGCTTATGCTCTGCAACTTCTAACACACTTTATTCTTGATGTGGTACAGGTGACATCATACTGGTATCAGTTCTGCACACAGGGACTGAACTGTAGTAGTGCTGCTGGTCTAGCCCAAATACAGAGCCTGTTTAAATTTCTTCTCCCCTTTCTTGCAGTGAAATAAATCTTGTTAATGCTCTGAAGCATTAATTCAGTCTATTACCATCTAAAACTAAATTTGTCTGGCTTCTTAATTTGTGCCATTTTTCTTTGAAAGAAAGCAGACTTTGATATTCAACTGGTTGCATTAATGTTTTTTTGCTTGTACCTTAAATATTTGGCAACTTTTGATTGTTTTTCATTTAGCCCCAACTGTTGTTTGCTCTTTGACCTCTGCCAGAATGATCAAAAATGCATGTATTCACCTGGTAAACACAGGAGAACAGGTTGTCTTTAAAAAAAAAAAAAATAAAAAAAAGTCTAGTACCTGTTGCTTTGAAGACTATTTCTTGTGCCAGTGTAGAAAACTACTGTTCTGGAAATAGCTTTCAGCTATTATCCAAAGTGTAGCTCCTGGAGCCAGAAGTGAGTTGATTTCAGTAAGGAACACTGAGTGGAGAACTGTTCAGTTTGGTAAAAATGGTGCTTACTTTTGCTTTCTCCTCTGACTCGTGCAGTTGCCCGGTCTCTTCTCCATGTACATCCAATCTAACCTGAGTGTGCGGCAGTTACATAAAGTACATCCTGCACTGAAGCTACTGAGCTTGGCTTGCTTATTAATGAAGTAAGTTTTAAATGTTCAATTTAAATCTATATTACAATAAAGTAATGCAAAAATGATTTTGGTTGAAATTGAAGTCCTGCAGTTAAACTTACTTTCAAATGTGGTTTGCCCAGCTGGAGTAATAGAAACTCTTAAGTCATAATAAACCTAATAAAAAAAAAAATACAACTAATCAGGCTGCTTCGTAGTTCTTTTAAGTTCCTGAATAATACAGGCCATGGGTAATCCCAGACAAGATGTGATTAGTGTGAGCTGACAGGCTGCCTTGGTTGTGTGGATCAGGACTTTTCCTTGAATGCACTGCAGTGGTAGCTGTTTGGTGTAGCTTGCACACAGGTTTTTGTTTTGTCTGTTTTGGACTAATGACCATACCAAAAATTGGGGTGTACTACATTTGTACAAGATGTTCTGCAGACTTCAACATGACTAACACTTAAGCATCTTAAAGAGATTTAAGTGACATAGTTTAGGAAGTGAAGTGGTGTTGACTTCAATAGTGGAGCTTTCCAGTCTTTTCCAACAGACTCCTTGGACTTAAGTGAAATCAGGTGCTTTAATTAGCAGCTTTTCCTGTTTCATGTGGGCGTCCCTAAACCTGCAAACTATTTTCCACTTGTTTTATCAGCAGGTTTTAAATTCCATAATGAAGGAAAGCTTTATTTCATATGAGCTTTCAAGTTTAAAAAATACCTTTTAAATTAGTGTTAACTTTTTTTCACTTAGCCACCGAAATGTTCCAACAGGAATTTAGATTATTCAATGGCTTCTGAAACCCAGCATCTTTCAATTCCTAGCCTAGAGCTAAGTAATCCTTTGGCAGGGATGAGGAATGCATGCCTGATGTGTTGTGTGGGGTTCTCTGCACCAGGTGGGGCTGATGTGGTTTTGTGGGCCGGCCACAAGACCCCGTGGGCTGCTCATTCCAGAGCCTCTGGTTGTGCAAGGTCAGGGGCAAGGCCCTGGCACTCCTTGTGTGTGCATGGGGCTCCTGGGGATAGATGGAGCCTGGGGAATTCCTCAGAGCCCTGAGTCAACATTGGTGCTGCTGCTCTGGTCCCCTGGGCCCTTCTCAGACTGTCCCAAAAGGACAATGCACCTGGGCTATAGTGAATAAACCAGCCAGAGTCCCTCCTGTGTAGGAGCACACAGCACCTGGCTCTGGGGCTTTTATAAAAGAGATGGAAGCCAAATGTTTCTCAGTGGGTAGTGAGACTGCAGCATTTCCTGTGTGACATTGGCTGATGTTGCTGCTGTCCCAGTAGTTACCAGGGTTGTGGAACACCAGGACTGTTCACTGGCCACAATGGGATGTGAGGGGGGAGTGCACAGAGTACCAGGATCTCCTTGGAATCTGCTGTGAGCCCTTTGGGCAGGCACTGCCTTGTAGAAAATCCTAAAGTTCAGTATTAAATGCATCAATCAGCTGGTTAAAACAGCATATAAGACCAGTCATAATCATGTTTTGTAATATCTCACTGTTCTGTCAGATTTATTTTAGGGTGAAGTTGTCTCTGGATGCTATAGAACAGCAGGCTATGCATAAAGGGGAATCCTGGGGTCCCTGTTGGTGTTGTCATGGTGTAACAACTTTGCATCTTAGAAAATCTCACAGTGCTTTTCCAGCTCTGAAACTCAAGCCACAAGAACTTCTTTTTGGTACTTTGAACACCTGGTGTGTTTTTTTACAAAACATCAAAGCAGAGGATATAGAACATTTGCATTTAAACTAGGTATGCTCAGAACCTTGTTCTGTTTCTCCTGGAGTTCTCAGAGGGCCACGTGCAGCTCCTGCCCATGCAGCCCTGTGTACCTGTGCTCACAGTGCTGCCCAGCCCAGAGGTTAGAGTTTGTTACTTTCCTGGACATTTCCATTTCTGTATTGCTGTTTAAACCTAGCTTTCTTGTTTGAAGTGAATTCCTTGGGTGTCATCTATAATGAGGTATGCAAGATCAAGATGGGGAGAAAATATCAAGTTCTGCTCTTTGAGTAATTACTTGATCTCATAAAATAAATAACTCATAGTCTCTAGTGTTACTTCTCTGCAAAATGATGGTTTCTAGATCACTTTCAGACCACAAAAACCTCTGCATCTTCAGCATGTTTTAGGCCAGTCTTGTGGCTGTTATTAAAAAATAGCTGCTGTCCTTTTTTGAATATATTTCAAATTTCAAAGCTCTGGGGAGAGAGCTTCACAGTAAGTTTGCAAAAGTGATATTGCCACATCTATTTCATAGAGTACAGCTGAAGATAGCTAATGATGTCTTCAACAAAAGTGTTCTAATGCCTGTTTTCCTGTTCTCTCTGAAAGCCCCAACAAAAAGCAATACCTGGTTTGTGCTTAGAGGTGAGTGAACTTCTCAGCTAAAGGGAGCCATCTTCTAGAGACTTGCATTGAATGCCCTGCCAGTAATCCAACTGTTTATTCTACTCAGGGAACTATATTCTGTGTTTTTGCTTTCATCTCTAAGCTTTTCTGCTGAAAAAGCTCACTCAGTGAAACCTGTTTTTTCCTGGCTACATTTAAATTACTTCCTGTGAAAGAGCATCTGTGATCTCCCATGGGGTAGGCAGGCTTTTTTCCTCTCCCTGGAGAAACTGTTGTCCTTAATGTGAATCGCTGAAGATGCATGTCGTGCTGCTAAAATGAATTTTAAAGTCTTTGATTTAAGTGATTGCAGTTTTCAGAGCAGGAATCTGCTGAAGATACTCTGAATGTTGTAGCTGCAGAGGCTTATGTGCTTCCAGATAACAGTGCAGGGATGCAACTCATTTGGAGTCTGAGATTATTGAAACCTGATTTGTTTGCATCTGCTTGCTTTGTAACAACTTCTGATGTAGTCTCACCAGAATTCAGAACTCTTTAGGCCTAGATGCATATCCCAAAATATGAGCAGTTCATCTATCCTGTGTAGAAGTTTTCCAGAAAAATGGGTTCAACATATATAAATCCCAACGACTGGGTCTTCAACACCTTCAGCACAAGACCTAAGAATTCCCTCAGAGTTAAGTTTCCAGCTTGACTTGATCTTTCCTGATCGACCCACAAGCCTTGTCTGCATCTGGTTTTCTTCCTCCTGTGTGTGACCATACCCAAGAAGCTTCTCCCTGTGCTGAACACAGCCTGTCTGAAGGTCCAGGTGTTTCTGGTAAGTGCTTTTATATCATTTGTGGTTGTTTTTCCAAGTTAACATAATCTTGGATTGCCTGCAGGTTTGGGCTTCCAGCCCTGAAGATACTGCAGACTCTGTCCTGCTCTCGGACCTGCTTTGGGCAGAGATTGGAGCAGGTAACCTCCCAGGCTCCCTTTCCACCTGAATTAGTCTAAGATTTGCTCTGTCCTGACCTTTTCAACACAGTTTTATCTGTGAGGAGGTAAAAGGCACTGTTGTCCTTGCTGCCAAGCCATACCTACAGCTCAAAACACTGACCACTGGCAAGAACAGATGAATTTTCTTTTCCTATGGGGCACATGCTCCTCTGGAAACTTAAAGGTAGTCATCAAAATTGCTACTCTTAAGTATAGGTAGCCCTTCAAAGCAGAAACTAATCCCAAATTTGACAACGTGGGTTTCTTGTCTCAATCTTGCACATTTCATGAGCTTTGAAGTAACTGGGTGGATTTGGGTGGATTGTGAAGGTGCAGGTGTGTGCTGGGAGTTTGTGTCACCTGATGGAAGCATCACCTCCAAGGGAAGGAGAACATTTAGCAGAGCCTGGTTTTGATAAAGGCATAAAAATGCCATTTTCTAAGGGATGAAATTCCACTTGAAAGTTTCTCAGTGGTTCTGTATTAAGGCCCCCTCCTCATTCATGTTCTGGCAAGTTAGCAACTAATGCAGTGACCTGGGGAGTGAAACGTTGTATATGTTGGATTCTGTTAATGTGCATTCTGATGTGATTTGATAAGGGCAAAGGGCAGAACACTGAGGATTAGATATAATCAGTTAAGGCTCTAAGTGTTATGTCCATTTCTTCTATGACTAATTGATAGACCCTAACCCTGAACTTGGGATATTGCCTGAAAACTAGACTCTGAATTAGTTAATTCTGTTTCTGCCTAAAATCTCCAGAAGTTCAGATTTTTTTGAAGTTGTTCCAATGCCTCAGTGAGCCCAGACTATGCACAGATGCTCAGCAGGAGATGCTGAAAACTAGAAGGAATAAGTGATATGCAAGAGGTGGCACAGGAGCGTTGGAAGGTGAATTTCCCTGTGGGCTCTTACTGCCCTCAGCTGCAGTAGCTCTGGGCTTAGACTGGGGTAGGTTTGTGTTCCTGCTGGCCCTGGTTCAGTGTTGGCTGTAGTTGCCAATGGATGGCTTGGGTGACTTCAAAAAGTCATTTTTACAATGATCCATGTGCAGTATTCCTTAGAGCTATGCAAAGCCAAGTGGCCTAAGTTCCCAAATAAAGCCTGATGCAATGATGGGAAGGGGAATCCTTTCTCCTTTTTAAGCCCATGGCTTTGGTTCATGGTTTAGGCTCGTGAAGGCATCTCTGTGTCACAGGGGATTTCATGGGAGTGATGCTGATGCTCTAAAATACCTCCCAAGTTTTTTTAAAGCAATGCAAAGAGCCCTTGGGATTATTTAGATGCTATGCCTAGTCCCTTTACCCCTTTGAAAACCAGTCCTTCAGCAAACAAAAATAATTCCTCAGGTGATTCTTGCCAGTGATTTTGCAATGTTGTTTGTGAAACAAAATGCCCAGAGTCAAGTAACAAGTGCTGTGCTCAGAGGCAAGCAGGTGGAGGCTCTAAAAAGTGGTGATCTGCTGTTGCTGCACTGAGAATCTCATTGCTCTGAGAAAAAAAACCCGAACTGCTTGACCACAAAAATGAAGGTTTGGTCTGAAGAATGTGCAGTTACATGTCAGCTGTCCCTGGCCTGTGGTGCGGGGCAGGATGGCAGCAGTGCTCCTGCCAGAAGGCTGGAGAAAGAACAGAGCACCAGGAGCTCTCATCTGCTGCCTTTCCAACCTGCCTGGCAAGCCCTTGAGTAGGTGTGAATAAGGATCTCCCGAAGGAATATAAAAAAGGGCCCACCAGGGGCCATCACCTTGAACTTGCCCTTTCAAGTGTTATCTATAAATACGGTTCCCCAGAGCAATCCAGCTGGCACCCTCTAGTCAAGCTCATCATGATCTCAGATAAAACTATCAAGTGGAGCCAGATCTTCAGCTGCTTTGTGGAGCCTTGCCAATTTCCACTGCTTGGGAATGAGCTGGAGGAGCTTCTTCCTATGCTGGAGCCTCGCAGGAGAGAAGAGGGCTGAACCTGCCGGCAGTGCTGCAGCTCACTGATCTTTGCAGGGTGCAGGTAGAGAGGAGGAGGTGAGAATCCTCTGCAAAGTAACAAAGATCTTGTGTCCTCTAAGTCCCATGTGGTAGTGGGACCCCTGGTTTTTTGGGAGTCTCACTCTGGAACATACCTATAATGTGGCAGTTATCCACCTACTGCCTAAATATTTATAAAAAGCAGCATTTGTCCCCATATTAGCAGGCAGAGAAAAGGTGAGGTGGTATGGGCAGCCTGAGGTGTGTCCTGGGAAGGAGTCCTGGCTCTCCCAGGGTCCAGGGCTTCTTGTGTTTTAGCCCAGATTTTCTTTTGGAATGTGGCATCCAGCAGGTTGTGCCAAGCAATGCTCTGCCCTGTGTGATGGCAAGGCTGCATCCCTCCCCTCTGGGTTTGCTTCCCTGTGCCTTTGCCTGCACCTGTGATGGTGGGGAATCAACGCTGTTTTTAGCTGATGAACTCCTAAGATTATCAGATGAACAGAACTGTGCAACAGAAAATCTTGAATTTACTAGCTGTGTTTGTATCCTTAGAAGCACAGTGTGCTGTCATCTTTCTTTTATAAAGATCAAAATCCATCCTGACATCCTGCTTTGCCTACTTTCTCCGTGGCTGAAGGCAACTTTTCAGGCCCTTGGAGCTGAAACTGTCACTTTTTGTTAATCCTGTGTGTTTCTTGCATTAAAACTTTCAAATATATCAGTAGAGCTGGTGTAATCTCCATAATCGTGACTTTATTATACAAGAGTAGCTCTTGAATATCTAGTCCGAAGTTAACTTTTCTCAGGCAGCAGTGAAATTTGGGACAAGATGGCCAAGATGCTTTTCAGGTGATTTGATAAAACCTGTGGCACTGCCCAGCCCAGCAGGGTGAGGCTCAGGCTGGTGCCTTGGTTGCTGCAGGGAGATGCTTGAGGCAGTGGATGGAGTGATGCTTTCTCACTTCTGCTACTTTTATCTCATTCTGTTTTTCATTTCTGGACATATTGTGTCCATTATCTGCCACCGTGGCACTTAATCCATGTGGAAAAGTCCAGGCTTAGCATTTCACATCATGAAGCTGGGAATACATTGCAAATTAAACAACATTATTTGCTCTCTTTTCTTCTCTGTCAAGTTTGTGTCCATGCAGGATGTGCTCAAGAAATGCAAGATGGAAAAAGAAAATCAATAGTCATTGATGCTAAAATATTAATGTTTCTTCAGAATGAGGGGTGGAATAGAGTGAACTCCCAGGAGCTGACTGCAGCCCTGACTGCAGTGCTGCAGGGTTTGCAAGAGCATTGGAGAGCAGAGGTATGGAGAGAAGAGCTTGGTGTGAGCTGACTTTCCTGGGCTCTCTGAAGGACTCTGACACCTTGCAGGGTGAAGTGGGTGCTGTACAGTGCCTGTCCTCTGTGTCAGCATGGGAATGGCACCCAGCATTGCCTGCTGCCCCTGGAAATCCTGACAGGAGGCCATGCTCTGCTGCTGGGTGGCTGCAGGGGAATGAATGTCCCTGCAGCTCCTGCTGTGCAGCACTGACCCACGCAGCCATCGCCCCCCGTGTGCCCTGGGCCAGTGCCACATCTGTGCTCCTGGACTGGCACTGGGCAAGAGGTGCACCACACTGACATGAGGACACTTACTGGAAGGTGTGGGTATGGCTGAGAAAGGGTTGCACAGAGAAATAGGCCAAGGTTTCCCCATGTTGAGGGTGTCATCCCTCCCCAGTGCTTCAGCCCTCCCAGTTACCCCTTGACAGCAGGTTAGCTGCCATTACTGTGCCAGAAAGGTGTGTTGGTGACAGCCAGGAGCAGACTGTGCCTGTGATCTTTGCAGGCTGCCTGGCAGGACTGGCTCTGTCCTTGCTGGCCTGAGGGGATCTGACACCTTGGTTCCAAGCCTCCAGAAATGCTCCGTTTTCACATCGTGCTCAGGTTTCCAGGAGAATTTCTTTTTAGGTGGAAGCCTTCAGATGGGATTTATGTGAATGTGAAACCCCATCAGGCATGGGCAGATTTGGGTTTCCCAGCCCATTCCTTGGGTGCTGCTGCCATCTAGGGTGTGAGCCAGCAGAGCCTCAGTGCTGGCCACGGGCAGCCACACTGTCCCACTATCACTCTGTCCATGGCCTTATCACACAGTCCCACAGCCTTATTGCACTGTCCATGGCCTTATCACACTGTCCATGGCCTCATCACACCACCCCACAGCCTTATCACACCGTGCCCAGGCTGCTCTGCAGGGTTTGCTCCTGAAGGGTTCATGGCAGCCAGGCCAGGGCTGAGCCACTTTGGGGTTAAACATGGACCACCTTACTGCAGTGTTATTCCAAGGAAAAAGCTGTGTACAGGACGGCAGAGGAGCACTGTTCTGGGCTGTCAGTGTGTGTTGGGGACGTGAGTTTGCTTTCTGGTGCTGCAGGTGCAGTGACCTGCTGGGGTGGCCAGGAGCCCACAGCAGGCTCTTACCCCTGGCTGGGCAGGTTGCCTTGGTTGTTGTTTCAAGGTCCCTGTGCAGACTGCCAGGGTGTGTGGAAGGGGTCAGACATGGCCATGGTCACTCTGAGCTTAAGCCCCTCTGAAGCAATCTTCTGGCATGTGTTGCACCTGGGCTGTACTGCCACCTTTGTTTTTGTGTTAAACAGGTCTGGTCTGCCAAGCCAAGAAGTTTTTACACACACTTAGAGAGAATGTGAGCCATAGCCAGGCTGGCTCCTGCCCAGCCTCAGGGGCATAGTGGGGAACAGATGTTCACTTCAAACCAAAATCATTCCCGAGCTTGAACCTGCACGAATGGCTCTGGCCCTCCATCAAGGACTTCAAAGCAAAAGGAATTTTTTTAATAGTTCCAGCTCAGGTGTAACTGAAATCCCATTTTACAGATTATTTCCACAGATTGCATGTTTGTGAAGCCCAGGAAACAGGACTCCCTTTTCAGCAGCAAACTGGAGCCTGGCTGAGTGCACTGTCACCATGTGGATTTTCCCTGAGCCTAGCTTGGTGAGGTAAAGCTCTGAGCTTGAACTGCTGGTTAAATAAATTTACATACAGTGTGGAATCCCTCCTGTTTGTCCTGGAGCCAGGTGAGTGGCTGCCAGGGCTGTTGGCCACCTTTGGTAGGGATGAACCAGGCACTGAGTAATCCAGGTCAATAGCACAGCTGTATTATTGTGACCCTCCTGATTGAAGGAATGGCCTTTGGGATGCATGTGGACTTCAGAACAGGAGACACATTGCCACAAACAAGCAAATACATTTTTTAAACTGTTTTTTATTTTTAACCATTGATGTAAGTAGAAACAAAACTGTGGAACTGCATCGTATTCTGGCAAATCGTTTCCCCCTTGTGCCCCCCTGTGGTACCTCCTTTCTCTGCTTTCACTCAGCAATAACTCACCTTTTCTGTCATTCTTCACTTTCCTTACATAGTCTAATTTTTTCATTGTTTCAAATAAGTCTGTATTGAAATAATCTGTATAGTCTATAGTGTACAGCTGTGAGACAAAGTCCACCAAAGTCCCAGCAGGAATTAGGTGTTTTTCATCTCAGTGGGAGCTATGCTTTGTTCCAGGTTTCCTATTGATTCTGATGAATTTCAGCAACTTAGAGCACAGGTTCTAACATGTGCTGTGGCTGTAGAATGAGCTATGGATCAGATATTAGAAGATCTGTAGTTACTAATAGTTTGACATATTCTTTTGGGCAGCCTTATAAAGTTACTAGTCCATGCAGGTAACTTGCCCTCCTCCATTTCTTACAAATCAATTCTTTACACACCTACCACAACCTTTTGCTCTTTTGATGAAGCATAGGGTGGATCCAACCTGAATTGGTGTGGAGTGGAGAAATTACTTAAAACATGCAAAATAATACTGGAGTGAGCATGTCTGTGGCTTGGAGTGCTGTGTGCAGTGGGGCAGATTTAGAGCTACTTGTATTTACACCAAGGCTTTGAGACTCACTATTTACTTACTATCAATAAATATTAGTAAATGCCAGTATTTACTTAACTGACTTGCTACATTGTTTTGGTTTCTTCTTTTTTATTTTTTCATGTTTTAAAATGATGTGAAGTTGAAAGAAAATATTCTTCCTAGTGGATATTTCCCTAAATTTTCTTTTGGGTAGCCCTTGTTTTTCCCATACTTTTGAAAGTACATGGCAGAAATTACTTATTGTTGCCACCCTGAGTTTTTTCCCCATTTTTAAGGCTTCTCCAAAAGGATATTTTCCAGTTCTCTGAAGCACTCTTTGGAGTCCTGTGGGGGTTGGTGGGAAGGTGATTCAGTTCCTAGAAAAATGTTGAGCTGGCACTTTTTAATGTGTGAGGGTTTTAGATTCATCTCAAGTGAGTACATTTAAAGCTGTATTGATTTCAGTGTGCTTGGGACTTGCCTTTTTTTCTTATTTGTTAATATGGATGTAGCTATTGGGATAACTACTCAGTGCAAGTATTACAGATGGACTGAAATCCATCTGTGACTCAGAGTGCAATTAAATGCTTTCTGCTTTTGGGTATTTAGAGATTTCAGAGGCTGCTAGCAATTTTTTATGAAAGCAATTAGATTGTCACAAGTATTATAAATTGTATCTTTATTTCTAGAGTTCTATCATACCTTGAAATGATGCTTTTGGGTCAAAAACCAAGAGAAGTGAGTGTTTCACTGAGGAGGCTTTCTGGGTGGGGACTGTGAGGAATGGAGGTGTCCCTGCAGTGGTGACATTGTACTTCAGCACATCCTTCTCCTGTATTGTGACATTTCACAGGGGTAATTATTGCCTAAATTCACCCTGAGCACATGGACCTCAAAGCTCATTACAGAGGAGATGGAAGAAAAACACTGAATATCAGCAGAGAAAAAAGCAGCTTGCTGGGTACAGGCATCAGCTGTAACTAGAAATTTCAGGAGAGACCTTTAGTGCCATAAATGCCTTTAAAGTCATTGATTAATTATTGTTTATGTCCCTCAGAAAAGAAACCTTCAGCAGCTTCCCTTAGCAGTGGGGTGGATTTGCCACAGAGCCTGTGCTGGATGTGCTCTGCACTGCCTGATGTGGAGCCACAGCAGGAGCCTCAGCTGCAGAGCACGTGCCCACCTGGGGTGTCCTGGTGTGTGTCACCTCCTGGGGGATGGCTCTGTCCTCCCCAGGGTTAGCCTGGCTGCTGCCCTGCAGCAGGAGGGGACACCCACACCTGCAGCACAGGAACCAGCTCTAGGGAGCTCCAGCTCAGCTGCTGCTGCTTCAGGCCAGAAGAACCCAAACCTGATGGTTTTGACATAAAGGAGATTATTTCACAGGTGAAACTGGCCTGAAACCGGCCATCATTGGCCTGATGAAGGTCCATCTCAATACAGGTAGGCTCCTGGATGTGTGGCTTTCCTTTAATATCTGACTTCAGGACTGATTTGCTCAGAAATATGGGCACTGCTTCCTGCTTACGTGTCTGTCTGGCATCCACAGATGCCAGAAGTCCCTTGATGGGCTTTTCCTCAAAGTGGTATAATAGGGCTCCTATAAACTGGGAGTTTGAAGTAACAGCCACAAGTCATTGCATAGAACTCATTTTAGACTCCAACCAATACAGTCTGAGGTGTGGAAACACCTTTAGTGTCTTCTAAACTTCAGTTTACTTTGGTGCAACATCTCTCTTGTTTTGTAAGAGTTCCCAAAACTTGTCCTTGGATAAATCCCCATTTCCCAGCTGACTTTCAGCAAGTTCCAGATCTGGTCCTAATTATTGCAGTGTGTGAGCACATGTTATGTAAAGAACTGACAAAACCCAAAATCATCATTGGAAAAGCCCTGGTATACGGATGGGTTTTGTGTGAGCATCCAAATTGGGACAGATTAGTTTTCTTTCACAGTTCTAAGCTGCAGACAAAATAAGTTAGAGATGTGCAAATCTGCATGTGAGGAGCTGTGGTACCCCCTGGGTGTGACACTGAGGCCCTTGCACAGGTGCTGTGTGCTCTGAGGTTTGCTCTTTGGCTGGAGCAGGGCTCTGGGTGTCACCCTGGTAGCACCCAGTGGCTGCAGTGTGACCTTGCTCTTCTGTGACCCCTGTGAACACCACACCAGCTCTCTGCTCCCAGCAGGAGCTGCCAGCAAATAGGTTTATGGAAGGGTAGTGGCAGGAGGCTTGGCAGCTGACAGCAGAGCAGCTGTATTTGTTGTTTCTAGCTGCCAGAGCACAATGCAGAATTAATTTAAGCTACTGTACAGGTTAATACATCCTTTCAGGTGAGAGATACTGTATAAATATAGTGTCACCAACATCCTAGGCAATATTTTAGTATGAAATTTTGTCTGAACTTATTAATTTTACTTGAAGAAAAACATAGAGGAAATATAAGAAATAACACATCATGTCAGGTTGCCCATCCATGATCACAGAGGCTCTGCTCTTATCATCCATTGCTGGTGGATGCTGGTGCTGGTGAGAATAACTGAGACAGTGAGAGGGGCACGAGAGTCCCTTCACAGGGTGAGCTGTTTCTGCCAGCTCACCTGAGCCCTGGTTTTCAGTTGGGCAAACTGGTATTGCTCCAGTTAGAGCAATGTAGCTTTCAGATGGCCCAGCACCCCCAGGAGGAGAGCCTGACTTTGCCAGGAGGTACTGTCCACCCCTGGCTGCCTGTAGGGCAGTTTCTCTTGGTGCTGGTGACACTGGTGCCCCCAAAGCTGTGCTCTGCCCAGCAGGGTCTCAAGGAGCTCCTCCTTCCTGCACAAGGGTGCTTGTATGCTTCCTAAAGCACAGATGAGCTAAACATGTTCCTGCTCTGCTTATCTCGGGTGTTCTTTGCTCTCCCTGTATTCAGCTGATCAGAGTTGTCTCTGTCAGTCTGGTTAATGTGCTCTGGGTAGGACTGAGATGGTCTCAGCAGTTTGTGTGTCACCCCTCTCCTCCCTGAGCCCTGGCCCCTGGGGAAATGAGGTTGTGTGAGCCCTGTGGCCCTGAGGGGAGGCAGGAGGAAAGGAAATTGCTGTGGTTACAAGGACAGGTCAGGAGCTAGGAAATCCTGTTTGGATGGGGGGCCTTCACCGTTTGCAGTGCTCTTGCCAGAAACCTTGCTCAGCTGAGTTTGCTTTGAGGAGCCTTGGGCTCTTTTTGTCTCAGTTTAAAGCGATTAAGGATTGTGTTGTCATGTGTCATTAAGTGTGAGTTCTCTCAAGGATGGGAGTTGGAGACCTTCATTCATTGCAGTAGCCTGGTGGCTGGAATTCCCACATTACAGCATGGCCCCAGGCAGTGGTGATTCAGGAGGAGGAAAATATGTTCCCTCGGTTGACACATCAATAACAATTCTAAAGGCATCTGAGGGACCATGTCCCTGGGAATATTCCCACTTTCCAATAGTGAAAAGGTTTGCTACTCATTCTTTTAATTCCTTCAGCTGCTTTAGGATGCTTAATAATATCAGACCAGAAAACTTCATCCCAGCTCCCCTTCAGAAATCCTTGGGCTGAGAGGAGAGCTGTTTGGAAACACTTTGTAACAGCACCACTGCTTTTAATGCCATGGTAAAATGAGAATAAATCTGTGCTGTTGTAATTACATGACAGTGTAAGAAGTCTGAAAAACTGTCCAGGTAGGGTGGGAGGATAAACTCCAATGTCAGACCCCGATGACTCCCTTTGGCTTCGGTTTCCTCCTCTGTGACTTTGTGAATACATTTGGCAGTGGCTGGAGTTCAAGTTAGTCACACAGAGTAAAAGTGAATGTCATTGAAGATGTGCTCTGGAAGGAAGATCAAACCTGCTGTACATAATGACATGGGATAGTTTGAGGATTATTTCTTCCTAAATGGGCCGGTGCAAGTGATAACTCTTCTGGACTGCAGCAAAGAGGACACAGAAGTTCTGCAGCATTTTCACATTGCCCTCAACCTTATAAATACAATTTTTAATGGGCTGTTAGCAGGATGTCAGGCTGGCAATGTTTCCCCAACTCTGCTGTGCAAGGAGCAGGGGAGCTGGTGCACACTGAACAGGAGAGGGCACTGGCACTCCAGCAGCTGTGCAGTGCTCAGGATGGATTTTTACTGCAGCTCAGCACACACATTCTCATCATCTCCTGCTCTTAATGTGAGAAAAGAGTCTATGAAAAGAGTGAATGAACTGCATTTATTGTCTGTGTCTCTCTGAGGAAAGGGAAATCCACTTGCACCAGGTGGGAACCTGCCCCTTTCCTTTGAACTTCACCTGCTGCTGTCTGGTGCAGCTCCTGGGAATGTCTTTCTGAAAAACTCTGCTTCAGTGTCCTTTTCCTGCACTGACATCAGGTATTCAGTACACAAACTAAGGTGACATTCATGTTGACCGAGGCAAGCTCAGGTTGTGCATTCTCTCCTGCAGCTGTCCTGCAGTCCCTCCCTTCACCCCAAGAGCCTGCATGTGCTGCCTCTCCTCCTGCCCCATCTCTCAGCCATCAGACACTCTGAAGGGCTCAATTTCCCTCCTGCTTCACAGCATTAACCACAGTATACTGGGGAGCAATGTGCAAGTGGCCCCTAACCTGTGGGTGAGGAACTCTGAGTCAGGCTCTGTGTCTCTGGCCACCATCCCACCATCTCCAGTGGTGATGCTCATGAAGGGCTCTATACCCTGACTCAAAATGCTGGACATACACCTCTTTTTTTTTTTTTTTTTAATTGTCCTTGAATTTCCATCCTTTTTTTCCACCTTTTTGCTTTGCACCTGTAAAGGGTCTATCATACTGGAAAGAACCAAGTTCTGTTTGTTTTCAAATTTAATAAGTTTTAATTAGACCCAAAGTAAAGCTTTCATGGAGCTGTCAGCATAATTACAGGCTGGGAGAGCCTTCCTGCTGAATCTGAATCCAGCCCCCAGCTTCCTGGTCCTGACACAGTGTGGCAGAGGAAGGGGGAACAAGGCAGGGGTGACAGCAGCCCCTTTGCTTCTCTCCCAAGTCCTTTGCAATTTTTTTCTGCTCTGCATGAAGGTTTGAGAAAGGCAAAGCAGAATAGGCCTGACAGCAACGGAAGGAAATATATTTAGAAACATGAAAAATAGGAAGAGAAAATGTTTTATTTGCATTATTCACCAGATTCTATTATTTATTACATTGCTGTGCTAGTGCCTGATTTTATAACTCCCAAAGAAATGATCATGCTTCTGAGGGCAGTTTTGTGCTGCTGTCTTTTAAATATCACTCTTGATATGAGGCATTCTTTGGCTGTGTTGCTGTGAGGGTGGTGAGGCCCTGGCACAGGTGCTCAGAGCAGCTGTGGCTGCCCCATCCCTAGAAGTGTCCAAGGCCAGGTTGGAAGGGGCTTAGCACAACCTGGGATGTGGAAGATGTCCCTGCCCATGGCAGGGGGGTTAAAATGAGATGATCTTTAAGGTTCCCTCTAACACAGACCATTTCATGGGTCTGTTTCAGTGCTGCTCAGTTTAAATGGTGAATTTGTCAGGTCAGGTTCTGACAGGAGAAAGGTGAACACATTTATTCTGCTTGCTGTGTCTCCAGCTAGGCCTTCTGCTGAATTTTTCCAGAGGTTATCCTGTGAGCTTTGGCAAGGGCAGGCAGCAAGGTGCAGTGGAGTGATTTCCATGCTGGATTTAACAAAGGTGATGGGGCAGCAGGACCTGCTTTCCTGCCCAGCAGGTCAGTGGGGACTTCATCCTCCTTGATGACCTTCACAAGCACTGGCTTATCCTCAGGCTCATCTAAACCAGAAGGGCTGTGCTGGGCAGCAGAAACACATTTCAGTCTTACACAAGTATTTTTAGGAGGTCACTGCATTTCAGCATAGTTTGTGGAGGGCTATGGAGCTGCTGGTGTTCTGGGATGGTTGGGATTGGCAGTGCACAGCTGGGTATAAGGGAAATGTATGAGCTTAGGAGACACTTTTCTGCACTTTCCATACTGTTACAGAAATGAGAATGCTGGTTTTTTTGACACAGGAGAGCAGAAAATTGGTGTTGATGCGGTTTGGTTTCCTACTGCAGGTTTGTGGGAACACTGTCCCTTGGAGCAGGCCTCTCCTGCTGCAGCAGCTGCTGCCCACCACACAGTGGTCATCTCAGATTAAATTTTTCCACTTATGATCTAGGTAAGATTTTTACCCTGTAAAAAAAAAAATTTTTACCCTTGCTAAAAATCCACAGCTCACGGAGTCTGTGCCTTCCAATACCTCTCCATAGGCAAATATTTGCACATACATAAAAAATTCATTAATTTGCATGCAACGCCCTGTTCAGGTCCATGTGTCCTTTAATGAGGTTTTGCCTGGAAGCCCAGCATTAGAAATTGTCCTGACTCACTGGTCATCTGAACCTTTAATAGCCTGGAAAAAATAAAAATCTAAAATGTTTCTCTATGAGAATGCATAAATATTCAAATGCTAAACAAAAAGGGCTCTCGTCTCATCCCACAAGCCATTGGGGACCATTGCTCATTCAGCCACGAGAGGATTTTAGTACTTTTAAAAAAATTGCCACAAAACATCTGCAAAGAGCTGTTCTGCAAAGCATCTTGTAGGCACTGTGTGATGCACCCCTGAAGGATTTGTTAGCAGCACATCCTCCCTGCTCCGTCTAGATGGCACTCTGCAGTCTGCTAAAGCCTCCTGAAAATGAGCACGGGGGAGTTTCAGCAGCCACAGCCTGGAACTTTAGTTGCAATTCTGTCAAACTCTGGTTATGTGAATGGGCAGGAAAGGAAAAGGAGGAGAGAGAGGGGAGAGAAATTACCTCAATGGGGCCTTTTGGAGTTTATGAGCTCTGGGAACTTAGAACAGTCTTTTCTTCTGGAGCAGGTCCCCTAATGTTCACCTGATAATACATGCTGAGTATTCTCCTTAACCACTTCTACCCCTCACCTACATATTTCTTGTCCTTAAAGGTACTTCTGAGTCTTTCTGGTATTGGATATTTGGCCCATCTGAGCTTGTTCACCCTTTCTGTCCCCCAGGTCACACAGCCTGGCCTTCAAAGTCTTGCAAATATAGTAAAAGGGTTAGAAAATAAGGATGCTCATTAGTTAGATGCCAACATACTGCTGACCTGTCTCAGGATAATACATTCATACCTTTAAAGGCAAATTTATGTTCTTCTACAGGTTTATTTTTCTGTTTATTCTTGGGCATGAAGAGAAATGTCTGGGAGAACCAAACACAAGGCAGGATCCAATAAAGGCAGCTTGGGGAGGATGATGAATGAATGAATGATGTGCTGAAATGGCTGGGGGAAGTGCAGTGAGGAAGTATGAAGAGAGATGGAGGAGGTGGGAACAACAACACGCATTTTTAAACTGCATTAAAATGGCAGCATCCCCAACAGAAGCAGAATGCCACTGGTGCCATTTTTCCAATGGTTTGAGTTCATGGTATGGATTTCAGAATGTGAGACAATCAAGTTCCTTAATTTTTGCAGATATCTGGGGATGCCCAGGGTGCATATGCAAGATGTGTATGCAACTCCCTTTATAGCTTATTGTAAAATTGTGGAGTTTACTGGCTCAAATGGGATGTTTGGAGAGCATCCCAAGCTGCTGCAGGGACCCTTCTTTCCCTGTGCTGGGGCACTTGGCCATGGTCTTGTGCCAGTGTAACAAACCCCCAGCACACACTGCTTAGATGTTTTCCAGGAGCAGCCCTTTGCTGGGTGGCAGCTCTCAGAGCAGGGTTTGCCAGCCCAGTGCCCACTGTCACCAGGCTGTGGTTCAGCCCTGGAAGCCCACGTGTGCTGCTGCCTGGGGTGATGGTATGAGCACAGCTCACATGCTCCTGTACCAGCTCCCTCTGCTTCCTGCCCACTGCTGTTACTCATCTCTGCTGTGATACCTGCATGTCTGGAAGCACTTCCTAAAGTTCTACCCTTTAATCTCTGCTCCTCTAGCTGGGCAGCTTTTACAGCTGATTCTTGCCAATGTGCATGAGTTCAGTTTGCCAAACTCACGTGTGCCTGGTTCGTTGTTTAGTGATTGTTGTTGCTGTTTGGGGGGAACTCTGAGAAATGGTGTGGCAAAGCTGCTGCCCAATCCTTCAAACCCATGCCCTCAAAGCCTGCTATCTGAAGCAAGGTAGAAGAGGATGAAATGAGTGCAAATTAGGAGATTTAAGGAAATTAAATTACATAATCTTCTAGTGTCTGTTGACCAAAGGTGTGTCAAAAGAAAATCTGCCTATCCATGTGCAAGTACCCATCCTCTCTCTCCATCCCTGTCCTTCCCTTTCCTGCCCACAAAGCCTTTAGTGTGACACTTTGACTTGCAGCTCCAACCCTCAGCTGCATCACTCAATGCTCCTCCTAAAAGTAACAGGTGCTCTGAAAAGAACAGCTCATGGTGGGTTCATGTGAACCTACTCTTCCTTCAGAGCTGCTTGAGCCTGCTTTGGACAGCTTTAGATTCTGTTGTGTCTACTCCCCCCAGGCCTACTTGCCCCACAGGTATGAAGGCAGGAGAGTGATAGAAACACTCCTGGTGGGCTGTCACTCATTGTGCTGGCTGGGAGGTGTGACTGGATGGACCACAGGATGGACCAAGGCTTGGTCACTCAGGATGTGAGTCACTTGAAGGAACTGTGCTGTCCTGACGGAGCAAACAGGGGTAGTGAGTCACAGGTGACGTGAGCATGCCATGGTGGAGCACCAGAAATAACCTCAGGCTCCACAGAGGAGCTGCTGACATGGGGACAACAGGAATTTCAGGATTCTGACAGTGTGTAGGGGTGGCAGAGCTCCAGAGGGTTTTCCCCGTGGTAGGAGCTGGAGCAAGCTTTGAACCTGTGCTGCTTTTAGAGCTGAAATAGGTTTTCATGTCTGTCTGCTGGCCCAGCAGCACCCTCCTGCACTGAGGAGCCTCTGACAGAGATCTGCAGCACAGAGAACCTGCCAGGGCCCAGCAGCGAGATTAATGCGTCTGGGAATTTCCTGGTGAGACTTTTTGTGCTATTTACCAGAAGTCCCTTGAAGGCAGAAATTATTGCATTAAAAGATTAAGGCATCATTAATTTTTTTTGTCTTCCATTTTCTTCTGGCAGGCTGGCTCAGTATTACTGGTAAGGTTTTTTTTTTAATTTTTCTCAATTCAGAAGAATAAGTTTCTTTCAAGTCTTTTCTGCAACTGTGCCATCCTCAGGTAAGAGGGAACCTCAAGAAAATTTTGGGCAGCTGAGTGGAATTGCTCACTATTGTGGACACTAACCTTTTGAACTCCTTGCTTTCTAGGTTTCTTTTGAGTGATCTATACAGTTCATGGTTTTTCATAAAAGTAATATAAAGAGTTTCAAAAAATAAATACTTATAAGATACTGCCTGGGTGTGAGGGGGGCAATGTGGGATGAAGGTGGTTGTGTATGTACCAGTTTCTTCTGGTGTGGTGGCAGGGGTTGAGATGGAGGAGTTCACTTGCTGGTGGAGCTTCAGAGTGGTTCCCAGGTAGGTCTGGCTCCAGAAAGAGTGTGGTTGAAGCATAGTTTAGATGCCCATTTTGGAAATATTTGGAAAGTATGTCCTAACTTTTTAAGCAGAAAACTTGAAATGTAATCAAGGAAGAAATAGCTGCTATGATAGAAACGACGTGAATTTTTAAATTTGCTGTGGTTATTGAGAGACTGCACCACGGGCCATAGATATGACAAAAAGTTTTGTCCTGGCTCCCTGGTGCTTCATTCATTTCCATCCCCACAGCTTCCCTTCTGTGCCGTGTCAAGGAGCGCTCCGGCTGTGCCTGCTACTACTGCGAGCAAAGCATTTCTTAATTGATGTGCTAATTAACCTGACGGAGCGGCTGGATGGTGGGGAGCTGGGGCTCGGGGCAAGCCTGTGTTGGCAGGCAGGGTTCCTTCCCTTTTGTTGGAACTGGAGTGGTGGGAGGCAGCGGCTCCTGCGCGGGCGGGGCTCGGGATGCGACAAGCGGAGCGCTGTGGAGGATGCGGCAGCTTCAGAAATATCTGCTTTCAGCTCCCCTTCTAATGGCAGTTTTATTTTAGAAAGTTTTAGTTAACGTCATCTGAAAGTTTATTTCCATTTTATCTTTTAAATAAAGAGGCTGTAAAGCTCCTGGCTGGGTTTTTCATGTCTGCCGGCTGGGAAAAGAGAGGTGAATGGGCTGCCTGTGTCCCGCGGGGATGCTTTAGGGGCTGACCTACCTAGGGCTGTGACTCATTGGGGCAGGCGGGGCTGTGGGACCCTCCTGCAGCCTCTGGAGCTGTGACATCTCCCTGTGACACTGCATGTGGCACCCTGTCACTTGTGCTCCTGCAGCCTCTGGAGCTCTGACATCTCCCTGTGACACTGCATGTGGCACTGTCCTGGTTTGAAGAACAGGTATCTGCCAATAAAGGCAGGAGCTTCTCTTTGAAATGGAGAATGTAAACCCCCTC
>JAOTQP010000724.1:5284787-5316526 GCA_026413545.1 Cichladusa arquata
AAAGATAAAGATGATTGCCCCAGCTGGTTTTAAAGATGGCCCATTAGCAGATAATATGTGCCACGGAGATAAGGATCCAAATCCCCTGGTGTTGCATTTGGGCTATGAGAGCCCAAATGAGGTGAAAAAGATATTAAAACAAAGTTCCTTCCATGCAATGGAGAAGCAAAAAGAGAGTTTTTATTTAAAGAAATACTACAGTTATATAGGGTAGTTTGTGCAATACAGAATAGAAAAGGCTCATTGGTCCAAGAAGACAGCACCTCTTTGAAAACATGCTATCTGCAAAACATCATGTCTCTCATGAACCCTGCATGTGTTTAATCATTGTTATAATTTATTGTCCTTGAGCAGCCTGAGAAAAGGCTGCTTTCTTGGCTCCCTAAGACACCTTGGATACCAGAATTTGGATTTCTCTGTGCTCCCACACACACCTCAGCTGCTGCTCTGCAGAAGGGGTGCAAGGGCAGCATTTGCTCACAGATGTGATGAACACAAGAATGAGAACACAAGAATGGCATATCCTGTACCCTGAGATGGTGTTTGTACAGACTTCTCTCTTCCCTTGCTCCTCTCTCCTCTTGGCTGGAGCAGTCCCTCCCCCAGAGGGGTGCACAGGTACAGCCACTGTGTGAGAGCACTTTGTTCCTGAGGAGCTTTTTCAGCCCAACACCAGTGCTAGGACATTTGGACTGGAAGCAGACTTGCTGCTCAGTTCATTCTTTGGTTTCCTTGTGTGGAATAGAGGAATTTTGAGCTAAATCAAAATGATAAAGTATTTCATTTCAGACTGAGGGCATCCACACAAGAATAACTCTTCCAAAATAGCTTATCACATAGACAAACTAAAAAAACTAATCTATTTTAACCAGAGGAATGAAGGAGGCATGGAGCTCTGGGTGACAAGCACATCTCCCATAAACACATAAATCACAGATCACAATAGGCTCTTTTAGAGCTGTAGAAATGATAGTGATGTTTTAGTAATGGAACATCCTGATCCCATCTCTATGTGTATGTACTATATTTATATTCTACACATGTATATATTCCATTAATACATATAAAAAAATCCAATTTACAGGTGTGGGCTTTAATTAAGAGTTCTGATGTATACTTTTTACTAAAATAATATGATAGGAATGTAATTTATCAAAGAAATGCTGCTGAATTTATGATGAGAACAGGGAGATAATGGTATTTCTGAGACTGTATGGATGCTCTTTGCAGTCGTTTGAGAGGGCAGGTTATAGGGGAACTTAACTGAAAATTAGTTTTTCTGAGATTGTTTTAAACCTAATGTATTTGCAACTCCTATTTTGTGGATTTTGTGGATGCACACAGATTCTTATATGAATACTAATGTTTTTAGATAATCTATTGTAACAAGTAGTTTTTGCCTGGAAAAGATCTGATGCTGCAGATTCCATTACAATATATTCTGTCATAATGCCAGCCTGTATTTCTTTTTAGTCAAAGCATTCTGACAAATTCCAGTCTTGAATTAAATCTGCTGTTCTGACACGTGAAACATTGCCTAATCACTCTGGAGCTTTGTCACGTTTTTTCCCCCACCTTTTAACAGGATGATGTGCAGAGTTTCCCCCAGCTAATCCATGCACAGGTTTGGGTGGAAGTGCTTGTGGTGGTTTGGAAAGCACAACAGACATGTGACTGCAGAGGGTGCTTCATTTATGTATAATTTATAATTCATTTATGTATAAAGGCTTGATGAGCCCTCCTGTGCTCCTCTTGTACGTGATAACGTGACCCCAGTGCACTCTTCAGTGAGCAGAAATGAGTATTTCTGCCTTCAGGCTGGCATCAGAACCTGCAGTTCTGCAGATGTGAGGTGGCCAGCAGGGAGGGGGCTGTCCTGCTCCTCCCTCCCCAAAGGTGACTTTGCTGAGGCTTTGTGAGTGTTGGGCAAACCCTGTGGACCTGGGGAGAGGCTGTGAGGCTGCTGGGCAGCTCTGCTGGGCAGCTGGAGGCACTGTCCTGCCTACGATCTGTCATCTTGTAAATTCATTGAATCCTGCAATGGCCTCAGTGCAAAGGTACAGTAACACAGCCCCAAACCATCCTCAGGTTGTTCACGTGCCAGTATGAGGAATAAACCCCAAAGATCTCAGTGTCCTGTGCTGCAAACGGCCCTGGCAGGCAGTTTGAGCTGTTGGCTCCTCAGGCACTCTCCATGGAGCATCTTGGAATTTTCCCCTTTGACAGCTGGGGAGGGTCATTAAGCACAACCGGGAGGGGTTTGTCACCTGCAGGATCCCCATACCCTTCTCACTTGTGTGCCCAAGTGAGGAGGTGCTGCTTTGCACATCCAAACTCCACCTGCACCTTCTGTTTCGGGCTCCTGACCTCAGCCTGGCATTTTCTCCACGTCACTCGTGCTTCTCACTGAGTGGAATGGAGCTGATTTCAGCCCAGGGTTCTGCTTTAAAATGTTTGCTGCATTTACTGCTTCTGCAGTGTGTCTATTTTGGCTGGGCCAGGAGCCAAAAGCTATCAGATTTTCTTCCTCTCAGAGGTAATTGCAGACTGGGGCTGAATTATCCCTGCCACCTCTTGGGAAAGCTGCATAGCCTGAGCCACAAAAGCCTCTTACTATGAGGCAACTTTTCCAGAGCCAACATGACTTCAGAGTCTTGTCTGAATCCTTCATATATTTTCAGGCCTATCCTTGCAATATGGTCACCAGAGCTGCTCACAGCATTCAGCAGTGGTATCTTGGATACTGGATGCTGAAATAACACCCTTTCCCTGTGCTTGCTGGTTAATCTCCTATTTATGTAGCCCTGGATTGCTTTTCCCCTCTTAGTAACAGCATCACATGAGGAGTTCATGTACGGCTGGTTCTGTACAAACCTCCTCATTTCCTTTCCTTAATTGCTGTTTATCTGTACGATTAGCATGACCCATGTACTGGGTCCTCACACAGGCACTGTGCCATTTGCAGCTATGGAGAGCACTTTGCTCAAATAAACGGATATTGCCTGGCTCTCCAGATCTGCTCCCATCATCAGTGCTGCTCCTGGCACCCAGCACTGCCGTGCACACACTGCATCAGCAGGGCTTTGTGTGTTCCCCACATAACTGAGTAATGTACTGAACAGGCTTGGATCAAGGACAGAAACCATTTGGCTAGGTGTCTGTTTATCGTGTAGTACCTATTGGGTAACTAATTTTAAAATAATTTGAGTGCCTTTTTTTCTTTTATAAAATACTTTTAGACTGAAAAGCTGCTGCACCTGGGAGTCTGCTTGAAGCTTAGGTCTCTGTAAGAGTACTGATGCAACCCAGACACCTGGTTTACTTGACATTTTATTTTCCATGGTTGATGACATGCAGATTAGCTGATCTTTAGCAGATCTTTCCCTTACATCCCATTTATTTATTGGTATTGGCTTACACTGAGCTTTATCTATAGTCCTCAGGTGGATCTTGCTATATTTTTTGAGTGTATTAATAGTTGGCTTGAACTGCTCAGGGGTCTCCTTGGCACCTGGTCTCCACATGCTTGCTGAGAAGTAATACAAAAATGAGAGTTTGTCATAAGAGAAGGGGTTCTGGCCAGAGGTGCAGGTCCCAGCAGTGCTGTGAAACACTGAGAGTTAAAATACAGCAGCCTTGTTGGTGACAGCTAGCAGCTTTAGCTGGCCCCAGCTCGATGGGTGCTTCTGGATGGGTTTAACTGGGCTGTGCCTGTCCCAGCTGACTCTGTCCCCAGCCTGTCTCAGGCAGGAGGGCAGTGCTGGCACACCCTGCTCTGCCCTTCTCAGGGCTGGGCTGGCACTGCTGGGGCTGTGCTGGTGCTGCAGAGTCCCAGCTCAGCCTGGCACTGCACCAGCCCACTGCTCCTTAGGGTCTCACATGGGCACATGGAGATGCTGACTCAAAGCTCTGCTGCAAATCACCAGATGTTGATAATTGTCCACAACTGTCCTGGAATGGATCCAGAGCTGAAATGAGGTTACTTTGTGTGTGGTTTGTTCTGTATTCCTTAAGCACCTACAGAGAATTATTGCTTCTATAAGTAGGAGGGGCAGAGTGTCCTGGTTTTGGGTTTCTATATCAATACTATCAAGCTTCTCTCTGCAGCTCCCTCAGTGGGAGCATGACCAATACTGGCTTTCCCTGTCCCCCAGGTGTTCCTCGCTGTTGCAGTGGTGCTGCAAGGCTCAGCTGGAGCAGAGGGAAGGGGTCTCCCCCTCCTGGAGCACCCCATTTGAGAAGCCTGTGCCTAAAACTAAAGAACAACCTGGCCCATAGGTGTAAGCCAAGCCTGCAGCCGTGCCCAGGTCAGCAGCAGTGGTACATTGAGCTGCAGTGCAAACCCCAGCTGCTGCACAGGTACCAACTGCTCATCCTTTGGGCAGGGTCCTGAGCCAGGCGATGCTTGGCTTTGCTTCTGCAGCACGTGCTGCTGCTGTCATTTCCATAGCTGGTTCCCTGGAAAGAAAGGGCACCTCATAGCTTGTGGGGTTCTGCAGAGCAGTAGCCTGGTCTTTCAGGAGGAATTTGCCTCAATCTGTCCCTGTTAGGGATCTTCTGCACAAGGATTGTTCAGTATTGCCTTCAAATCAGGCAGCACCTGCCAGGGATATCCCCTGGGATTTCTTACTGACAAATGCCCCAACAGAAGAGACATATTCACATCGGTAGAAAAACAAAACAGGAAGAATTAAACCCAAAAATATAGGTGAGGAGGGAAAGGTGGATTTTTGAGCCCTGTGGCTGTCGTGGAGTGCTCTGCTGACGTGCCAGTCCCCTGTGATGCACAGCATATGTCAAGGCAGCTCCGTTTAAAGGGATAACATCAAGGCATCTGAAAGGCTGCCTCCTTTTTGTTCTTATTTCATCCTGTATTACAGGATTTTATTCAGGTTTTTCAGTGGCCTCCTGGGTAATGTTTTATTACAGTGACAGTGTGGAGCTCTAGTTTGTAATAATGGGATCTATATAAATAATACTGATTCTGCTGCCTCCTGTAATGCTTCCTGCCTGAAAGGAAGCATTTTCAAGCTTTTGAAAATGTTAATTTCCTATAATTTGGGATAAGAAGCACCTCTGGGTACTGCAGAGGGCATGGCAGCAGTGTGTGTTGTGCTGGTCAGCTGCCTATAACAGCCATACCCTTGAATCAAGGGCTTCAAACAATTGAGTGTCTTTTCACACCCAGAATGAGTAATTAAAATAATTGCTTTTCTAGGTGTTGGGTTTTTTCTTTTGTAATTTTGATGTTTTAAAACAGAGGCCAGGTAGTATGAGACTCAATTCCAAGCACTGAAGATACTGTGAGGCAAGATTCAGCCTCGAAGAAGAGTCAGATTAAGGTTGGGAGAAAAGGATTGTTGCAGCATTTCACAGATTTTGACTTGATGTGCAAAGAGATGAAGGATTCTGTGACCCAACAGACTGCAGTGCTGTGTTGAGGACAAGCTCTTTGGCTCAGAGCAGCATCCTTGGTCCCATAATACAACTTTCCTCATGGTGCTGCCCTGTGCTGGCTGAATCAATAGTCAGATACCAAGGCACAGGCTAAGGCCCCAGGTATCCAGGCTCAGTTTTGGCATTTGTGTTGCTCTAAACAGCCTGTGCTTGGTCAGAAAGGGGAGGGTGACCTCAGTCCCTGGGACTCTGTCCTGCTTTTCCCTGGGGAGCTGTTGCTGGTGAGAGCTGGTGGGAAGGGAGGTGCTGTGCTGGGTGTGGAGCAGAGCCCAAAAGGCATGTGTGGCACTGGCAAGAGAAAACAGCAGCAATGCTGAACAGGGTAAAAGGCCTAATGGATTTCCTCAAACCGTGCTCTGTAAGGGTCTGGTTGACAGGATTTGCACTGGATTGACATGAGTTTTCAAAGAAATGAGGGCTGGGTTGTACAGCAGCACTGCCTCTTCCCTTGGCTGACCTGCTGTGCTCCCTCCTTCCAGGGTAACATTAAAATGAATATTGCACAGCAGAGAGAGCAGCATAATTGGCTGCAGACAATGCCTGTGCTGGGCTGTTCTGTGTGATATCGACTGCCCCTTGTCCCCATATCTGTGCCCAGGATCAGCCCATTAAGCAGAGCCTGTTGGGTGGATGCCAATCCTCTCACTGCGGTGGCTCTCACTCCATCCTGGCCGTGCCCCAAGCACCGTGCTCAGCCTGCAGGCACTGCACAGCCTGGCACACAGGGGCACTCAGCCTGGGCAGCTCACTGCCCAGCAGGGCCCTCCAGCCACTGCCCCTGTGTGGGAACATTCTCTGCCCCAGTGGGGATGTCCCTCCTGGTGCTGGTGTGGTCAAATTCCCAGTGATGAGTGGCACTGGTACCACGTGTGCATCGGGTTTTGTGAGGCTGCAGTTGAATCCCAATGGAAAACTGGTGGGTTTTTGGTAGATGAATTCAGGGATAAGCCCACCATGCAGAAGGGAGTCCTGGAGGTTGACATCATGAGCAGAAGTGGTGCAGATGCTGCTGGGGCACATCTATGTCCCAGCACACTGAACAGCCAGCTGGGGGTGGTAAAACCAGCAGGGCAGCTGCTGGGTGGGGTCCTGCTGCTGGTCACACTGGGGTCACACTGTGTGTGATGCTGTGCTGGCCTGCCTGCTGCCACCCACCCTCCCAGGGACACTCTGCCCACTCTGTCCATGCCCCTGCTGGGACTGAGGGCAGCACAGCTCACACAGGCTCATTGCTGGGGCTTTCATTGCCTTTTAACACTTAAAGGCTTAAAGTCTCTGCATTCAGAGAATAACAGTGGTGCTTCTTCAGCAGGGCAGAGGGTTGCAAGAGAAGGAAGGTCCATGATGCTTTTCTCTATCTGTCATCTCCAGTCTGTGCCCAGCAAACCCACTTGACAGCACGTGCCAAAGCTGTCCATATATTCCTACATCTTGTTCTATATATATGTACACATATATGAATTGGAATTATTCGTCTGTTAAATCTAATTCAATAATTCCTTTCCTCCTGCAGCCATTTAGCCTCCTAGCAGATCCTGTAATAAATTAATCTCTATCACTCCTTTAATCAGTTCTTCATAACCAGTGAGCAGTGAAATCTTCTCACCTATTGATTGATGTATAATGTTGGATTAATGTATAATGTAAATTAGTAGAATGCAAATTAGAAGAGCTGCCATGTGGTTTGGTCCTGCTGGTGAATCTGTGCTACAAGGAACTCATTCAGGGTCAGTGTCTTAGCCTGTACCTTGCATGTAGGAGCAGCGTGCAAAGGTTTGGGGAGCAAGGACTTCTTCTGTGGAATTAAGGCTTGATTAGAGGAGAAAAGGGGGTGTCTGTTATTTTACACACCCCACACTATCTGTTCTAAAGACAGAAGAGCAATATGCTGTGATGTGACAGACTGCTATCAACAGCTGAATTTTTAAATAATGTAGAATGGCAAAGAGCCTCGATGTCTGACTCTGGGGGAGCTGTGGGTGGCTGTTGGGGGGGGATGTGGGTTCATCTCACCTGAGGTTTGACATTTATTCCATGGGATGGGACAGCATTCCCTGCGGGCTCACTCTGCAGGAAGCAGAGACCAAGGTACACATCTGGGTTGTTATTCAGCTCACCTCAGCTGATTTTCCCTCTGCAGTTTGAAGGGTGCTGTGTGGGCTGTGGGCATTCAACACTTTAAATTAATGCTTGCTGTTTACGTGGGATGCAAAGGTGCTTAGGTACACAATCAGTTCTTCAGTGCCCTGCTGTGATCTGCTGATGTGAAAGGCTCAGCTATACACTGTGCTTATTGTGGCTACAAATAATGCTTTGGGGCTTCCCAAAATTCTATTGTTTTAATAGAGCAGTTGGCAATGGCTGAAACTGCTCTACCTACTTTTCCCCAAGACAGCGGGGGGAAGGAGAAAAGCAGAAAAGGAAGTACAATAAAATGTCCCTGTGGTATTTTTTCTATTACATACCTGCCAAAACCTGTAGTGGTGTGTTAAGACAAAGGGCTGAGGCCTCAGTATTGTCCTAGGGAAAAGCACAGAAAACTCTATTAAACCCTCTGTATTGCATTGACCTTTGGTTTGCTCCCATCTTTTCTTGGTTTCTGTGATGTGATACACATCACCTGAGGGCAAGGGTGGGCACTGCAGGTCCTGTTCCTGATTTCAGCTCAGAGGTTTGAGGTACACAGGTAACGTGTGGAGTGAAACCATCTGGGGAAGTGGAAATCTCGTTTCTGTGCTGGGATTCTCCACAGCACCTAAGTGTTGGCTTTGTCCTGCTCTTGGACTGCTCCTTTGAGAAGCCAGCTCACCCTTAACCTCCATCTGCTGGCTCCTCAGCCCTACACTGAAGGTGCTGTTTGCTTATGCTGCACATCAGGGAGCCTGGAGCTGCTCACAGCCAATGGAAAAGGAAGAAAAATGTTGGGTTTTTTTACCTGTTTTTTCTTCGCCCCTTTGTTAGGGGAAGAACAAAGGACCAGAAACTTCTGTGAATTCTGTCCCAGTACAAGGAAGAAGCTGAAAAGGAGTTAGGAAAGCAAGTCAATCCTCACTGCTGTCCAGAGGAGGCACTGAATTTCTGCTGAGACTCAGGCATGGTGCTCTGTGGTGACAGGAGCTGTGCTTCTGCTCCTGGGGAGCTCCACCAAACACCCCTCAGAGTAAGGCAGAAAGGAAAGGTAAGCTGGAAAACGTACTTTCCTTTGCCTAGCAGGAGTTTTTGCTAGGGCTGTGGTCCTAGTTCACTGTGTTTCCCTACAGAAGAGACCCTCACACTTCAGAGTCATCCTTGTAGAAAAGCATCTCCTCCTGTTTCTACCCAGTAACTCTCACAACTAAATAAGGCCTGTTTTTTAAAAGCTTAAAATGTGGAGAGCACCAAAGATCAATTCAAATAATAAATATAATGTAATCTAGTGAGAAATTGCAGAGACTAGAGGTGGACTTCCTTCTGAGCTGCATAGCAAAGGACAGTGATTAGCTGTTTGCAGCAAGTGGAATTGTGGTTACATAGGGAAATTCTTCTGTCTGTGAATGTGGTCAGGCCATGGGGACCCCAAGAGGCAGGGAAATCTCTGTCCTTGGAGACACTCAGAGTTTCACTGGGCACAGCCCTGAGCAGCCTGACCTGATGTTGAGGTTGGCTCCAGTGAGCAGGGGCTGGAGTGGGGATTCCTGCCAACCTCGACCTTTCTCTGCTTCTGGGATTTACAGGGGCAAATCCTCTGCTACAGTTAAGCAATCATTTTGTAGATCTGTTTTTATCATGAAAGTACACAGCTTCATGAACAGTGGTGTCTCTGAGCATTCATTATTCAGAAGAAGTTTGTCTTCCAATTACACAGGATCACAAGAAGAAAAGTGTCTGGTTTGTCAGAACTGCAGAGCTAAAATAAGCTGCAGCAAGCACATCTCCTTGGCAAGGAGCTGGTGTCTCTAATTAGAAAAGCTCTGGAGAGTTAATCTACTTGGCTATGAGACCTATTGCTTCCTCCTGCAGCCTGTGATGGCTGGAGCGGAGCAGCACTGAAAAAGTCCTGGAGGCTGGGCTTCAGACAAGGAATATATCTTACTTGGGAACTTATATATACACATACACAAATTTCCCAAACATGAGGTTTGGTGTGCTCCTGTCAGATGGCTGAACTGCAGCAGAGAATTGACTGGGAATTGAAGATGTAAATTCTTTTAATTAAAAAAAAAGTGCTGAAAGTCCTAATCTCTGGCAGGCAGCTGCTGGAGAGAAGAGTAAGTTACTGTGCCATCCTGCTGTGTGAGAGCAGTGTCCTCAGCAGGCTGGAAGAATTGTGGTTGCTTGGAAGTACCCAAGACTGGACTGGTTTCTTGTTTGGGGTGGTCATGCCTCACCCTCACAGAGGTACGGGCAACAGGGGGGGAAGGGGTTGTGATAATGAGATGAAAAAAGCCTTTCCTGGGACAATAACCTCAGGCACACTGCCAAAGAGATAACCTTGATATTTCAGTGCCTATCAAAGGTGTCTTCTGCTCTCATGCTAATGCTCTCCAGAGCAGGAGGAGCAACTAATCAGCACTGCAGCAATCAGTAAGGTTTCCCTTGGCACATGATGAGTTTAATTATTTTGCAGTTCACTCCATGTTCTTGGTAGCTGTAGTGATGTTTATTCTGGGAAGCTTCTGGGAATGAGGTGGTACAAAGGTTTTAATCTCAGACAAGGATTTACAAGACAGGGTTCTTGGCCTGGGCTCCAAATTTCCAGAGTTTCTCTGAAGTCCTGGTTGACCTTGTTAGACTTTATCAGTCCTAGTTCCTTTTCCTGAGACATCTTCCACATGTGACAGTTTTGACGTGGATACTGATGTACCAGAATTGACTGATGAGTCCCATCAGACAAAAATAACTTGTGTGTATCAGCAATTGAACCAAATTGCTTGGTTTAAAAGCAAAGGCCTTATCTGATTTTGTCTCCTCCCCAGCAAAACTTCAAACCCTTCTTGCAGCCCAGCAGTTCATTGGCTGGAGGCACAGGAACTCATGGCTCAGGCAGGAGGGACTGGGGGCACTGGGGCTGCACTGGAGCTGCACTGGAGCTGCTGGAGCTGTGCTGGCTCTGCACTGGCTGTCCTTGGGCTCCAGGAAAGCTCAGGGTTTGTGTGTCACATCCAACACGAGCTGTGGTGCCTCCACTGGCAGAACTGTGTGCTCCCTGAGGTTTGAAAACACCCACCTGGTGCATTGGGGAGCTTCTTTCAAATAGTCAACAACCACTGAGCAGGTCAGCACTGCCTCAGACCTCTCACTTACCAAGAAGCACTTATTGGGTTATTAGTTAATGGAAAGCTGGACAGGACTCTCTCAGCCTTCAGGCAGCTGAGAGTTCACTCTGCAACAGGTGCTCTCCTGACCAGTGGCACCTGGATGGAGCCAAAGTTAATTTATCTCATTTTAATAATTGCAGTTACTTACAGACATCTTTCTCATGTCATATTCTCATATCTGGATTGCCTCAAATTTGCACCTTACCCATGTCAAGCTCTGCAAATAACCTAAGAAGTGATGCTGTAGGAATTTTGTTTTTTTTCCTGTCAAACTCCTGTGCTGCACAATACCTTTGAAAACTGCAAGAAATATTTTTATTGTTGGAGGCAAACTCCCTGGGAATGTGCAATTGATTATTCAAACCTCATGGTGCTGCTGCAGAGGTTTGTGTTGCTGTGACTGACTTTGACTCCCTGATAGCCTGTCTCATGTTCCTGTCCCTTAATAGAGCTAATAGCATTAAGTCATGCAGTTAATCAAGTGAAAGAAATTGTTTCTCCTTATTCAAAGACCTGATGACTTTATCTAACAGGGAGGGTCTCCAACAGAATGAGACAAGGAGAAGCAGATGAGATAAACATCCACAAGGCTCAATAAGCAGTGGAGTAGAAGTGTCTTAAAAGGCTTCAAATTTGGAATAGAAAAACATTCTGAATGATCTATGGAAACCCAGCCTTCCAGCTGGCACGTCATTATTGCATTTTTCTGTATTAAGGAGTCAAAGATCAAGAATAAATTCAGTCCAGGTAATGATATTCAGAATTGTTAATTGAAGTGCTGCTCAGGAGAGGACAGTGTGGAGCACGGCAGCTCCTTGGAGGAGGCAGCTGCAGAGATGGGTGCATGGTCCCAAATTATCTGTGTGTGATGGGTTTTCTGCATAGTATTTCCATCACTGATAAAGAGGAATTAAAACATAATTCACTAATGCATGAAAAGAAAGGTCTTCACAGGGCTCGGTACTCCCAGGCAATGATTATCCTGATGAAATTAACTTTAATACAGGAGGCTCAGGAGGAAGCATAATTCTCCCTCTTTTTCATGCTACCCATTATAAGAATGATCTGTGCAAAACCAATTTGACTATTAGATCATTCCTACTAAAATAACTCCAAACCATTTACAAGTATCCTTGTGGGACTCACTGTAAGTAGAAGCTGAAGCACTTCCAGTGCTGTGGAGTTTAATTTTACCCTCCCTGTTACCTCCCCACTTTGCCAGGTGGAGCTGTTGCCCCTGATAAGTGGAATTCCTGTATTTCTGTGGAATGGCAACAGGCAGAAGGAATCACTGCCTCTGAGGGGCAGTGGCAGTGTGCTCTTGTTCACAGAATTCAGGAGATGGCTGTTGAGAGGCGATGCATGGAAGTGTGTGAAACTGCCCTCTGAGACAGCCCCACTGTGAGCTCTGCTGTGCTCTCATCAACTCAGAACAGCTCTGCTGCACTGAAATGGTTCCAAGGTTTTCCAGTCAAAATCTCTCCCATGGGGAGCAGAAGTGCTGCAGAGGAGTTTACCCCCTTCACCAGGTCAGTTTGGAGTTTGGCTGTCCTGCAAAAGTCTGTTGCTTTTATTCTCTGAGTTACAGGCAAATAAGAAAGGTAAGGAATAAGGTATTTTCACCAGGGTTCTTTGTAGTAGTGTTTTTCTCTGCCCAGGGGGTCAGAGAAACAGAAACCACTCCTTTTATGCCTGCTGCATTAGGGATAGAAATATACAAGTGGTTTCCATTCCCAGGTTCATCTTTTGCTTTAGAATATGGTGAGCAATAATGTTAGTAGTAGAAGTTAATAAAATGTTAGTGGCAAAAGTTAATGAAGATTATATGGAATAAGGCTGAACATGGACTAAAATATTGATACATGAGAGTTTTAAGGGAAATCAAAAAGCATTTTTTCTGGCAAATGCTTATGCATTTTGGTCTCCTTTTAGACAAGATCTTACTTGCAATCAGCTGGTAAAACCATTGTACATCAGTCTAGAGTAACCAGCAGAGCAATTGTAAAAAATACATACTTTTAGAGTTTATCTACTTACTTTTAAGTGATTGTATAACTCCCTTATGTCAAGAAAAGACAAGTTTTTACTTTTCGAAAAGTATATATCTCGTTGGACTAAAGAGTGCAGAAAATGCTTGTTTTCTGAGGAGTCACTAGTGAAATCATTAGATTTGAATATCTGGAGCTTTTGGACTGCAAGTTGTAGATTCAGGTGCTGAAGAGAACCAAGAGCCATGAACACTTCCCTCAGCACAGTGCCACACTGCTGTCCCCAGCTTTGTCACATGTGTGCACATCTCTGATAAAAAAGCTGGTAAAGGTCTATGAGAAATCCCAAAACCTGGAGTAAGGAGGGCTTCTCAGTCACATCTCTATCTTAGTGCTGGCTAGGATGCTTTAGAGCATCTCAGCAGGTTGCTGTTTAGTTGTCAAATGCTCCTTAAGGCAAAAAGAGGTGAGTCTCTGAATTTGTCACAGCGTGTGACACTGACAGAGCTGGAGCTGCTCAGTGCTCTGGTGTCATTCAGGATGTTGTGCCAGCATCCTGGAATTTATTGCCCACATTTTGGCACGTGTTTGAAGGTGAGCTGGCACCCTGTGAAATGTCACATTGGCCAGGTAATCCCTTTAGCATGTAGTTAAGCTATTATGGGATTGATCATGCTGGGTCTGGGCTGAGACTTTTCCCTGTCCAGTGTGTTCAGCAGGAGTTCAGGTGTCTGCACCTTAACGTGTCACATCCTCCTCAAAATTCTACCAGGGACCTCATCTGCAGTGCTTACCAACCTGCATTTCACTCCCTGCTGCACTTAGCTTCTCACAGATTTTTGTTTTGCTCAAGATAAGCCCACACTACAGAGAATTGATTTGGAGCACCACAAAGTCAAGTGTTACTTGCCTCCATTGATGTTTCAGGCTCGTGTCTCTTGTCAGCTGTAATTACTACAGAAAGCAGGATGTGATAATGGTCAACGTCAGAATTAATGAAGGGATAAAAAAGCAAACATAAAAGGCCATTGCATAGAGCAGCAAGCTTTGAGCAGAAATGTAACAACTCCTCATGAAAAATTTCCCTGTGAGCTTTTAAACACTGATTTTCTTCTTTCTTCTTGCAGTGTCTCACTCCATGTTCCCAGTGGCTTTCCATTCCCTGGTGGTAAGCCAAGGCAGAGGAAATCTTGCCAGTCACTGTCCCCAGCATGGTCCCTTCCCAGACCATTCCTGGGAATCACGTTGATACTGGGATTGTTAAGTTTTCCTGGTGGTTAGGGCCTTTTATACCCTTTAATATAATCTGTTCAACTGCTAAATGGTAAGAGCCAAGCAGCTGTGCTCTTGAGTTGGTTTGGGCTGCTCCATTCCTCATTTGCTTCTTTGGAGTGTATGCAACAATCAAGGTGGGTGCTGTCTTTGCCCTAAATATAGGGGTTTGAGAGGTTCTGTGGGTTCTGCTCTTTCCTTCCTGCTAATCAAAGACTTTTCTCTCCTAATACCAGTCCAGCCACAAGTGCTCTGACCAGGGAGGACATGGATGGGACTGTAGGAGTAGTTGGCTCCTGTGCAGTGATCCCCTTTGTCATCCCCTTTTGCTGGTTGGCTTCAGCTAAAGAGGCACCTGGGAGAAGTCTGGTGTTTACCCAAGGCACACTTGGTGTTCCAGCCCAGACTCTGGGTAATGCTGGTCATTAACTTTGCAGTATTTGCCATAAACACATTCACAGCGTTGCGTATAAAACATCTTATTTGGTGGTCATGTTACAGAATTGTTATATAAATAAAGAAAGCAGCTATTGCCAATGCCCAGGAGAAAAACATAATCCATTCCTAAAAATAGAAGTGTGACAGCTCGTGACTTGGTTATTGGGTCTTGGTCAGAGAGTGTTTCATTGATTTCCAGTGTGGTGCATGTTATTTTTAAGTCATAACCTATTTTTGGCCTTAGGAGACTTTTGCAAAGAGAAGGAGATATTGCATCATATCCATTCAGTAAATATTTTAGTAATAACACGAAATAGGTTGCGAGCAACAGGTTAGGAATTTCCTTCACAGAACACAGCCTGCTCATCAGCTTGCTAAGGATTATCCCCCCAGTTTGTGGGAATTTTGGGTCAGTGTCAGGAAATTTTCTAACATCTTTTGCCATATGGGTAATGGAATATTTTTAGTATTAAAATAATCTGATACTTTCAGGATAAATAAATATGGTGTGATAATAAGTGATTCTATCACTTATTTGAAATCTATTTGAAATCACAGATATATTTCCTGGCAATTTGGTGACTGTGTGAACTTTCCTCTATGACCTGTCTATATTCTCATGTGTGGTTCTGTATTCCCCCTCTCCCTGTGCCCACCCATTCCTGTGCAATCAGGTAAGGAGGTCTCACCCCACGTTTCTTCTGCCTGCCAAAGCAGGGGCATTTGAGTCCTGCCTGGCCAGAGACTGGTCACAAAACAGGTCTGACAATAACACCTCTGAGACTACTGTGTTGTCATTAATTCAAGTTGAACTTGGCCAGCAGGCTCCAAACTTATCAGAATGGACAAACAGGCAGGCAGCCCAAGCATAGTGACTGCAGTCTTGGGAAATGAGCTAAAAATAATAGTGTATTTATTTCTGGAAGAATGAAATTGGGTCTGATCTACCAGTCTCTTGAGCTAATAAGGGTAATGAAAATGCGATTACTCTGGCTGATTTATTATTTCTGGTGGCTATTAATTATTGGGTTTTTCTTTTGAGTAATTAAAGGAGAATTTTTCCTGCTTTAAGTGAGTGCACTAGGTCTCATTAATCTGAAGTTTTAAAAATATATCCTTAACCTGGAGAGCCTAAAAAACCACTAGTTTCCTGATAACTCTTCCTTTGAAGGTAAGACCATGAAGCTACTCTTATAAAAGTTTTTTTGACTCTTTCTGTGTTCTGTCTGTAAGTCCTATTTACACCTTGGCTGTTTATTGACATCTTGGTTCTGCCTTCTGTTTCTCACCTGGACAGATCCAAAGTTCCTTTGCAGAATCAGTCATGGCTAAATTTAAGCGCACAGATATAAAATAAATACTGGATTTTTTTTTAATTTTATTTTTTAAAATCCACCAAACTCAGATTCCCTGAGAGAGACCTTAAAAATGAGGCATGTTGCAGCTTTGTGCCATGGAAGAGCCATGCCGTGGGTTACTGCTGACACAAGGGTGGTCTGACAGCAGCAGGATGATGGCCTTTAAAAACAGGACCTCTTGCCATTCTGTGTTCTTGTCAGTGTGTCACAAATGTCATAAGATCAGGTTTGTTTTTCCTCCTATTTTTCTCTTCTGGTTATTGCCTTCATGGAAGGAAGGAATGGATTTTGTTGGTGTGGGGTTTCATCCTTGCAGTGGCAGGGCAAGAAGGACCAGAGCTGTGCAGTGCTGGCTCAGGGCAGCATTGTGCTGGCACAGAGCTGGGCTGGGCTCTGCAGAGTGCTGCCCACTTCCTAACGCTCCTGTTGGCCTTTCCAAGGACAGAGACATCAGCTGCCCACAGCACTGCAGGAGTGCAGGCAGGAATTCCCCCCCTCCCCTCCCCAGAGCATGAACACCCCACGTCAGGCTGTGAGGTCCTGCAGCCCCCCTGCCCTCAGGGCTCCTGTCCATGGGTGCCAGCACAGCCACGATGGGAAGTGCTGTATTCCACACCTCCTAAAGATGGTTGTGAAAAATAACACAGCCAGACAAATCAAATCTTCACCCCGTGAAGCTCAGCCAGGCTGAGAAGCAGGGTGAGCACAAAGTAGGGAGGAAGAGAAGGGCGGTGTTTGGTCAAACCACTTGGCTGAATGGTTCAAGTGCCTGCTCAGCTGGCCCAAACCCTGGTCCCTGGAGCCTGCAGGGTGCATGCCAGCGGGCTCTGGCTGCCTCTGGGAATGCTGCAGTGCTCCCAGGCCAGCCCTACAAGCTCAGGCAAAAGCCAAGGCTGTGTTTGGCACCAGGAGTGATCCTTTGTGCCCAAGTGGCTCATCCAGGGACAAGCTGTGCTCCTTGCCACTGATTTCCAGGTCACACTGGGCTGTGCCCTCAGCTGGTTTCATCCCTTGGGCTGGTGCATCCCCTTGTGTGCATCTCTCAGGAGTGGGCAGGATGGCTGCTGGGGATACCACCTTCCTCAAGCAGGTCACTGGGGGCAGGTGTGATGGCCCTACCCCCTCTCCACATCAAAGTTTATTCAGCTGCAAAATTGGAATAGCAGGAAGCTTAATCTCTGGGCTAAAATGTTACCCAAGTCAAAGGTGAGCTCTTTATTTCTTGTAGTAAATAACAAACATGTGCCCAAGGCTCTGTAATTAACCTTTTTTTGTAAAGGGGAAATCAATTTTCACAGTTTCCTTGCAGAACTTCTGCATAGCGTTTGCATCCTGTCTGGAGAGAGCTAACATTTATCATCCTTCAGTACATCCTGTGGGGAACCCTCAGAGCTGGCAGCAGGAGGGTCCAGCTCCTGCAGGCACCATTTCCATAACAATTTACCTTTGAGCTTAAGACTAAATTACTCAAAAAAGGAGCAATCCCCTGCTGTAGGAAAGGGAAGGACAGTTTAGGAACACTCCCCTTTCGTTTAGGAAAGCAAAACCCAAGGGGGCAGTTTCCAGAAGAAGATTAAAAATTTTAATCCTGATTCAATAGCACATAAGGAAATCTGTTTTAGAGCAGTCAAACCCACTCAGACCCATCCCATGCCTCTAATTGCTAACACAAGATGTGGCCAATGGTAATCTGCACTCTTGGGGTATGTGATAGAGAGTCCAGGAAATGAAGAAATGGCAGGAATTTGATCTTTCAGCAGAAAGTTGTGCAGAAAAACATGTTCTCAAGTATGTTTGTATTTCCAGAGAAATAAACATTCTCCAAAGGTACTCTAACAATCAGGTCCATAGCAGAGTAGATCAAATGGGTTTTTATTTGCCCTACATGCTGCTGGGCAGCCAAGATTTATCACTTTACCTAGGGAAAATGGAAAAATCAATGTAAAAGAAGGAACAGGTTAAGTTTTAACAGTAAAAAAACCAAAGCTTTTCTCATGTGTCCATAATTTGATGCCATTTTTCACAGAGGTTTGCAGGGCTGTCCATTCTGTCAGCATCAGAGGAGCTGGTAAGGGCAGGTGAGCTTGAGGGGATGAATCTGCTCTGCAGGGCTGGTGGGGAGGTGTTTGTGTGCTGGTGTTATTGGGGGATGAGCTAAGAATGAAAACCTCACTTGGTGCCCCAGGGATACTCTTTGGAAGTTTCAGATTGGAAAATTCCCACTTTGTTTTAAATTAAAGGAAATTTGATTATATTTCAGTATTTTTTTTTCTGAATTGATGGTATGGTTTTATTCAGAATTGGAATATGGAAAATGTCAAGTGTGATACAAGAACCCTTAATGTAACAGAATCACGGAATTAACTGGGTTGGAAAAGAGCTTTGAGATCATCAAGTCCAACCTATGACCTAACATCTCTAAACCCTGGCACTGAGTGCCAGGTCCAGGCTTTTTTAAAACTGTTCTCTTTGGAAAGAAACTTTTGCTTTAAAACTTTTGACCTCTTCTAAATGAGACACTTTAATTATGTAACTTACTTAAAAATATCCAAATTTATCAAAAAAAAAAAAAAAAAAAAAAAAAAGCTGTTTTCTGGGTTTAAATTCACTTATTGCTCTAATATGGGGCATTTTCAAGGTTATCAAGTGACAGAATATTTTTCTCAGCGCTGAGACAATGCACGATACTGTCCTGGGAGCTCCTGGGAGCTGTGGCAGTATGGGTTTGTTTATATTTACAAATTAGTTGGACTTGTTCTTGGCACTTGTTTGGATTTAGCTTAAGAATAATCCATATTGTCCAAATAGCTTCGTAATAATAAAAACCCATGGTCACTGTCAGAGCTAAATCCCAATATTGCACTGCAAAGCAGCTGGAGAATTAGCTATTGCCTTAAATAAAAATCACATTTTCTCAAACCAAGCTGTAATCAGTGAGAATTGTTGATTTTCAAGACTCTTAAAACAGAGCCAATAAAACAGCTGAATCTTCCCTTATCTACACTTCGAGTACCAAAAACCACTGACATCTCTCAAACAGAATTATTGGTTTTTAAAACACAGTGAAATGAGAATGTACCTCTGCAAATCTAGCATTTTGGAAAGAATGGTTTCTTGAATAAGAATATTGTAAAACCCATCAGAGAGAAAAGTGCTGCTCGGAGGAGGATGTTGCATAAGGTGTCTGAGATAAAGGTTTTACTCTTTTTCATGTTCTCATAAAATTTTACTGAAATGGAAGATCTTCTCTTTAAATGTTCATTGTTATGCACATGCTTTGCAGAGATAATAGCTACCTTTGCCTAATCCTCAAGGGTGATTTGAATACAGAATTGGTGTCATTTTCCAGTTTCTTTGAACCTGGGGAAAAAGAATCAGTGTTTATTTCAAAAGAGTTGGTGAGTTTTAAGCTCCCCCAGACATCAGAGAGATTTTAGTCCCTGACTGAAATAAATTGCAATATTTATCTGTTGCCTTTAATTTTTAAATATCCCTCAATATCAAGACCTAGAATCTGATTTGCTTTTCAAAGCAATTTAAATTTTTCAAATTCATTTTTTTTTTTAATGTAAGAATTTTTCTCTTCTCCAGCACAACCCATAAATGTACTTAGTATGTGTGAACACCTTTTGTAGTGAATGGGAGTTCTGTGCAAGTTTCTTTTTTTAAGGCTGGTTCTTAGAGTTCCACGTTCTGTGCTGGAGAACTTGCTCTGCTGGGCTCAGGGAGTTGTTCAGCCAGTGCTGTAAGGATGCACCATGAGGGGACTTTGTCACATCATGGGTGTCAGCGTTCCAGTTCTTGTGCTGAACAAGTATTTTGATTATCTAAAATGAAATCACAACAAGATCCAGTTATTCAGCAAAATGGACCATCCTGCACACCATTCTGCTTGCTGTCCTGCTGCCCTGGGTGAAGATCACAGTCTCAGACTTTCAGTGTGAGTAATTATAAGCTTTTCCCTAACTATGAGCTATCTTTAAAGGAATACAGTCACTTCAGAGCTCCCCAGAGCCATCCCTGAACCTGAGGAGTGCTGCAGTGAATGGTTGCTGCAGAGCCCTGTCTTGACACTGTGAGTCAAAGAGATGAAGCCATTGCAAGACAGAATGTTTAATTGCTCCTGTGAGTCACTGAAGGTAATATAAACATCAGTCTCCAGCCTACAGATGTGTCATTCACTTTGCAGAAGGCAGCAGCTCTCTTCAGGTGATGGGGAGGCTGATGTAAACAAAGCAGGATTCTGAGGAGGCATTTCCAGGCTCATGCAAAGGTTTGGGCTGGGCCTGGGTATGGCCAAAAAGCAGGTCTGCACAGTGGCTCTGGGTGCTACTGCCTGCTCAGACCCCTGCTCAGAAAAACAGATGTTTAATTAAACCATCTAGTCAGGGAAAAAAATGATGCCTGTATTTAGATTTATGGATATGTTTAATAGATATTCCTTTAATTAATGAGACTGAAAGATGTGCTGAATTTTAAACCCACTTTTAAATACTTTCTGAAACAGTGCAACCTTACTGTTTGAAAGCTTTTGTGTCACTTATTACAGTGCTGCATTTGTGCTTGGAATTACATTCTTCATCTTCTGGCATTTTTGCATGATCCTCAGCTGAAAAGTGTGTTCATCGATCATGGGATGGGCACTTCATTCTAACCTTGATGAAATCTTACTGATTACACAATAACTTGTAATTTATTAATTAAAGATAGATGATGGGCTCCCTCATATTTTGATTAACCTAGTAGTTTTCACAGTAAGAACTGAATTAAATCAGAAATATCACAACAACTTTAAATATAATGATCTGGAGGGGTACTGAGTGCATCCCTTGAGGTGCTTTTACTTAGGAGACAGCTAATTTGCATGAGTAACGACTTGACAGCTGAAAAAAAAACACCATGGAAAACATTCTGCTGTGGAAATTATCTGAAATCTTCTAGTCATGCGTGAGAAGCTCCATCAGTTGTCTTTTGGCTTTAACTGGATATGTTTTCAGTGAGAGAAGATGTGAAGGACAGGGGGCTCTGACCTCCTGTAAACCTGTGAAGGAAGTGACAGACAGTAAGATGTAAACCTAAGGACTTCAGCCAAGATGCAGTTTGATTACAGATGCACTGAGTGATTTGGAAAGATAAACTTTGCATGACCCTGGGAAGAGGAATGCTGCTGAATGCTCAGGATTTCAAGTGAAGCCACTGAAGCATTCAGTAGTTGAAGGAAAATGTTGTCTCTTTAGGGCTAAAATGGAAATTTGCAGCCCATTTTTGAAGTCTGGGCGTGCAGGTGAATGATCTGCACCTCCCTCTGGAGCAGCTGGGTGTGTAACAGAGAACTGCTCTGAGACTGAGACCTCCCTGCTGGCTGTGGCAGTGGCAGTTGGGTTTGGGAACATTAAAACTCAGGGTTTCCTTTGCTGGAGCTCCTTGTGAGGTTGTAGCTGGGCTCAGGTGAGTGCTTGGGCCAGACCTGCTGTTTGTGTCTCAGCTCAGCTCAAGAAAGCTGTAAGGAACAGTGGGAAGACTTTCCCCCCTGCATCTCCTTCCCATGTCTTCTTCCCATTCCCCATCCACCCTCCTTGGAGAAATGTGGATGCACATTTTGGGAATGCACATTTTGGGAATGCTGCAAGTAAAGAACCATCTCTTGCCATTGTTCTACCTTAAAAAGCAGAAGCGGGTAAGGAAGCTGTTTACAGATATTAATTTCTCTCACATTTGATATTCTTGTGTATTTCTGTAGGATAATGATGATATTTATTGCTTTGTCTTTGTAGAAATCTGGGATTTTGCGTCACCCTAGCACATTTTATCTCTGCTCAATGGTGTAAAATGCATTAATAATGTTACTGTTTATTACATTAAAAGCAGCTTTACAAGAAAAGACACCAAGTCAATTTTGCTGCAGCATCTCTCTTTGTTACTGAGCCTTTGTGCTCAACCTGAAAGTGCACGAAAATAATTTTACTCAACTTTTCAAGGGTCTGAAACACAACTGGAATTTTAAGAATCTGAACCAGAATAGTTTTTTAAGATCTAGATTGAAGCAAAACCTTTTTTCCCCCAAGAATGTTGGTACTAAGGCTTCAATTATCCAGAAGTGTTGTTAAAGACTGAACTAAACAATCCTATGTATTGTATTTACCTCTGGAACATGAGGAAAATGTCATTTACACACTCTGGGAAGTCACTCCATGCTTAGTATTCCCCCCAAGTGGGTCACACACCTTCACTCCATTATATCTTTGATATGAACTCAAGCTGTGCCTCAGTACTTTTTTGCAGAGAACTCTCACCTTGATAGCTTCATGTTAATTGAACAATTTAGGGCTTTGCTTATTTTAATAGTCCAGACTTATGATATTCATCTCTTCTATGCAGTAAGGCAGAAATAGGGTTTCCAGTCTCTGTGGCCACTGGGCAATTTTCTGTGCAGAGCATCCCTGTGTGGAAAAGCTGCTGAAGGCTGTGCCTTGGAATAGAACCACTTCACTCAGCTCCTCCAGCTCTCATTTCATGCAGGTGTAATTGCACTGGTACTGAGGTAATGGTTTTTGATTTGTTCCAAGGTGCTGGGAAAATGCAGCCCTTCAGTTGGACAAAGAAGAGCTCTTGCAGGATACCTTCATCAGCTGGACACAAAACAGCTGGTTTGATGGTAGATGGCAGAAGGTGGGCTCCAAGGGGATTTGGGAGGAGAATAGGGACCCCAGAGCAGGAGGTGAAGTGTCACAGTCACTTTTTGTCTCCTAACAATGGCTGTAGTGAGCCAAGCCTGGGCATTTGCCTGCTTGCTGAGCTGATGGATCAGGGTGTGCCATGGGCAAGGCTGAACCTGGCTTAGGGAGATGGGCCCCAGACAGGTGAGGAGTCCTGGTGGGGTGAGACAGAACTGAACTGGACTCAGTTCCTGCAGCATTTCCAGGAAAGGCAGGGGTGAGGACAAGGAGCTGCACTCTGTGATGTTGGCTCACTGTGAAGGGAGCTGCTGGAGGGTGGGTGCACTGAGAGCACAGCAGTGCCTCAGAACTCTGCTGGGGGCTCTCCTTGCTGTCCTGGACTCACTTGACTCCAGTTTGCACAAGCTTTGGATGTGTCAGCTGAGTTGCTCTTTATTCTTTCCTAATCTTCAGACAGTTAAGAAAGATTTCCTGTGTGGCTGGGTAAATGCTGGGCTTCAAGAGCATTGCCACTGGTCTTTAAAGTATCTGTAGGTTGTGTCAAGGGTATTTTTTTGGAATCAGAGACAACCCCCATGCAGTGCTTAAGCAGATTACACACACCAGGTATTTCTGTTGCTGTTGCAGCTTTTCTATTTTTAGTTAAGAAGGTCCCTGAGGATGTAAGCATGGGTTTTCCTCATTTACCTTCTACAGGAAAGAACATGAAATGGTTATTCCTTTGCTTGTGTAAGATCAAAGAGTCTTTTGCAGAGATGTGATTCCACATCATGAATTCAGGGTTTCATCAAAGCTGCTGCTCTACTGGCCCACATACAGGTAATTGCTTAATGTGGCTGCTTATGTTCCACACACCTCAGAGATAATGCAATAATAAAAACAATCAAAGCACATAACCAAAAATGGTTATTGCCCTCCCCTGTTGAAGCACAGGACAGGTTTTGAGGATATATGTGGATATCTGTAAGGGACTAGCTCAGTGAGATAACACCACCTGCTTCTGCAGGTGAGCTCTAGAGTTTGTGTATGTTTGTGGTTAATTGCTAATTATTTTAGTTTTGTGTAAGTGTTCCTTATGAGTAGATAAAAACTCTTATAAGCTACATCTTGGAAAAAGATCTAATTTTTATACTGAAATTCTAAAGGTCACTGGGATCCTCAAAGAAAGAAAAAGGAATAAAGAGCAGTTACCTTCAAAGTCACTGCCAGGCCAGTATTGGAAGCTGGTCACCACCTGAGCTCCTGGAGGTGACACACAATGGAAAGCCCTTTAAAGCACAAGCACTTTGCCCTATCTGTGCTTGTTTGAACAAGAGCTTCATTCTTACATGCTGGTTGTTCCTATGCAGGGATTCCTCTTTTGAACTGCAGAGTTTGCTTGTTCCTGGTCAGGCTGCAACAGATTTGTCTTCACAGAGAGCACGATGCCATGAACCTGCAGTTCTGGTGTCAGGATGGTAATCCACAGGAGGCCTTTTAGATCACTCAGGGTATCTTCAAAAAGCATCCTTGAAATCTAATTTCTTTCTCTCTTAGGAGCTTTAGAAGTCACCTGCAGTGACCTAGAAGAGGATATGCCTTAAAATATGTGTGTACCTGTTCCACGAGCCACGTTTGCAATGTGTAAGTCACAGTAAGGAAATATTACAGTGCATTTGGGAGAGATGAACAGACTTCCAATAATTTTGCTTAACGACTGTGCCCTTTTCTGACTAATGCTCTCTGGATTTTTGTGAAATACCATGGGTTTGCCAGAGACACTTTTCCTAGGCAGTAAACAAAAAAGCATTGATGGGAACAAATTGCCAGACAGAGCATTGACCTCAGAGCAAAGTCTCTGCAAATAGGAGGTAGGACATGGACCACTACTCTGCATTGTCAGATCACTGCAGAAAAGGGATGTGCAGGGATGATGTTCTCTCAGAAGACATTAAAAACCAGAGGCAGAGCTATGCTAGAGGACCAATTTCCACAGCTATATCAGGGCTTGATAGGTATCTGTGAGTCTCAAGGGAGTCCAGCCCATCTGTTGTAAATGGGCAGCAGCCAGAGGATGATAGGCAGCACAGGAACCAGACCTTGCAATATGTCCCTGTGGATGCTAATGACAAATCAATCCAAATCTCTTGAGCTTCAGGACACTTTTTCTTATGTCTAGTTTCAAGTGAAAAAGACAGTTTTTATGCAAAGAGCACGTGTAATAAAATTTTAACTGACAAGTAAGTCTTGATAGGAAACATTTCCTTGCAGCTTTGTTAATCAGGTGTCCTGCCCAGTCAAGTCTGCAATCCTACATTTTAGAGCTCTGCTATCTCAGCACACTGTGAGAGACACAGCCATTCCCAAGGGATCTCTCACCTGAAAAACAAACCAGAAGAGCAGGAAAAGAAAAGCAAAATGCCTTACTCAAGGTTATGGAGATCTGCAGTAATGCCAGGAATAGAGTTCAGATATTTGAATTCATGGAACACCTCCCAGCCACAGGTTGTACCAACCTCCAGTAGCATTTAGATGTGAGGGTCTTTTAATCTCTCAGATGTGCTGAATTTACTTCTTGGGGAACTCTTCTTGTAGGTGCAGTGTGGGAAGATGTGGTTGGTCAGGGCAGCTGAAGGATGTAGAGAGGCTCAGATTGCCATCTCTTCTTGTACAAGTCAACAAAAAGTTGCTGCAAACATTTGCCTGTGGAGAGTAGATGAGGTATCAGCTACTGGTACTGATGCACTCTGCTAAATATAGGATAGAAGAGTTAGAAGATGCACAAGATACCCAGATGTTTCAAAATATTCCATCATTTTGTCAGTTCACAAGATTTTCATTGGTTCCAGGCAGTGGTTTCAAGGTTCTTATAAAAACTAACACCTGCTATTACTGGTTTTCAGAGAAGTTTGAGTACATGGCTCTCTAGGTGCCAAATGATCAGGTCAGCACATTTATGTAACTCACAGATTCTCCAGAGCACTTTGGGACTGCTTTAATAGCCTTTCATTTCCCCTTCCTCAGTGGTGATGTTTTCAGATTACACACACGCCTCCAAACACCTCCCTCACACAAAAGTGGCTCAGCATGTGCACAGCCACAGCTCAGAACAGTGTGAGGGTTCAGGAGCACAGCAGGAGTGGGTGAGTTGGGCAGCCTCACTCCAAAACCTCCCTGAGAAAGCTCCTGGTGTTTGAGCTCTGCAGGAGACAGGACGTGTTGCTGTTTGTAAAGACATCCTGGGACTGGAGATGAGATCTGTTCCATGAATGAGGGGTGTGATGAGGCCATCCTCCAAGAGGAAAAACAAACTAACAGAATAAAGCCTGCTGATGAATTTAGATAGAATTGGGACAGATTTGAAGGAATTTGCATATTGTTTTCATGAGGCACAAAGAAGCCAAGAAAAGAGGGAGAGTCATAAAATGAAGAGACAGCAAACCTGAAGCCAGTGCTGGGGGCAGTCTGGTGGCTGCTGAACTGAGTGTGTGAGTGAAGTGACCATGCAGTCTGTCTGGGCATGTGTGCTAATCCCCTGGAACGAGTAAGGACAGCAAGGCAAAGGGAGGAAATGCCTCCTTGTTGATTCTCACAAATGTGTCTGTGTGGTTATAATTTTGTCAATGCATCTTTCCCGCAAAAGGAAAAAAAGAATGCAGTTGTACTGAGAGATCCTGATCCATACCTAACCCTCACTGTTTCCAGGCATGGAGGAGGATGAGGAAGAATTTTGTGCCTCCACCTTAAATATTAAATTTAGGCACTGCAATCCTCCTGTGTGCTCAAAGAAGGAAAGTAGCTGCTTGGGGGATGACAGGAAAAGCAAATCTGAGTACATAATTTTGGCAATGTTTTGGCTCACCTAGGTGCTTGAAAAAGCCTAATGTACCTTAGAGACCTCTGTACCTCTCCAAGGAACTACTGAAAATAGCAACACAATCAGAGGAGGAGAAAAACTGACTGAAGAGCTGCCAGAGAAGAGAAAAAGCCAGAGTCCCATTATTTTTGTAGAGTTAATCCAAATCTTGGAGTTGTCCTCCACCTAAAGCCAAGCCATTTTGTTGATGTCACTTCTTTCACAGTTTATCTCTCGTGTCTCTCAAGAATCAAACCAGGACCAGGTTTAATCCAAGACCACAATCTCCAAGATTTCTTACTACTGAGCCTAACTGACATTGCAGATCCTCATTAATAGACTTTGATCTTGAATCTTGTCTTAGCTTGGATTTCTTGTTTGTATTTTGGATTTGGAGCTAAAAGGAGGTAGTGAGTATCAGCAGGGGTCTAGTCCAGTGTTATCACCCAGCAGGACTGCACACTTATCTGTGATCAGTTCAGGTGCTGATGGTGTTTGGAACAGGGTGGTACCAGCTATACAGTGTTGGAAAAAAAAGCTGTGATGCTTTGGAGTAGAAGGGAATGAAATGCAAAGTTTTAATGCCATGAAATAATTTTTCAAGTGATCTGTGGCCATTCTGCCAGCTGGTGGGTCTGTTCTAGCCCGAGTGCATTGCACACCTTTGTGTGTTCTTATTTCACCCTGACAGCCAGTGAGCCTGGGCTGGAGAGAGAGCCCAGGTTGGAGTATTTATAGCACAGACAGTTATAGCTGGAAGATGCCCTTGAAGAAGTGGAGGGGACACGGAGACCTTCTGGCCTGCATAAGTAATGCCCCAGCACAAACATGCCCGTCACTGCACATCCAGACTGGGATGGGGAAGGAAATCTGCTGTGACAGCTCAGGCACAGCAACTGGCAGCAAAACAATGTGTTGTGTAAATAGACCGAGGCAGATCAGCTCTGTAAGCTGATTAGGTTTTTGTATTTCCAAGTAATTAATAGTTATGAAGAAGGTTTACAATTGTTCTTAACACCATGGAGGCATCCCTGGGCCTGTCACAGAAACACACTTGGGCAGCTGCTGTGTTCTTCACTGGGACCAAGGCTGGTTAATGCTTTCTCTCATCACCAGGGACTGTGCAGGCTCTGTGGGCAGCACTGCAGAGACAATCTGCCCCATAACTCTATGAAGCAGAGTCATAGCTCAGATGAAAGCTCAGACAAGGCAAGAGAGAGGGGTGAGGCTGCAGAATGATCCATCCTTCCTGTGGGGAGCTCAGGGAGCCACCTGGGGCTGTGTGTCCAGCCATGGAGCTGGGCAGATATGTTCAGTTCTGGGGTACTCTGTCTCATCAGACCTGCCACAGCAGGAGCCTCACATGAATGGGGCTTTTCCTGTTATGTATACACACACCTTGGCTTGTTTCCCCCTTCTTTCACCAAGGAAATATAAGTAAACTGATACTTGTGATGGAGTTTGCACATGAAGTTTAATCAGAGTGAGACTTTAGAGTTCAGATCTCTGGAGGCAGGCAATAGGAAGGGCAAGAAGGCTGGTGATGCAAAGCCTGCCATTTCCTACAGCACAGTGATGGAGACCCCTTGTCATCTTTCCTTTATTTGCTGTGGCATAAAGTGATCCCAGAGCAGGTATTAATGACTAAGCTGAACAGCTAAAAACGTCATTGGTATTTCATATTTTAGTGGAGTGTGCCTGTATTTCTAATTGTGTATCTTTTGTAGTGTCTCTGACCCACCAGCCTTTGTAATTGATCTTTTTGGGTAGCAAATACACTTTTTATCATGCAAGAGTGTTTTTTACATCTGGCTGCTGCTGAGGTTTCAGTAGGGATGGCAGCATTGGATGGAGAATGCTGTTAACAATTTAAAGATACTGAGGAGTTTGTGTGACCTTCTCATTAACAGACCACAAGTTCCATCCAATGTTTCCTACATGGAGTCTGAGAACCTGTGGTTGAACATTGTGCTTTGCTAATTGCTGATAAATCTGCAATACCCATGAGTGGTCTACCCAGTGTTTAGTTGCAAGAAGGTCAGATTTGATTTTCAGTGTGAATGTGGCTGACCATTTTTCAGGCATGTAATCTTGATTTAAATTTTCTTTTTTTTCCCCCCTGAAATTTTCTAGTCTCAGATACCTCTTTTCTAGGCTGATAATTATAGCTCATGAACAAGGTGTCTTCCTTTGAATATCTTTCTAGACTGAACTCTTTCAGTTACTTGTAAAAATAATGGATCAAAGAAACTTAGGAGTAGATGTATAATTAGCTCTGAGATGACTAAACAGTGGGAGTTACAGCACATCAGGAGGTACCAGCACTGGCCCAACTAGAAGGAACAAAAGGAGTTGGGTCACACTGTGTGCACCATGTTAATATCTTTTATTTATTTGCCTGAACTGGGAGAACTCTCAGCTGTTTGCAATACTTCAGTCCTTGTAACTCTGCTGGGTTCCTCATGGGTGATACACTCACCTCACTACAGGTCCATATCCAGAAGGGACAGAGGATCCCAGAATGGTTTGGGCTGGAAGGGACCTTAAAGCTCATCTCATTCCAGCCCCTGCCATGGGACACCTTCCACTGTCCCAGGGTGCTCCAAGCCCCGTCCAGCCTGGCCTTGGACACTGCCAGGGATGGGGCAGGATGGCCAAACATTTCTCTATGGGTGATGTCATCTGGGCAGGCCAAACCTAAGGTGTTTTACTAGAGCAAGTGCTTTGGGAACACCTCTCTTCTTGTTTGGAAAGGGGAGCTGGAGTCTCTGGTGTCTCTGAGCTGAGCTGAGAACCAAGGGCCACAACACATGCTGGGGGCACTCTGTTGTTGGAGCTGACTGGCAACATCCCTGTTCCACAGGGACACCAGGGGTCGTTCACACCTGCAATAAGTCCACTTAGACACTTAAACTACAATTTTTCTTCTGTTCAGTGTGCTGGGGAAGCACTTTTCCACTGCAAGGTCTGCCCCTGCTGCGGCAGCACCTGCAGAATAAGCAGTAAGTGCTTACACCTCAGTGGGAGTGAGGGCTGGAGGATTCTGGTCTGCTGGCAATGGGACATAGCCTGGATCCTCTTGGCCTTTCAGCCCCCAGTCTGCCCTGTGCTCGTTCCCAGCACAGTGAGCACATATGTGGTCAGGGGAGCCTGCAGAGAAGGGTGAAGTGGAGGAATTTGATTCTTCCACTTCTCACGGGCTACTGACAAGGATTGCCTTTCCTTCCCCCTTCCACATCTATAAAACAACTGCTCCCATGGACTTTGAATTTCATTACTGGGAATACATTTTGTAATAGCTCCTGACACTTCTTTCTCAACTGTTAATTTAGTTGAGCTCTCTGCTGCACAGGCTAATGCTTCAGTGTGGAGGCAGTGGAAAATCATTTAATGAAACTTAACGCTGCTTTCATTTCATGGCTGTTATTATTGAATATTAGTCATTGCTGAGAATCATTCCTTGAACAGTTTGTTCTTATCATCTGAATGCATTTGGCTATCACCCCTTTGAAATGCAGCAGCATCTTGGGTGGTAAAGGAAGGCAGCTTTCATTTTGTTCAGTTGTGCATCCTGAAAGCAGTTGTGATCTTAACAAACAGGAGTTATTGTAATTTCAGTGTCTTCTGTGGTAGTTCAGCATAAAAGATAAAGTTTTAGCTGAAGTTTCATGAAAGAACATCAGAGCTGAAAAATTTATGAGTGATTCTGTTACCAGTGAAACTTGTTTCTCACCAAAAGTGTATGTGCTTGGTTCAGCCAAAGTTAAGAAACAAGCTCCAGAGTGGGTCAGAAATACCCTTTGCCTTCTAATAAAATTAATTGATAAGAGCTGGGAAGAACAGACCCAGACCTTGCAATGCTGTCTATGTGTGTGTTTATATTCAGGTATTGACTACCACAGTTCTGCTGCCTATTTATATGAACAAAGCTCCATGTACAAACATTCAAAGCACTTTCCAGTCTGGTAATGTTTGCAGCATAGACTGAAACCCTTTAATAATGTTAATTTTCTCCTTATATTCATTGGGTAATAGAGATGTGTGCTACCAGCATTACTTTGGTAAAAAACAGTGCATTCCCACCTGTGATATTCTATTGAAAAGAGTGTAGCTGTCTCATCAGCCACCCTGCTCTCTCAGGGCAGAAAAACATTGTGTTTTATGTTAGAATCTAGATCTATAGAAATACCAACCTTCAAACCGTTTTTAACACTTGGGAGATGTTTCAAAATATACCCTGCTTTGACGTGTGTTTTTTCTTCTAATCTTCCATTCTGAATGCTGTGTTTTGCAGTCAGACAAAATCAAATTTTTCTGTGCTTGATGCTGATATGTGTTCCACCCAAATGGCAGCACTACTTACACTATTTCTTTTCTACAGCTTGGATAAATTCTAAGAACCTGGTCTGTGTGGTGGTGCTGTCAGCTGCATTTTGCACTGCTGTGGTAGGACCAAACCTGGCTCACCAGGAGACATAAAGAGGTTTGGAGGGAACTTTGGGAACATCTGGAGCATCCAAAACACATTATGTGAGTTTGATGGGATGGTGCTTACAGCCTCATGGATCAAAATATCAGTGGTGAAGGAGGAAGTGCCCCAGTGGTTTGTATGGTTTCATATTTGTGTTTTGAGGGAGCTAATTCAGCTTGAGCTGTGTCCAAGCCCCCTGCAGAGGCTTCCTGAGGAGGAGTTTATTGCAGAGGCACTGCCCCATGGTGGAGAGCCAGCCAAGCCTGTCCTCATCACAGCTTTCCCTGTGCCTCCCTCACATGCACCATCAATACAAACACAGGAACCCTTCATTTGCTTTCTGGAGTGTGGGTGTCCTGAGTCAGCTCTCCCTGTGGGTGCCAGCAGTGATGTTTTCTCACCCTCACAGCATTGCTGTGCCTCTGTGTGACGGGCAATGGCTCTGTGTAAATGAGGAGTCTGCCTGCTCAGGGGACTCTGAGAAGGCAGCAAAACAACTGAAACTGGGAAGAGTTCCCTTGTTGTTTCCAAGGTCATCCTCACTCAAAATTTACTTAAATGTTAATTATTTGCTAAATGTTTAAAGGGCTTTTACAGAAGCATCACAGACCCTGAGCCAGAATTTTCTCCGTCTGGCAGAAACTGGTCCTCCCCAAACTTTTATCCAAGATGTATTGCCATTTCATGAGTCAGATAGAAAACCTGATTTTGTCAGAGAACTAAATCCCCTGCCATTCAATTTCAGTTAATTTCTATTTGGAGTAAGATGTGTGGGAAGAGGGAATATCTCTAATTGTCACATTTAGAAAGAATAGGCAAACTTCCAGGTGCACAAGTGTTTCTCAGGGGACAAGGCAACTTGTGGAAAGCTGTGTCTACCTGCCAAGCTTCTCTCCTCTCTCCTCTCCTCTCCTCTCCTCTCCTCTCCTCTCCTCTCCTCTCCTCT
>JAOTQP010000724.1:5317962-5343351 GCA_026413545.1 Cichladusa arquata
CTCTCCTCTCCTCTCCTCTCCTCTCCTCTCCTCTTCTCTTTCTTCATCCCTTCTGTGCTTCACAGAGCTGAGTTTATTGGGAGTTACCCAGGGAAACCCCTTGAAAGGGGCTGTGGGCAGTTATCCATCTCAGAAACACTTATTCAACAATGGGTATCAGGGTCAGATGATTTATACACGCCCCAAATCCCATTAACACAGACATTACATATTAGAAATTTCCCTTTTGCAGATATTATCAAATAACAGTAAATCAACAACAAAGAAAAAGAGAAAGAATTAAACTTATTCATCATTAACTAGCACATCTGTAGCAAATCCAGAGAAAGAAAAAAAATTTGGTTCCAGATATTTCTTCCTAGACCTAATTTTTACTGCTGTAATAGTTTTAATCAGCTTGCTCACAGTGAAATCTCTCTTTATTAGGACTTCAGGACTTTGTTTGTTTCTTTGCTAAGCATCCCCTCTTAAGTATGGCATCATACTGCAAAGTGTTCTTTTAAATGATCAGACCTGTAGCCATCCCAGTAAAGGAACTAGGAATGCTTTATGGAGCAAAACATTGTTTGCATTGTGTTTTCCCAATTACTTTGTAATTCATAAGGTTCAGTAGCTCACAATGGGTCTCCCAGCCATTATTGCAAATTTGCAGTTCTGCAGTAGGTAAGTTACAGGATAGAGAACTCCAGCTAGAAAAGAAGCTACTTTACTTTCTGCCAAGCCTTCCTTTCCCTTGACTTTCTCCTGCCTCTCTGTGTTCTCTTTGTTCAGCTCTGGCTCCAGGAATGAGTTTCTGGCTGGTGGATGCTTCAGAGAGCTTCCTGGAAAATCAGTGAGATGGGACTTGAAACACTTCCTTTCTGATTTGTGAGAGTCCTTTTCAGCTTTAGGAGGAACGAGCACACAGGTTTCTATGGCTCTTCAGGAAGCAGCTACTTCTACTCAGCTGCCTGGAGCAGGAAAGAAGCCTGCAGGGGTGTCCCTGTGTCTGTCCTGTGCTGTGTTTACCAGGGGCAGCTGGGATAACATTTCTGTCCTTCCTGGGAAACTGGGGACCTTGAGGAGAAACAAGCCTTTTCATCTTCTTTTTCCCCTTCTTTTTTTCTCTATGCTGTCCATTACCTCTCCCTCCACCATCTCCTTCTCTCTTCCCATCTCCTCTGAGCTGTGTGTGCTGGGAGCAGGCTGTTTAAACCCCTCCTGCTGCTCCTCTGATTGTTACAGCAACAAACAATGGCCCTGTGGAGAGATCATCAGGAGCCACTTTATCTGCTGAGGGTAGATTACCACAGTATAGCAAGGAAGGAAAAGTTTATTTGGAGGAGCAGACAGTAAACAAACACCTTTGCAAACCATCTCGGGACTGCTGAGTCCCAGAGAAGAGGTGAAACCCCTGAGACCTCTTTCTATACCCACCCCAGGCAGAGTGGACTTTCAGGAGCTCAGGTGCAAAGTACAGGCTTGGACCTTGCTTGCCCAGACTCTGTGTGTCCATCCATCCCTCCTAGAAGCTTCTGGCACTGTCAGACTATTTCACCAGTTTGATAGAGGGATGGTGGCTTAACGAGGTGGTGCCTACAAGATTCACAGCATAGATGGGCAGTGAAGTCCCTGCTGCCTGAGGTGAGGAGAGGATGCCTTGGAGCAGGTCTCACTTGATGCTGGAGGGTCCAGGTGGATTTTGTGAGTGCCCCAGGCACAGAGAAAGCTCCCACTGGAGTTTGTGCCTTCCCAGACCCGAGAGAATTTTGTAGAGCTCCAGAGATGAATGACAGGGCTGTTTCTTGTTCTAGTTGTGTAAGTTCCCAAAGACTGCACAGGGTCCAGATGAAACCAGTACAGCCATGGGGCTTCACTGCCAGTGCAGAGGAGCCATGGGGGTAATGGATGGGAAAGAAATGCCAGCTCAACAGCAAGAAGGGAGACCTTGGGCAGGAGTGAGGGCAGGAGAGAGAGAAGCACTGGAATCTGGCAATGGAATATCTAAAACTGATAGAGAAGAGCACTTATGACTGGGGTCCAAGAGAAGGTGGCTCAAGGCAGGCTCTGAGGTGGAGCAGGGTGTTTATGTCCCAGCAGATGTCAGAAGAGAATGAGACACCTTTCCTCTTTCTGTTCATCACACTTCTCAGGAAGAAACAGAGGGCAAGGCAATGCTGAAATCCTCAGAGGAAGTTGGAAAAGCATTTATTTTCTTCAAATCATGAAAACAAAACCTATCAGATGAAAACTGATCTGTTTCTCCTACTTGCATCTTGAATGTCTAGCATTTACCAAACCTTATCTAAGAGGGTGGCTCTTCCTTGATTGCTTCTAGTCCTGTTCACTACCAAAGATTAAATTGGGCTGGAAACTTGACCAGAAATTGCTAGTGAACCAAAATTAAAATGGGGGAAGCTGAGTAAATATAAACTAACTGTGCTAAGTGTCTGTCTCTGAAGGGTGATAAAATCTATTTTGGAGATCTCAGCTGTAAGTTTAAGCACCAGGGTAGCTTTAAGTAAGTGAACTTATTTTACAGGTGTTTTCAAGCAGCCTGGAAAGGAGCAGGAGGATTGGTCATGTTGCTGAAGGTCTCCAGGACAGGACACACTGTCTCTCTCCTGTGCTAGTGTAGGGATGTGCCATGAACATGACAGCACTCAGCTGCTTCCAGCCTGTGGAACAACTGATGGATAACACAAGAGAGGAATCCCTGTGAGTGGGGTAAGGACTCTGTTACCACTGTCTTTTATATTTACTGAAACATGACATTCTGAGCAAAGATTGAGGCTCATGTGATAGCTCTTTCTTTCTCTCCCTTAGATTTTCAGTTCTCATTTATTCTTCAGTCCTTAGAGAGGGATCTGTGCATTTACTGGAGAAACTCTGGCCCTTAATCAGAACAGCTCAGCTAGTGATAGTAAATTTGATAGCTGTACCCACGAGATGTCATGGTTATTTATTGCAGGCTGACTGATGACAAAATGTTTGGATAACAATAATAATAATTAGAGGCACTTAATCCCTTTTTGTTGTAGTAACTGCTCAGGGCTGCATGCTGCAGGATGTGAACAATTGTTCATGCTGCATGAAGCTGAGCTTGGATACCTTTCTGGGTGAACCATATTTATTTTAATATAATAAAGCTTTTCACTCATCAATTCCACTGATTATCTCAAGCATATGCCACATACTGTCATCCCAAAAGGTTAAATCCTAGCTCCTGCTGATTCTTCCCCCAGGGGATGTCAGCATTGAGATGCAATGTTTCAGGAGAGTCTGCTCCTGAGCAAGCTGCTTAAATCCCTCTGCAGATGTGGAATATCCACAGTTATTATGAGTTCCCAAGGGCCATATCGTGAGACAGCACATGGAGGTGATGAGGATGTGCTAACATGTCCATGTACTGAGAAGGAATTGATGTGGCTGTGGTCCCTCTAAGATGAGGGTGACACTGCTGTTGGAAAGATAGACTAGTCTTCATCTGTGTGTTGGTTGTAGCAGCATTAGCCTACTAGCAGATCAAAAGATACTATATATCAAACATAATCAAACATCTAATTGCAAATATTCAATAAATTAAGACTTTCAGCTCCACTGCTAGCTTTTTTCCCCTAGATTAAAGCCCTAAGATAAAAAAGTTATCCTGATATAGAAAAAGTACCATGCTTTTCAACACACTATTGAAACCATTCCTTACCTTTCAGTAAAATGTAGTCTACAGAACGCTCCGTATTTTTCCTTTTCTCCATTTTAGCACTGACAGGTGGATAATGGAAATGTTCTAGACAGTCAGAGTGCTGCTGGAGATGACATATGAGAAGGTGAGTGAGCAGCTCTGCTCCTTCATGACAGATCTCCTCTGCAGGACCAAGAGGCAGATTTAAATTCCCTGCTGAAGGCTCCTGGCCAGGAAAGCTATTTGAGAGTATCTCCTGCTCAGTATTCAGCACATCAGCAAAACCCAGACTTTTCTGTTCATTCTGGAAGAGGGAGAATGGCTGCTCCACACTGCCCTGGGTTTGCAGGTTTGTATCTGTTCAGGGCCAAAGTGACACGAGCACAAACTCTGTCAGGTTTGTTTTTATGAGCTGTCTGAGCACAGGCAGTTCTTTGGTGGAACAGCTGCTTTTCAGCTGTTTGTCTCAAGGCTCACTTTCAAAATTTGCCGATTTTTCCAGAAAAAATCACTGCTGGAGTGCATTTGAGGAGGGCCTAGCTTCTAGTTATCTGTGTGACAGCTGAGATCAAAGAACCTTTACATGTGCTCTTTTTAAACATTACTGGATCCAGAGCTGGGCAGGGAGAGGTTAGGAGAACAGGAGCTCTGGAAAACTGATGCAGTTGATCCAGTGCTGGAAAAGCATTCCCAGATGTCTTCCCAAGGAGCAAGATCTGGCAGTGTGGCTGTTTGCTGCTACTGGGAAAGCTCCCTGTGTGTCCAGCACAGAGCCCCTGTGCAGCCCTTAACCCATTAACTGATTATCAAGGTGAGATTCCCTGTTCAGGGTTGTGAGCGTGCCTAGAAACACACAACACGTTTTTTCTCTAAAAGCTGGGCATAAGCCTCTATCCTAAACATGGTTAAAAGTGGTTTAGGAAGTTTTTTCACATGCTGGCAAGATGCCCTGGGCAGCAGCCTGGCCCAGGCTGTGCTGCTGCCCCATGCACACAGTCAGAGCTGGGGCACTTGCTGGCCTTGCTCTGCTTTCCAGCTTGGCAGAACATCTTCCCTGGGAGCTGTAAGAGGTTTGCAGAGGCTGCAGAGCTGTGCAGAGAGGTGGGGGGACACAGAGCTCTTGGGGGTGCCTGCAGGGAGCTGTGCCTGTGCCCATGCACAGCCCCAGGCGTGGGCTGGAAGCAGCTCTGGCACTTGTGTGGCACTTGTGTGGCACTTGTGTGGCACTTGTGTACACCTGATTTATCTGGCCATGCAGGGCTTTGCTGAGACTGTGGTCACCAGGTCATGTGTTTGTGGTTTTTGCTGCTTCTGTTGGAAAAGCAGAACTGTCGAGTCTCATTTGGGTAGTGCCTTGCAAGGCTCAAATTGTACATGAAATCCATGGTGAAAAGCAGTTCCAAATTCTGTGCTTGAGTGTATTCTGTGTCCTAGAAACTGTTAAACCCTTTCATGTAGTGGCAGGAGGTTAGCATATCTGCAGAGAGAGGGAGACTGCTGGTGGTTTAGCAATAGATTAGTTGATGTAAAAAGCTAAAGGTTCTCTATGTGTTTTAACCTCCTAAAGCCAGTTAGAAGTTGGGATATCTAAATCTAAAAGGACTGGAACAAATGTTAAGTAGCCTGAAGGCAAGGGTCAGAATTCAAAACCTCCAGCATGATGATGTTTCCAAAGAAGATGGGTAAAATCAGATTCCCCAGTGCCAGCAGAACATGCTGTGTAGGAGTGCAAACTGTGTGCCTCACCACAGGGTAGGGTTTTACTTACAACTGATGTGTCCAAGAAAGAGAAATTAGGAGACTTCTAGGTTTTGGGTCCAGTAAATGCTAAGGAAATGTGTTTACCTAATGCACCTCTGCTACAAAAACAGTGCCAATGCTGTTTTCAGCTGCAGACAATGGGATGTGCACAGTTATGATCTGTTAAAACAACACCCAAAGCAGGATCTTTGATGCCTTCTGATCTATCCTCATCAGGCTGGAAAGGAAAAACCAGCTGCAGCTGAGTGCAAACATTTGTGCAACCTTTCTACCTTCAGCTTTTGATAGGTTGATTCTGGGGCTTTTTAAAAAGTTTGGGGTTATTTTTTCTTTGGAGCATTCCCAATTAATCAATTCTATGTTAGCAGATGGGAAGGGAATGAGAATTCTTCTGGCTGCACACTTTTCACCTGGACATTTGGTACCACCCAAGGTTTTCTTCAAATCTACACTAGGTTAGTCCTGTACCTCCTGAGCACACAGGGTGTCTCAATACAGTAAAGAAGTCTGAACTTCCTATATTTGGTAAGACCTGAGCTTGTTGCAATATGAACTAAAGTTTCATGGGAAGGGCTTGTGTTCCTTTCCCACCAAATAGGGTCACTTTTCCCTTGTCGTGCATAATCCTTTATTATACCAGCAGAATTATGGTACAAAGCCCATTTAATTTCCCCCACATAATGAAGACAAGCACTCATGACAACTTGTGATGGCTCTTTGGCAAGTAAATATTTAATTTTTGAATTAATATATTTGTTTGTTGTTAGAAGATACAGAACTAATTATTCCCTGTGTGTTATAACAAAATTAAAGCAGCACAGCCATAGTGTACTTGTACAATGCATTTTTAATTGCAGCAACAGAGGGAGAAAGTAGAAATTTCATTAGGGAGAGGCAATGTTTTACACTCCTGTGTAAACAGGACAACTCCTGTGATAAAGCAGATCCCATGTACAGGATGAACTCTATGAAGTATCTGGGCACAGGAGGTTGAGTTTTGTGAAGCCACTCCATGGCTTATATCAGCATTTGCAAGAGCTGCAATGAATATTTCCACTTGAATAGAAACGAGTTATCAAGGATGCAGATGTAGAATTTCATTGAGATATTCTATACACATCATTACAATACACCCAGGTTTTGAAGCATCTAGATCTCAGGATGCTGCATGAGCAGAATAGAGTGATATAGCTCTCTGCATCTGCAGAAGGTCTCATGAAATGCAAAATGAATAGCTGAAAGAAATATTGTTACTAGGGGGAAAATGAGGCTTCAATGTGTGTCATAAATTTTGCTAACAGAATTTTAAACAAGGATACTGGTTATAGATTTCAACACCACTCCCCCACCTCCGCTCCAGCAGCAACTAAATCTTCCTTCCCTTTCAGCAAAGTCCTGTTAAAACAACCCCATTCCCCTCTAATGCTGACATCCTGATCCTGCTGCTGTACAGGAGTGTTCTCAAGGTCATTGCAGTCACTAACAACTGATGTCAGCTGGAATTTGGGGTTTGAGAATGTAAACCACCATGGCATGAGGGAGACTGGCTAAATGCACAGAAACCTTAGGAGAAATGGAGTCACTCCTCTTTTTCATGAAAGCACATAGAATGTGTTACCAAACCTTCTAGATCCATTGTAAATGATGGGCAAAAACCTTGGAAATCTTGAGGAGAAGGGTGACATTCAGTGAGGTAAAACACAGCCAGTCCTGCCCTGGGGACACACCATGGGCTGGGAGTGACAGCTCAGGGAGCTCTGCAGAAAGCACCCAGGGGACCTGGGGCACTGCAGAGTATTTAAGGTGCTGACACCTGCCTGTGTTTTGGGCTGTCCAGGTTTGTTCAGGTCAGACACTTCCCTCCACCCAGCACTTGTGAGGTTGCAGCTCACAAGTGGAAAACTGGGTTTGGTGGTAGCAAGTCTAGAAATTCAATGGGGTGTTCAGGAGAGTGCAGCACATGGTGTGCCAGGAGAGGCTGTGAGGGCTGGGGTTATTTATCCTGGAGGAGATAAGATAACGGGGCATCTAATCACTCTCTACCATTAGTGGCAAGGCACTGGAGAGATGATGGATTCAGACTCTGCCACAGTGTGCTGGAAAATGACAAGGCAGTGGTCATGTATTGCAGCAGGAGGAAGGAAAAAACAAACAGAAAGAATTTCTGTTTGTATACGGAAAAAAATCCTCAGAATAAGAGTTATGCAGCACAGGAACCATATTTCTTGGGGAGGCTGTGGGCTCGCCATCCTTGAGATTTATCAGAAGAGAATTGGAACAACAATCTCCCTTAGCATAGAAGTTGTCCCAGACTCAAACAGGAGGCTGAACAGGAAAATTTCATAGGTCCCTTCTCACCTCAGTTATCCCCTAATTCTCTGACTTTATTTCAGGAAGTTGCTAATACCTGTGAAATTTGGTCCTACCACGAAGAAATGGTTGTTAGCATGGCATCCATCCTTCAGTAAATGTGTCCCATGTGGATATTTATAGTCCTGCCTGCTCCCTTCAGTGAGAACAGGACGTTCTTCCTCCCATAAGCTCTGTACAGCTGCCAGCAGAGATGGTGGAAGCCTTTCCTCCCCTCACCTACTGTGGATGTTCATTGGTTCAGTTCCACGGCCCCTGCAATACCCAAGGATCTGTGTAAGTGTTTGAAAGGATCTAATTTAAAAAGAGAGCTGTCTCTTCTAGGCAGTGCTAGTATCCGTGGGTGAGTTTGATTGGCTCACAGACCATGTGTTGATTTCAGGGACAGGAATAAAAAGAGGAAAAAGCCAGTTTCCATCTGCTCATGGAGCTGCTGCTATCCTTGGGGACACACATGTCTTGTGTCCTGGAGCCTCTCTGACAGTGCTGGGGCCCCAGGCAGATGTGGGGTGACCTGCTCCCCTCCCTCTCCCTGGTGGTCCCTGTGTCCATCCTGGGGCAGTGCCCAGACCACTTGCTGAGACCCTTCAAAGCCACAGAAACATAAATCGTGCTAAATCAGGAAAGAAGGAGCTGAAAAACAGAATATCAAGATTAGAAAACCCAAGATAAAGGTGGGTGGTGAAGTTCTGAACAGTGACCGATCATCGCACCTGAGGGGCTCGTACAAAGTGCATAAACAGAATAAAGGCACCAGTCAAAAAATGTGTGATCACGTGGACTGTAGTCTTAAAATGTATAATTAAAGCTAAAAGTAGCTTCTGCATAGTCATATTAATTGACTGTCCAAAAGTCCTGTTTCTCCCTCAACCACCCCTGGAGTCTGGGGCAGCTGGATCAGCCCTGGGGGTGAGATAAAAGGGAATTCCTTGGACACCAAAACTTCCAACAGATGCACCTGGAATTTGTGAGAACTGTTCCCTGAGGATGAGTCCGGGTACAGAGCAGCAAGAAATTCTCAGGAAGGTTGGATTTGGATGGGGGTGACTCCTTTTCCCTGCCAGCTGTTTCTCTCTTAGCTGTGTTCTCTCTAATGAAATTGCCCATTCAGCACTGGGTTTGTAATTGAAACTGAGTGCTATAGATTAAGAGTTGTTGCTGCTTTATTATTGAAATGAGAGTCATGGGATCAATTTAGCTGTTCCTGGCTTCATTATTTGCTTAAGACAATAGACTCATCTCTGCAAATTCTATTGCTTTGTGGGTATTTTTAGCTTGATTATCATAGATATTAGCAACAATCAACAAAGATTTCTTAGGTGCAAGTGCTTGCTCCTTGGAACACTAGTTTTTTATAGATTTTGTGCTTTTAACTTGTCTTCCTTTTTGGTAGTCAATCCAATCTGCTCTCGGAAAAAAGGAACCAAACTGGAACAACAGCAAAAGGAAAATAATCCAACTTACTTTGCAAAGACTTAAATGTTTTCTTAGTAGTTTATTTTCAGAATTAAAGGCATGGTGAAAGTTATGGCTTCTGTTATACACATAGCTAAATATTCAGGCACTCGAATGGGCACTTCAGCTGTTTGGGGGGAGGTATTTAAAATGGTTCAGAATCAATTAAAAGCTTACTTTGACATGAGCTTTCAGTAAGGCCTGACAGATTCCAGCTTTCCCTTGCTTAGCAGAGTACCAAAAGCTAAAGGCAGGTTTGTTGCTCCAAGGTTAGTGGCCGAGCAGTGATCACAGGTCCCAAGGCAGAGGTTAGTGCCTCCAATGAAGGGAGTTAAAGTTAGGTTCATCCAAGCTGCATAGGCTTAAAAACCTAGCCTCTGGTATTGCCAACAAATTTTTTAAAAAATCTTTCAGTATAACTTCCTAGACTCCTAAATCAGACATTCACCTATTGCTGATAATTGGATTAATGTCCCCAGATGGCTGAGAGCAGGGGCAGTAAGTGTCAGGGAATGTGCTCTTTGTCCACTGAACGCACAGAGCTTTGGATCCTGGCTTGAGTTAAAGGTTCTTGGACAACTTTATGTAGAATATGTAAACAAAAGTCTTTCTGGTGGGTTGAAGGATACTCCAGCACAGCAAAGAAATCCATCTACAGTTTTGTTTACACCACCACTTCCATTTAAAATGCAGCAGGAAAAAGTCTTATTAACATTTCTTAAGAGTGACAGTAGGACTACACAGCTTCCTGCATTTGAAGTGCCAAAAAAAGCAATTTTAATATCTAGTTTCCTATAAACATGTTTATCTTCCAGTCAACATTCAACATTTTACTAACCATTTAGATTATTTCTACATACATTAACCATAATTGCTGAAAACCTCTTAGACTGCTTTCAAACTGCATCTCTCACAAGATAATATTCTAAGATGTTTTTCTTTTTTAAATAAGCAGAATTATTCTTATGTCACATCATCCTCTCTCCAGATTATCTGTTTTTCCCCTTGTCCCCAAACAGGTAAGACAGTAGGAATGCTGGGCTAATTTTATATCCATTTTAACAAATGACAGACTAGTAAAAAATTAGTGGAGAGTGCTGTGGGGGCTCTGTTTTAGCATTGCACCTCAAATCTTGTCGGGCTTAGGTAGTTGGATATTCTGCTGCATTCAGGCTAAAGTATTTTGCCCAAGGATGCAAAGAATTATTAAAAATGAATACACAAAATAGGGTTCAATGCCACTTCCATTGGAGTGTGCCTTTAATTGCTTTACTTTTAACGTATTGGTTTGGATTTTGGTGAAAAATTTTGGAATGGTGAGCTTTGGCGTGTGTCCTTGCCAAGTGAAGCCTTCCTGACTGGATTTCTGATGTCCAGAGGTCAGTTGGAGGCAGGAGGCAAAAGTGGCTCCATCATTTTGCCTGCAGTAGAGAGGCTCTCTTCTTGAAAACAACAACAACCAAGAATTAATGAGGAGATTTAGCTTTCCTTTGGTAAGACCATGGCTGTAATAGGGTTTGCCTGCCAGAATAGTCCCATGGCACAGGCAGAAATTCCAATATTTCCTTCTTTAGCATTATTTGACCAACTAAAAATTCAAGCCAAGGATTGCTTGTATTGAAAGAATACAAATGGGTTTTTTCTCAATATCAGAACAAAGAGATGCACACATATCTGTAGGTGGTATGGAAATGAGTGTTTGCGAGTCTATAACAGCAGGAAATAAATTGCTCCCAAATGATTGTTATTTTTTTGTCATGCCAGTTTAGCATATCCCAATTCTGAGAGATGCTAAAGGAGACTTTTCGAGTAGAAGCTTCCAGTGAGACTGTGGGGTCTGCACAAAATAACATCAGGCCAGAAAATTGAAAAAATACGTATTTTAATGCTTTCTGGAGCAAGTGCTGCAGTGAGCTAATACTCACCCCACCCGAGGTGGCTCTGCAATTCACACCACCCCTGTACAGAGTGAGCTTGTATCTCCCAAATCTGCTGCAGGCTGTTCCTATCTCCTGATATTTGTTGCCCTTCAGCCTCACCTTGGAGCAGATTAGTAGAAACTTTCAGTGTGTCTCCACTGTGCATCTCTCCTTTCTTCAGCTGTTTTGTTGTAACCATGACTTGGCTTCTTGAAATAAATATCCTGCAAGTTACTAACCTGTCTTCCACCATCTGAAGGCAGATTTTTCATCTGAACTCTCTGAGGATGTCTAAAAGGAGTTCCAAAGGTGCTGAGGAGAAGGTGGCTCTTTGCACATCACAGAATTTTTGGGAGCAACACTAACTCATTCACACCTTGGTCAAATTAGCATTGACTAAGGAGGTGACAGAAACAAAAGACTTTCTCTTACAGCCATAATTCAAACTGTGACACTCACTGATTTGGATAAAAAGCTTTGTTTTTGTAGTAAATGCTCTCCTGTAAGAACCCATCGTTCAACAAGGTGAACACTGATTTACACCTCTAAATTCAGTCCATGGTTTGAGCTTAAAACAAATAATTTCTGTACTACTAATTTGATTTCATCTGCCATGAGTACAGACCCCTCTTAAATCCTTACTGTGATTCCTCTCAGGTTCTATCTCACAATGCCTGCCAGTAAAGCCACCATGGTGGGGTTTGGAATGGCTCATTTTTATACAGAGCATAGATTACATGAGATATGCTGATGCCACTGTGTGATAATATTTGATCCATATGGATGTTTTTGTTCTTTTTACAGTGCATGGGTTGTGTGAACTGGAATAGAGCCTAGCAGAAGAGCCTGACATGCAGTCTTGTCCCACACAGCCACAAAGCACAGCCAGGGGGAAAACTGTGCTCTTTGCACCCAGCAAAGTCAGGCTGCAAGAGGGAACACACCCTGGGTCCTGACTCAGCTGGCCCCAGAGGAGAACTTGGAGAACACTAAGAAGTGTTTGCCTCTTGTTAGCAATCCCTTACTGCACACCCTCCTCCATTCTTACAGTCTGCTCTGGTTGTGTTGGGACAGAAGATTTTCCACATAATTAGTTAATGCAGAAGGAGAAGAGGATCCCTACTGATAATCTGAGTGCAGGTACAGTAAGATTAACAGTGTGGGACAGCTGGGGTGGAAACCAGGTGTGATTATTTTCCATTAGCCAAGCATACCTCTTCCCTGATGAGAGTGGCTATTGCATGGCTCCTGCCAGATCCAAGGAAAACACATCTGTCCTCTTTGTCCAGGCAGTTTGTAATGTGCTTTGGGATTTTCTGAGGTGAGGAGAGTGTTTGTCACTGCTGTTCAGCTGAGAAATGTTTTAGGAAGCAATTACCATCTGCCTGCTGCCTGAAGAGTGAGAAAACCAGTAAGTTCTGATAAGATAATGACCACAATTTCAGGTCACAGGTTTTCAATCAAACCTTGATTGAGATGAGGAAACCATGAGGGACCATTTAACATGGCAGTAACTCCAATTACAGGATCTTCAACTGAAGCCAATGGCTGTTCTATTTCCCCCCATGATGATCTCTGCTCTCTCAGCTTTCCTGCAGTGAGGATCCTTGTCCTCAGTGATTCAAGGATGGGACAGTGTTCTGTGGGACACAAGTTTTGCTCCTGTGATTTATCCATCCTAGACCGTTGCCAATTGCTGCAGTCTCAAGGCTCCTTCTGCAAGGACAAAGGACTCGGCCTTTGGTCTCACAAATACATTTGCTCACTGGAACTGGGTTATTATCCCATAAAACCTTTCATCCTGTTAATGAAGAGAGCATGAAGCATGTCAAATAGACAGTAATTGATATAAGCTGAATGCTGCATCCTGGCCTGATAGGGAACATTCCATCCTACTTTATTTTCAGAACTATCATTCTAAAAAATATTTATGGATGGGTGGATTTTCCTACTCTTTCTAAGGCTGAGAAGTAGGTGGCTGGTACAATCTTACCCATTTATTTTCAAATATTTATTCATCATTGGATGGCTTTCTCAAAGGGATATAGAAACATCCTTTGCTCAGGACAGCAGAGAAAGCCAAGAAAACAGCAGCATGTTTGTTTTTGCCTGGCTCATTTATTGCTTACAATTTGTTTGCGCATTTAGGAAGACAAGGTGAATTTAAATGCAAAGCAGCAGAGAAATCCACTGAGAAGAAGACAAAAGAGTCTGAAGCCATTACAGACAAGCGGAGTAATTGATGGTAGGAACCTGAAAAGAAAGTGCATATGAGGCTTAACGACATCTCTTATTTTTGGGATAGTCATTTTCAATTGCCAGCTCTTGAGTATGGCTGGGATAGGTACAACCATGCAGCCTCTGCTTATCAGGAGAGAAGAATTCCAGAGGCTCAGCAGCAGCCCCGGCTAGCCCAGTGCTTGCTGCTCTGCTTCTGACCTCAGGGACTGCTCTGTGCACAAAGCCTTGGATCTCAGAGTGCTGTGTGCTCATCTGAACTTCTTCCATGCGCTGAAAAACAAAAGAAATGGTTCTTGACGAGGGGGTGAGAAAAGGCAAATGGCTCTCTAAGTTTGTAATTGAGAGCCCCATGCCAGCAGCCAGTGCCCTCTGCAGCACTGTGAGCACTCACTGCCCAGCAGCAGCTACTGACACATTGCAGGGCACTTATTCCTGCCAGCCTGGCTGTGGGAACAGACCCATGCACTGTTAAAATGGGTGCAGTTACTGTGCTTTACCAGCGCAGAAGGTCTGGTCCTCTGACCCGAGCTCTTCAGGTACTTCAAGGTTAATACCACTGATTTCACTGTGGTGGAAAAGTACAACAACAACAGTACTAGAATTATTCCAAGTGACAAAGAGCTGTTGTTCATTGCAAAACTTTCTGTTGCAGGTCATAAAGCTCAAATGGAGAAATGCTTTCTCAGATGATCGTTCACTTTTTGCTGCTAATTTTCAATATTAGGAATCATCTTGGCCATGGTTAATAATGTTGAATGATGTGCTGTTCCATCCCATGGGATAAGATGCAAGAGATTCAACGCCTTGGAGTGAGCTGAAAAATGAAGGGGAAGAGCTGAACCAACCAGAACTTTACAAATTCACCTTATGATAATGAATACCTGCTCCCTTCCTTCTCAGAGGAATCAATTCCATTTTTTTCATCCTGAGGGGCAAAGAGAATGCCAGTTCAATGGACTGTTAGTGTGGATTGGCTGAAACTGCAAGAAAGAAAAATTGTCTAAGTGCCCACGTGAGAGCAAGAGCAGCTCCCATTCTGCATCTTAATGGCAGTAGAAAATGTCCAGCAATTCTGCAGCAGATTACAGGGTCATCTCTCATTACAGTGGGGTATGCAGAAGGCAGAAAATGTAACTACAGATACCATAGTCCTGTCTGCTTCTCAAAATACTGCTCCTTTCATTGCCTTTTTTTCCTTTATTTTTAATAGCAATGGAATATGCTGAACTGCAGATGCTGCTACTTGCTGTATTTTTCCTCATCCCTGGAGTTATATATTCTTTTCCATCTTGTAAAAATAACCTGTTTATTCCATTTCTAAGGCCTGCATGAGATGGTTCTCATTTTCCCCATTCCCTGTGGTTTTATCACAACTGCCTGCCCACCTATGTGCTTTGTCTCAGCTACAGAGTTTTCCTTCTCCAGAAAGCTGCCAAGCAGTTCTCTCCAGCAGCAGAGAAGAAATCTCTTTTTTATTGAATTAATTGCAAGCCTCCCTACTAATTTCAGGGAAAGCAGTACAGTGTCCTAACTTATCCTGGGTGATCTGGGAGCTCATTTATTCCTCTGGTTGTCCCCAGTCAGCCAAAATAGATGATTGTAAGCTCTGTGCTCCCACCTCCACACACCTCCTGCATCTCACCCCACCCTGGTCCCTGTGGGCTGTGCCAGCCCAGCCCATCTGCCGAGGGGGCTCAGCCCTCAGCAGGACCAGCAGAGCTTCAGCAGCACCCAGGCTGGTCACCAGTGCCAGGGGATGGACAAACAATGCTGTAGTACCAAGGCAGGCTGAGGATGGATAGCCAGAAAAATGCACTTTCCACTCAAAAATGTTCTGAAGCCCAGGGATACGTCCTTAAGGGGTGGTGGAATTTTTTTATAGGCTGGCTGAGCATGTCTCAGCCCCACTGTGGCCATAAATCTTGGAGCTGGAGGGTGGGCTGGCTGCCCCCACTTGGCAAGCTACCTGCTTTTCCATAGCTGTACAATTCTTTGGTTTCCAAAAATAAATGTAATTTTATTACTAGCTGCCTTATCATTGCTTTATTATTTTCCATTCAGAGCCTGCAAAATTGAATTACTGAGCATCCCCTAAATCTACCACTTCTCACACAGCTCTGGTCTCTTCTGAACTCAACCAGAACCATCAGCTCTCAGGCAGGCATGTGCAGATGGATCCCTGGAGCATCTGTAGGACACTTATGAGTAATTACCTATCATCTAGAAGGTTACAGAGCAGCAGCTTAAGTGGGACCTGCCTTCTGCATTTATATCCAAGTCAAGACTAAGAAACATCTCTAGCAGATGGGAAAACTCTCCAGCCTCTCAAAGCTCCTCCAAGATGGATTATTTACCATCTAGCACCTCTCAGAGCAATGAGAGCTTATCCAACAGCTTCTCCTACGTCTACTTATTCTGTCTTCTTTATTCCATAAGGATCCCAATCAGGTGTCACCAAAACACTGAATGAGAAACTAGCCAGCATAAGGGATGCATATTTTTTTACCACTTTGTGTCCTATTTTTCATTTGTATGCTGCTAGGAAGTTGCATGCTTGGTTTTGACACCCTGTGTGTGACACATGCAGAAATGTTTCCTGACCAGTTTGTGCCAGAGCCTTTCAGTCCCTGGGCTGTCTAATGCTGTGCTCACTCTGATTATTTGCTGTTCTCAGTGCAGGACTGTCCCACACAAAGCAGACAAGTGGCACAGACTCTCTCTGCCCTGCAGGACAATCTTAGGACAATCTGTTGGGACCCTCTCCATGAACCTCACCAGGAGCTTCACACACATCTCAACAAATTTACTCTTCTATCTCTAATACAAATGTAATAATATCTCTCTTTTTATGTCACTCTGGCAGAGAGTGAAAATACAAGCTTAGCTTTATTTGGCTTAGGCTGTTTTTGCAGATTCAATCTGGATGCTGATCTGAAATGCCCTTTAGTGTGGAAAACATAGCTGCTGCGAGTAGAGAAAATTATGTAACCAGCTGAGTGAGTTCATGGTGTTTCAAGGGACTCCTCCAGACAGAAAAGGTGTTTGTGGCTCCTGGGGCAGGACATGCACATTGCTCACTCCCTGTGGCTTCACTCTGAGCTGGCAGCAATCCACACCTACACTTCTTGTTTGTTGTTAGCTTCTCCAGCAGCAAAAAAATCATCCAGATGGAAATCACTTGTTTGGTTCTCTGTGAACAAAACCAAATCCTTTTCAGGAGTTCCTATCCAGCAATCTAAAAGCTTGGCACGAATTTGGAAGTATTTCTTGAATTGCAACTTCCTAACAACTTTTTCCAAAACTCAGAGGTTGAATTTGGCCTGAGCTTTAGAAAATATCCAGGCAAAAGCTTGATATGTGCAAACTTTGTGTTTTGCTTTCCTTTAAACCAACATAAAAAAAGAAGGAAAAGCTGACATTTCAGTTCTACAAACAGTTCAGCACTGGCTCAGGAGCTCCACTCCAAGACCTCTGTTGCCTCTTCCCTTTCTACCTGGAGTGCCTTGAGACTACACATTCAGAGATTTTTGGGAAATTTATGAAGAACTGCTATGGAAATCTTATCTCATAATTTTTGGTTTGGTTTTTTTCTTTAAATTAATCCAACAGTTAAAACAAACCATGCCTGTATTTGCAACACCAAAGGTAAACACATTTTAGAGATTATGATATTCATGGGAAGCAAAACTTACAGGAAATACATGAAGTCTCTCCAACTGTAACTCCTGTTTTTTCCCTCATTTCATGAAGTCATTAATTCTTTAGAATTTCCCAAATGTACCCACAGTAAAAGCAGTGCCTTGCAGTGGGTTAGGCACTATTTTTGCCACGGTCAAAGTGAAAGCTCCCATTGTCAGCAGCAAAACCCTGGAGGCAATGTGCCAGCCAGGAGAGATTAAACGTTCTTTGTATTGTACAACAAAAAGTGTTGCAAGGTTGATTACAATAAAAGCTTTCCAAAGTGGCAGCATTGGGTTCCTTCTCCTTTTTTGCTCCCTTTAAGCTGTTATAAAAAGAAATAACATTTCAGCGAAGTGAATGGTCATTCAGTGCTCAGGATAAAATGTACATTCCTTTTTCAGGGACAGAGGGACCACTGCAGTCCCTGGGGCTCAGTCCTGAGCTGGGTCTCTGGCAGAAGGCTGTGCTGCTGCCTTGAAAATAGGAAAAATTACCTTATACATACCCTGATGCTGTTTTGAGGTTGGACAGGTTTATGTCAAACTTCCCAGTCTCTCCAGAAGGCAGTTTCATTAATGTCACAGCAATCTGATAAGGGTGACACGACTTCTGTTTGTGGCTTTTGTTCAATTCTTTGTAATATGACTGGTTTAAAGTCAGAACACTGAGAAACAGAATAATCCCAAATATACTCAGTGCAATTTGAAAATCTTCCAGACACCTCCAAGCAGCTAGAATTAGTCAAAGCCCTGCTGAGATCTTGTAAATCCTGTCCTTGCAGTGGGTAAGACCTTGTTTTCCTGGGACAGACCAGTGAGATGGGATCCCAGCCTCTGCTGAGAGCATTCAGAATGGTGCAGAAGTGCACAAATGAATGGCACAGACCACTTACTCTTTTGCTCTTCAGTTGACTTCAAGAAATTAAATTTACTTTTGTTTATCTGGGGAATTCAAAGTGAAAGTCAGAAAATGAAAACTAAAAGAGTCTTCTGCCCTGTTGAAATTAAATATATGACCTGCAATTCCCAGCCATCACCAGCACACCTCGGGTTAATGCAGCTCTGTGCTTATCCAGTTAGGAAAGAATGGGGCAACAAAGAGGATCTCATCAAGCTGATAGACCAGGAAATATTTGATCTGAATTTTCTCCATGGAAAACCATTCTAAGTCATATAAAGGCATCCCTGTATTTGTGGTAACTACATTTTCTGTGAGCAAATCATCCTGATAGAAATTTCCCAGCTATCTTTTTCAGGAATAATTGGGCCATGATAATGCAGTGCCTTGAAGAGAGCCTGGAAAGATTAGGCATGCTTGCCTTGAAAATATTAGCCATGCTTGTTTGGGAAAGGAGGGGTCACGATAAAAATAATGACTGCTTTATCTAAGCATCTCAGAAATCGTTAATTGTGGTTTTATACAAGGGTGGACAGATATTTGTTATTAAAATGACAACTTCAAACTCATAGAGGGGAAAGCAAATATTATAAAATTTGACACTATTCTATGATTAGCAGGACAAGACAAGTGACAAAGGTGCCACTGAACATCTGCAAGCCTGGAGTGCAAATGTTCCCAATAGAAAGAAATGCTGAAACAAACCTCTCTGTGTGCAAATGCCATAAAAACTCAAAATACCCCAAAGCTGTGGTCTTTTTGCACTATGATTTTTGGGTTTTTTTTCAGATGGCTGAGGACTAACAAGTCCAGGCCCCACATAAACCCACCCTATTCACAGACAGGGCAGGGGAGATCTGGTTCATCTTCCTGCTCCAAAGGAATCACTGATCATCCTGATGTTTCTTCAGCCTTTCTGTAAACAGGGCTCAAATACACACCTGAGCACTTCACCTTTCCCATTCGAATCACCACCCCCCATCTGCCTGCTGGAACCAGAACTGTGGTTATTAATTCTTGCATTAGCACACAGACATCAAGGATGCTTGGCAGGACAGGCTATTTACTCCCTTCTTATTCCTACTGGGGACAAATCTATCCTCCAGATTTTTAGGTTTTCATTGAGCCCACCACCCTTTGTAGCAGGACTGAGCTCATGTGGGGCTCCTAAGGAAGGCAGGCAGGGCAGTCAGCTCCTGGAGGGGCTCAGAAAGAATTCCCCCCAAGAGATGGTAAGGAGCTGATATTGATTAAGGTTCTGTAGTGCATTTAAGGGCTGTTATTGTTTAAGATTGTGTAGTGAATTTAAGGGCTGTTATTGATTAAGGTCCTGTAGTGTATTTAAGAGCTGTTATTGCTGAAGGTCCTGTACTGTATTTTAGGATGGATGGTGGATGGAAGCTCAGCTCATTGCCACGAGCTCAGGTGTGAGCACTCTTCCAGGAGGGCTGGGGGAAGCAAACCAACCTCTAGATCCGCTCTGGAGCGTTTGTTTCTCACCTCTTGCCTTCATGTTGTCGTCATTTGCTGCTAATTACTCTCTTGGTGCTTCTGGGAGCTGCAGTGTGGGCTGGGCAGAGGCACCACACTCAATATTCATGCTTTATGGGTTATGAGGTGCCAGCCATGCCAGGGGGAGCTGTGTTTACAGATGAACACTTTTTGATTTTTTAATTTTTTTTTCCCTTAATATCACTTTAATGGTTTATAAATAATTGGAAAAAGAATTTGTGCTTGAGCTTTTCTATTGTGTCCTCCCTGTGAATGAATGCAAGCTGCACCCCTGCTGGAAAACTGCCAAGGTATGTTTCTGCTTCTCACTGGGCCTCTGGCTGTGTTTCCTTTTTGATATTCCAGTGGAGCAAATAACAACATTTGCAATTCTCTTTCAATGCAGCAAAGTGTATCAGCAATGTAGTTCTGCAGGTTTTCCTGGATGGTGCAAAGTGCCTGATTCCCAGTGTGGGTCTGGGATGGGATCCCTGTCGAGCTTTTAAAGCTCCTCACTGTAAATCTTTGCATCACACGTTTGTGGTGCTCTGCTGGGTCTCTGCTGGAGGGTGATTTTGGCAAGGCTCTGCTTTGATGGCTGTGTGTGAGCTGAGTTCATCTGGCTGAGCAATGAGTGGCCAAAAGAAATGGTCACTTTGGACAAATGGTCACACGTCCTTAACCTGTGGTTCAGCTTTGCTCCCATCCGAAGAACCAGCCCAAAACCAGCGTGGGGAGTGTGGAGGGAGGAGCTGTGTCAAAGCAAGGCTGCAGTGAAGAAAACACGGAAAATTGTACCTTAACTGAAGTGGATTTAGCTCTAATACATGGAAGACCATGGAGGATTTTATTTTAAACTCTGTTTGTCAATCTTTGGAGAGTGTTGGCCCTTGGCATGAGATGGAGAGGGAGCAGTGGCAGCTCCAGGCTGGCTGAAGGCTGGCAGCTCCAGGCTGGCAGCTCCAGGCTGGCAGCTCCAGGCTGGCTGAAGGCTGGCAGCTCCAGGCTGGCTGAAGGCTGGCAGCTCCAGGCTGGCAGCTCCAGGCTGGCTCAAGGCTGGCAGCTCCAGGCTGGCTCAAGGCTGGCAGCTCCAGGCTGGCAGCTCCAGGCTGGCTGAAGGTTGGCAGCTCCAGGCTGGCAGCTCCAGGCTGGCTCAAGGCTGGCAGCTCCAGGCTGGCAGCTCCAGGCTGGCTCCAGGCTGGCAGCTCCAGGCTGGCTGAAGGCTGGCAGCTCCAGGCTGGCAGCTCCAGGCTGGCAGCGCAAGGCTGGCAGCTCCAGGCTGGCTCCAGGCTGGCTCAAGGCTGGCAGCTCCAGGCTGGCTGAAGGCTGGCAGCTCCAGGCTGGCTCCAGGCTGGCTCCAGGCTGGCAGCTCCAGGCTGGCAGCTCCAGGCTGGCAGCTCCAGGCTGGCTCAAGGCTGGCAGCCCTCTGTGCTGTGGCCCTTGCTGGTGCAGGCTGGCTGGGCTTCCTGCAGCGAGGTCTGCTCTGCTCCCAGAGCCAGAGCACTGTGAGCATGGGTGTGTGAGTGCCTGCAGCACCACAGCAAAGGGCATCACCTCCTCTGCTGAGCAAACCCTTGGTGCATTTTAATGTGTGTTTATTCTTCTTGTGCTGTTCCCACTGAATCCAAAGGAAATGCTATCAATATGCAGATTTCTAGAAGGAGTCAGTTATTGCTTTTCTGAGTAGCTCTCTTCTGGCAGCATTGCTGGAAAGCTCTGGTTCTGTGTTGTGAGCCTTCTCCCATTGCACAGCCCTTGCTGCTTGCCATGATTTATCTCAGAGCCTGCAGTGAAGTGTGCCACACTGAGGGGCTGCTGTTCCCACTTTGCAGTGTAGTGTTTCTTTTAGATTCATGAGGATTTTAGCTGTAAATATGGATATAGGATATATTTGTGAAAACATAATTACAGAATGCCCAGTTCCAGGCACAGTTACAATTAATTTTGTGAAAATCTTTAAAGATTTAAGCTATGACCACTCCATTTAACTCTTTCTAACTTCTGCCTTGTGTTGCCCCTCTCTTCTGCCATGAAAGAGTAATGAATGCCCAAGCCATGTTGGCTTGGTGTTTGGGTGCACACTGTGTCCAGAGGACGGGAAATCTGTGAGAAGGTGAGAACTCTGTGTAACACTGCTTTCAGTGGGCTCTGGGATATTGAATAGCTGGGCCTTTTATAGCAGCTCCTCACATCTGTCAAGGGCCACATCCAGAAAGGCTTTCTGTGGAGGGAGTTCTTGTTCCTGTGCTGTCTGCCATGGGGTAAACATCATTCCCTGGAGAATTGCTGTCCAGATTCAGGAGGTCTGGCTGTATTTACAGATGCACCAGCTTCTCCAGTCACAAACTCACTTTGACAAGCTCTGCCAGCACCCAGACCACCCAGTGGATCAGCACTTGCTCTCTGGTGTTTTCCCCAGCAAAGGCATTTTCTGTGGAAGGCAGCAGATGCTGCTGTGATGATGGATGGAGGCAGAAGTGAAGCAGCCAGAGGGAGCTGACACTTGCTCAGGGACAGAGCAGTCAAGCAAGGCCAGCACACGTGCAGGGGCTCAGAGCAGCTCAGCCCAGCCCTGCTGGCAGGTGAGGTGTCCTCGAGATCACCCAGCCAGCCTGGGCTGTGACTTCACTGAGCATCAGACTTCTCACTGCTCCTGAGGTTAGCTTGATGCTTTTTTATCACACTTGATGTGAGTGATGATTTCCATAAATTTGCCTAGAGGGTGTTTTGGTCTTATTTATCATGAGATGTGTTATTGCCTGCTTGGTGAAATCCTTTGTGGCACCAGTATGACAACAAACGCAGCATTTATGATGAAAAACTGTTTGAATGGTCTTGTGTTGTCACTGAATCTTTAAACTGAACAAGGCTTTTTTTAAATGACTGCATCAAAGGAAATGTAGATCAACATGTTTGTTTTGGGGGGCAGCTCAATTTGGTTGAGCTGGGCTCAGGTGGTTCTGTGTCCTGCTGTTGTGCAATTGCTCCAAACACCTGGAGCTGCTGTCACAGCAGAGCCTCTGCAATGGGCACAGACCAAAATTAGGGCTCTGCTCTCTTGTAGCTGCTCAAAATCGTAACCATTTATTGCTCTTCCATAAATATTTTTAGTGGGGAAGCCAGATTCAGCTGCCTGTTCTGTTTAATTCCTGCCTGTGGGTGCCCTGTGTGCTGGGGATGTGTCTGCTGGGAGCCCAGCCCTGCTCCAGAGACAGGACCTGCTGTCACCTCCCCGTGTCACATTAAATGGGTTTGTCCCACGGGGCTGGGGTGCTGAGAGGTAGGTGTGCCATCTTCTATGTAATTAGACTGTAAGGATTTAAATACTGGTTTCAATAAGGAAAAAAAAAACAATTTACTTAAATACATTAGGTGGGGTTTTTTCCTTCAAATATTTAAGGCCAGTAGATGATGCTTTTGATATTAATGAGACTGGATAATGTGGGGGGCCTTTGGAGAGCACTTAGGTTTCAGAAATAATTTCTTGCCTCTGGTGCCAGCAGTGATAGCATGGCAGTGGCTCCTCCAGAGCTCCAGGTCTTTAAATAAGAATATTGATGAACTTCATCAATAAAGTGTGTGTCTAGTAAGAGGTTAGGCTAGAACAGTTTCATGTTTTTCAATCAGTGTCTCTAATTTACTTTGAACCTGGCCTCAGCTGATTATGTTCTGTGCAATAAAGAAGTTCAAATAAAATAAAAGATTAGGCAATTAATACAGAAAGACTTATTGCTAAGTGTAAATTAGGATGATATTAATACTTTGCTTAGATAATGCTGACTTGGAATGTAGGTGCCATTTCTACAACTGTATCTAAGAAAAATGTAACACAAGGTGCCTAACACAAGATCAAAGGCAGGAGCTTATCCCTGAGTTCTTATATTAAACATATTTCAAACAAATCATTCTCAAATTTATTTTTCAATAGGGAAAATTTTCCCTTACTGATTTTCTTAAATTATTCAGTAGATGTGGGCACCCAAGCTAATCTCATCCAAATCATGTTTCATGCAATGGATACACTGCTAGCACTAGTCCCTTTTCCAGCAAGACACTTGCAGTATGATATCCTGTATTTACTCATTACCTTTGTTTTTTTGACTCCTCCAAGATTTTCTGTAAGTACACCAGTGTCTTCAGCCTCAGTCAGTAGTGCTAGAAAACCCCATGGAATTCAGGTGAATTGACCTTTTGTGAGGGGCTGACACAACAGGATATGGGAAGGGTTTGTGTGGTTCAGAGCCATCACACATCCCACAGAATCCAGAGTTCACTGTTGTGAATCTGGCTGGGGGATGGAGATGAGTGCCAGGGTTTTATCTCCCCTAAGGGGCCCATCTTCATTGCCTTGGGAGAGAGCACGTGTAAAAACATTGCCTCCTCCCCTGCAGAGTGATCTGATCCCAAGCCTCTCCATGGGACTCTGGTCTGGCTCTGTAAGAACGGGAGAATAAACTAATAAATACCCTTTAATCCCTTTTACCTTAAACATGAACTCCTGTATTAATTAATGTTCAGGTAACAATTACTGAAAATCCTGTTTCCAACATTAAGATTCTTAATAAAATGGGCATAAGAAACAGGAGAATGAGTGCAGTACCTGTGAGCAGAACTCTCTCTGCTTCAGCCATACCTGAGACTCAGCTCTTAGTTGTCTTTTGTCTAATTCTGTCAAGAAGAATTCTTAAATCATCACAGTTCTTGTCACGACGATTGAAGGATCTCTGAGATAGAAATGGCAAAATAAAATAAACAGCACATTGTGAGAACATACTTGTATGTTTTTAATTTAAAAAGTGGATTTTGTTGCTTGAAATGCTTTCACCAGATCTCCATATCACTGAGTACTGAGATGGGAGGGATTTTTTTATTTTTAATTTCTATTTTGTAACCTGTGTAGGTTTTGTTTCTCCCTGCACAAATTCTTTGCAATGGAAACAAGCCATCTGCACAGTAACCTGTGAGTTCTCTAACCCAGCAGTGCTGGAAAAGCAGAGGCAGTGCAGATCTCAGTGCAGGGGAATTTAGAGGCACCTGAGTCACTATCAACATTCCAGGTGACTGCAGGAGCACAGAACCCATCTGGAAATCCATGGCAGCAATAAACCCAGGCACCTGTGGGTGGCATTATTGGCCTGCTTTTCATTGCTCTGCAGGACAAGAAGCAATTCCTGACCTGCAGAAGCAATATTGGTACAAATGGAAATGAATGAGTTCAGCTTCTGACAAATTTCTTTCTTTACAACACGGGGATTTTGGAGAGAGAAACACTGGTTATGTCTACTTTGTCCTCCACTTTCTGCCTGGTTATTAAAAGCTGCATGAGGGAGTGCAGCAGTCTGGAGTGCTGTCAGCAAAGCTATTTGCACTTGCAAGCAGCAGAGAAATCCCTGTATTCACAAAGAAGATATCTGTGTGTCTGTAAAACCCTGTCTGAAATAGGTCCCAAGGGTTATCCTGTCCAAGCTGCATTCCTGGGGTTGAGTGCATGCAGGCCATGGGAAGGCACAGAGCTCTCTCCTGCTGTTTGGGGTGCCCTGTCCCCCCATCACCTGCTCCCAGTGCGAGGGGTTCCTCCAGGACCCTTCCCCACCTCCTCCTCCCTGTGACCCACACCTTGTGTCTTGTGACATAAATCCAGCTCCATCTCTGCTGATGTTTCCCACTACCTCACCCACGTTCAAGAGAATATCCCAGTTTTTCTGATGCCTTTTCAGAGCTCTGGAGCTGCCAGGTCCAGCTCCATGGAGCTGCAGACAGGTTAATCTGTACTCCCACCTCACTGATTTACTAGAACTGCCTGGACAAAATGCTGTCTGTGGGGTTGAAGCCTTGTCCCTGACCAAGACTTTCATGTGGATGCTTTTATTTGGCCAATGTCTAAATCTTGCTGATTCCTGCTGCAAAATACTT
>JAOTQP010000724.1:5350743-5372823 GCA_026413545.1 Cichladusa arquata
GAGCTGGAGCTGAGAAAGCCAACAGCCTGGGAAAAACCCGAGTTGGATTTTTCCTTGAGCCTTCAGCAGTGTCCACATCAGACTGATGCTCCTGACAGCAGCTCCAACTCTCTGCTTTCCCTCTGTTTCTCTCATCCTCTGTTCAGGTGATGAACTTCCAGACAGAATTGCCTCTTGCTCTGCAAAGACAAAGTGTGTAGTTTAGAGGGAGCCTTGGCTAAGTCTGAGCCCGTGGTTGTGCTGGAGTACAAAGTAGAGTCATGGCACAAACCCTGCTGGTCTTAGTGTGCTGGCACAGCTCAGTTTGGGGGCTGCCACCTCCCAGAGGAGAGAGGAGTCTGTATGAACCGGTTGTGCTGGGCATCACTGGCTTTTTATGTACCTGGCAAAAATATATAAATCTTAGAGCCATGCTGTTGTTCTGTGGGCAGTTGTTCATGCAGCAGTTTCATTAACCAGCAGCAGAAGCAGCCTCTTGAGCACAGAATTTGTTTCCAAGGAAATTGGAAACCTGGCCTCTAATCAAGTGGATGTTTTTTAATGCTATAATTTGAGATTATTCAATGTTGTCATATGGGTACTCTGCACTGTTTTTCTGTAGTTATAACATCAATATTTCATTAAGCAGAATGTTATTATGCAGTTTCAATTATCTGAATCTTGCTTATGCAGATATTTCTAACAACTGCATGCTAAAGCTAAATGTTTAATTTATATATTTACCTGCTTTATGTGAAAGAGAGGACAGCTTCTAGTTCTAGCCCAGTAGAGGAGAACTGCCCCCAAAATATACCAGGAAGATTGCCCTGGATGTTGCATAGAAAAGTAAATTGAAAAAATTAAGAAAACCAAAAGAACTGATTAGAAAATTTAAAGAAAAATTACTCTTGGCAGAACCACTGATTTACCATGCTTTTGTATTTTTGAATGTGTTTGGAAATGCAGGTAGAGTTGCATAGCCTGATGACTCACAGAATACCTCTGGGCAAAACAACCTGCTTAAGACATAGAAAAAAGATTGAATAGGTTTTTTAATGATCCAAAAATTACTGGCTGGGGTTTAAATCAGGTGAATTCTTATTGGTATTCGGCACAACTAGCACGGTCAGATGCTGCAGCAATTAGGAAGAGGAAGCAGGCAGCACGGGCAATCCACTCTCAGGTAGTTTGTTACGTACACACAGCAGTCTTTTTTCACAGAGCCTGTGCCTGGCTTTAGGGTGTAGTGTATGTCAGTGCTGGATCAGGACAGGGACCAGGAGAGGAACACAGGGATTTGTGAGACAGCTTAGCAGCCTCTGCTCGTGGGAAGGCAGGTGCACACCAGTGGAGAGGGCAGGTAAGGCTGGTGATGGAGCTGGAGTGAGCTCTGGCAGGAAGGGGCTTGGGAAGCACTTTGTGAGCTCTCCCAGGAGCTCTCCTGGCTGGAGAGGCTGCTGGACACCGGGCTGAGCACCAGGAGCCACCAGCTCAGCTCTGCCTTCCGTGGCAGAATTGGTGCTGTCCAGATGGGGAGCTTTGTCTGACTTTGTCTCCAGATAAAACCAAAGAGCAGGGCCTTGAGGAGCAGGGAGGAACAGTCTGAGAGCTGTGGCAGGTCAGAGAGGGGCTCTATTCCTGTCTGCTGCCACCACTGCTGTTTCCAACACCTGGAAGAGCATTCACAGGAAAACTTCAAACTAATCTCATAACTGAAAGCAAACATAACAAGTAGGTTAACTCTGAGCTTCCCTTCATCAGTTTCCAGGCTGTCTGCTGCTTTTTGAGTAGTGCTCACATAGCCTCAGATTTCTGGCTACACTGTGAATTCCTTCCCAAATCTCACTCAGACATTGCCTTTGCCTCCTGTCCAGTGATGTCTCTGTAAGTCTTGCTTGAGCTGTCTGTCCTGAGTGAGGGTTTCTGGGAAATGGCCTTGATTTTCATTGCCATTTTTAATTGGATTTTATGTGGGGCATTGTGCTTGGTACCATGACCATGAGCCCCTTTAGATGTTTAGAATATTTTGCAAAGTATGATATCAATTTATACTTGAGATAATGCTTGTTGCTTAAATGTTAAATAGTCATTGTGAGCTCTGATAAAATTCAAGATTATTAGCTCAATTTAAAAGCAGATCTATATACATGGAGGCAGACACTTCAGTGGTGCTCAGAGAATTTAGGCTCATTGGTTCCACGTTTTTTTTAACTGGATTAATGATTCAAATTGCTTGGATGACATTGAAAAATTGAAACACTGGTTATATATATTATATAAAATACTGTGATTTTCATGGTGCTTCAGTATAATAAAGACTCTTTGTGGCTATACTTTGCCTCAGCTGCTATGAATCCACATGACTCCAACCCTGCTTTCAGCTGCCATAACATTGTGATTTATGTAGGTTTTTATGCTGAAACTAGTAAGTTAAACTTTCACAATAAGGAAGTTAAATCTCAAACAGGTCCTGACAGCTCTATTAATCATATAAAAGCCATGATTTCTGTTATGCATCCTCACAGAGAATTGTATGCATAAAGAATTGCCTGGTTTAATCTGAATAGTCTGCACAGAAGAAAAACAGCTCTCTGAGAATAACAGAGTGCAGTGGAGCTGTGCTGATGGACTAGAGCAGCAGGGTTCTGACAATCAAGGGAGGCAGCAACAGGTGATCACAGTATTCTCAGGTAATTTACACAGAACAGGCATTGTAATGAGCTCTTCAGCACAAATGGGAGGAGCTGCTGAATAGGAACACCATTAAAAATTCAAAACTGGTTCTGAAGTCAAACAGGCATTGTCATGTCATGAAATCTGCTTCTTATCCCTGAACAGATTTCAAAAGACAAAAAAAAAACAAAAAAACAAAAAAAGAAAGTAAAGAATGGGGTGCAATGTTTCTTTGATCTGTGGGGACACAGTGGCCTCCCAGACTGCTTGCTCAACTCAGTGCTCTGGGCAGAGCAGGGAGCTTTCCTCAATTGTTGATGCTGTTGGAATCATGTCTGTTAAAGGCCCCTCTTCTTCCAAGTGTCCCAGGAGCTGCAGGGTTAGCAGCAGCCCAGACTAGGTAATGCTATGATCAGATTCCAGCTTTCCCCTAACTCTTCTGTAAATGCAAGAGCTTTCTTCAGTTTTAGTGACTATTTCATCCAGCCTTTGAACTTATCCTACTGCACTGTCTGGAAGCTTCTGCCTCCTGCAGAAATGCAGGCTCTAGAAAAAAGCTATGTAATCCTCTGATTTATGCAGAGGGCAGAACTTCAGTTTCTCAGTATCTGAGAACTTTTTCTTCCATGAAAAAATTCATAGAATATGCTGTGTTGGAAGGAACACATCCGAGATTTTGTTTTCCAGAGCTCTCTTTGGTCTGGACTGTGTTAGTTTCCTATCAAAGACTACCTTCCTCTTAACTCTGTTTATTGCTCTTATCTTCTGTTCTTGGCTGTTCTTCCTTACATGTGTATTACAGAAATTCTCTTCAATTCTCTTGTGGTTGTGTTGGGTTTAGGGTGACTTTTCTCCCAGGATATGCTACAGATACTGGATTCAAGAGAAAAAGAAACCCTTGGGGGCTTCCTGGCATCAGCCTAGAAGTGTTTAAAAGAAACTTTGACATTCCTATTCACCACCTTCTGTAGGTAAGCCATTTTGTTTGGTTCATTGATTGGAAAGAGTCTCCACTCTTGGTTACTCAGATACTTTTATTGTTTAAGTATAAATCACAATCTGGTGGGAAATTAAATGCTGTTGTTTGTATGTTATAGTCTCTTGTCTTTGAGCATAATTGCAATTGTGTTCTGTAGTTATAGCAAATACTCTGAATGTATTACAAGGAGGCAGTAGGGAAGGAAAAACCTGCTGCAGTGCAGTTCAGAGCCTATTCCCAATCCCTAATATAATTTACTGACAATGAATTCTGCAAATTATTCATAAAACAGCAGTGGGCCTCATTTAGCAACATGACAGGCCTGCATGTAATTAGAACTCTTTTAAAGAGGTTTTTCTCTCCCTATAGATCCATTGTCCCTGCTATAAATGTTGCTCAAATAAAACATGTGGATTTTCACTGTAAAATGCAGTGCAGCCATCTGGCTCTTAGTCTGGGAGTACCTGGTGGATGCTCCAGGTGATTCAGTCTCCAGGGGCCTGCCCTGAATATTCTCTATTTCTTCTCAAGACTTATCAAATGCACCCAGCCCTGCAGCCCCCCCTGGAGCTGTGCCCTGCCAGTGTCATCTGCAGGCTGGGCAGAGCCTTTGTGGGTCACCATTGCATCCAAGGGAGAGTGAAAAACTTCTCATTCCAGTATGAAAGGAGTTGTAATTTCAGCAAATCAGCCCGTTTCTCTGCATTCCAAAGCAGAGAGTATACCCTTCTGGAATGTGTCTAGAAAAGCTTCTCAGCTATCACTTCAATGACCACACCTTGGGTTTTGTATGAAATCTTCCTTCTGTGCCAGTTTTCCAAGGGTTTGGAACCCAATGCCACTGAGGTGGCACTCACATACAGCCAGATATGTCTGAGATAACTGCTAAATATCAGTTGCCTTTCTGAAGCCAAGTACTTTATTGTCTGCTTAATGAAGAGGAGCTGCTGCTTCATGGCCTTTCTATTACAGTTTGAGAATGAAATACTAAAAAATGTAAACCCACATACATCACATCAAACACTCTTCTCCCTAATGCTTAAAATCTTAATTCAAAACTCGCTGAAGTCAAGGGGGAACCTGTTTGTTAACTTCAGTGGGGCTTACATCAAGCTGTGAATGTTTGACTAATGGCTGTTATGTTCCATTTAGATAATTGCCTCTTTCTTTATCCCTTTTCAATTTTTCAAGTTTGCTTTGCCCACAGCATTATTTTGCATGTCATTTGCTTCTCTCTATTGCTTCTATGCCGGTGGCCTAACCATAAATGGGACTTACATTAGCTATATAATTATGTTTTCCAAGTATATGTTGAATATTTATTCATGTTTGAAGATTACAAAATAAGCATATGTGTACATGAGTCTGATAAAACTCTGCAGACTTGGGAGGTCAGTCTTGTTTAGGGGAAATTATAGGTTAAAAGGGCATGATATTGATGATCTTTTATGCCAAGTTCAGCATTTCCTTTCTCAATCCTCTCCTTGTCAAACCTTTGTGAAACTACTCAACCACATTGTTTTCCAAGATACAGGAAGTAAGGCTGTGTATCATTCCAAATGAAAGAGAGGAGCTTCAGATTCGATATTAAGACAAAATTATTTTAATGGGAGGGTGGTGAGGTTCTGGCAGAGGTTCCCAGAGCAGCTGTGGCTGCCCCATCCCTGGCAGTGTCCAAGGCCAGGCTGGATGGGATGTGGAGCAGCCTGGGGTAGTGGAAGGGGTCCCTGCCCACGGCAGGGGTGGGATCACATGAGCAAAACCATTCTGTGAGTCTCTGGTTCTATGATCTGATTGTGAGCACAGTGGGTGCTGAAAACCAAATCATCAGGCAAGTCTAAACCCTGGGTGGGGCATTAACTCCTGCAGGCTGTGGAGATTTATCTCCTCTGGTGACCAGATCCGGGCAGTCTCCAAAGTAGAAACACACCCAATTTAAAAAAGGGATGAGGCTGCCAAAAGACAGGTTCCTCATGACTTTTATTTCATCATTTGTACATAAATATGTTGTTCCATTGTACATTTAAAATAATGCCTGGACCATATGAGGCTTAATTTCCATACTTAATATAGTGCAAAGAGTAAACAACATGGTTAAAAATTTACAAGGTTTCTGTCCTGGTTTAGGGCAAATTTGGGAGGAAACCAGAGCACAGGCAGAAAGAGGGAAGCAGGTGAACAGAACCGTGGTTGTGTAGAAAGAGGTAATGAGAGAGAAGCAGTGCTGTGTAAGGGACATTTGTTAACTGGAAAATATCTTGCAAAAAAAAATTCCAAGGAGGAAGAGGTTTAACCAGGGAATTCTTTCTGGGGTGGTGGAATCCTTGAGAGCAGCAGGGAGCACTTGATGTCTTTTATCTGAAATGCTGATGTCTTCTGGAATAAGAAAAAGCCTTACTTTCTCTCAAGCTTAAATGTCGAATTTTGGGACTGACAAAAATTTTATGAGAACTTTTCATGAAGACAGAGTATGTCCTGAAAAAAAAATAAATGGAGGGGGGTTAGAAGTAAATTTTCAATCATTGAAAATTAAATTTGTTCAAAACTTCTGGAAATGCTAGTAGAGAATGAAAGCAAAGCTTTGCAGAGCTGGCAGCTCTTACCTGGCCTGCCCAGCCCTGGGCTCCCACGAAGATCCTCCACTCCTGAGAGATGTGTTCCCTGAATGCCAGGCATGGAGGGACCACTGTTTCTGGCCTAAGGAACATTTCAGACAGGACACCTTAACAAAAGAAACGGAAGCAGCAGGTCAGGCAAGGATATTTGCATGAGATTCCTGCTTATTTTTAAGTAAGTATGTCTTGCTTCTTTTCCCCTTATTGTGGTAAAAAAAATCTGCTCGGGACCACAAGGGCTGCTTGCATAAATACAGAACAGTGTTTCTGGGGACCCAGGGCAGGTTTCCTTCACTTAATTCCTGCTGTGCCTGCTCTGTTCTGCACTCACAGGTAACAAATCACTTAGGGTAAGGAACAGACAGGATTGTGGATCCCTTTCTTCTCTGCACACACCTGGGGGATTTATGGGCAGTGAAAGGCATTTTGGCTGCGGTGCTGAAGAGGTGACATTAGAAATGACATTTCCCTGAGCGTGCCCAGGGACTGAGCCTCTCCTCGGGCTCTGGCTAAGGGATGGCCAGGAGGTAAATCAGCCAGGGATCAGCTGGGGCTGCTGCAAGGGGATGCTCAGCTGTGGGTGCCTGCAGCCTGTGAGCTCTGCTGTAGGATGGGGAAACCTGCACAGGGCTGGTGCACACACACACAGGACAGGGCAGTCAGGCTTTTAAAGCTGCTTTTCTTTCTCTGGGTTCTGGGAATTTTCTAGATTAACATCTCCTGCTAAGTTTTTAGGGATTTCCTCTTTGTTTTTTATTAGTTTCTCAAAAGAACTGTTTAACTGCTGTAGATTTCCATGCTGCCAATGTATCCCTGCACTAAAAATAGACAAAGTAAAGCATTTCAGGTTTTATTTTAAAGCTTTGACTTTTCAATTCCAAATCAACCTAAGGCATATGGATTCATGACCAATGTACTCTTGTATATGGCCTCAGTCCAGCAAAGCACTTAAGCACATGCTTAATTTTAATTTTGAACTAAATGGGGCAGTGAATCACATGCTCCAAATGAGGTTAAAATTAAAATTAACCATGTGTCTCTTCTGGATGGGGGCTCTGTACACTGTTTCCACTCCTTGCCAGCATTTCCATTAGTGAGAAATACTCATTCTTCTCGCTTTTCACCTTCTATTTATTCACTGTTCTTGTATAGTTTTCTTTGCCTCTTTGTCAAATGGATCTAATTTCTGTGAAAACCTATGATATCAATTGAGCATACATAAACTGATAGCAAGATAGAATCCCAAGGCAAGTGCCCAGTGGAATTTTTCCTCTTTTGTATTTTTGAGGTTCCTGCAGCTTATTCCTTGTTCATAGATATATATAAGAATTACAAGGCAATTTGAAACAGCTACTGCTGTCTCTTCTCATCAAAGAATTTTAAAATCATATTTGCCATATCAAAAAAACCCTAGAGACTGGAAGGATTTGTGATGATTTGCAGTCAACTGATTAGAAGCAAAAAATCAGAAATTAATTTCAGTGACTTCTACACTCAGCATCTTTTGAAAGATGGAGATAAGGCAATCTCTTTCCTCTATCTTATGTTGTAAATCATTCAGCTGTGTCAAAATGATCTCTCATCCCTTTTACAAACTCTGGGATATCTATTAGAATAATAGGGCAATGTGCAGAGAGAAGTGGAGGGAACAAGAGTCTAGTTGCTGGGATTTTTTAATTTTAAGATGTTGTTCTGTGCAGATAGGGCTGCTTTCAGCTTCTGTAATTAGCCTGAAACTTTGGGCTCATTGATCTCCGAGGGAATGAATGCACACAGATTGTGGCATAGTTAGAGCAGAGCAAGGCAAAACAAGGTGTAAGACAAAAATTGGCACCTTTATGGTAGATATTCTTCAGCTGCTGCTTTGCATTTCTTCCTCCCTTTGACTGTGTGATATGATCTCACTGAGGAGCTTTTTCTTCTCTTACTCTGCATTTCCGTACAAGATTGGATCCTCACTACCAGCTTCTTTTCTACACATAATGGGGAAAAATATCTCCTCTTAATATCATGATTATGTTTTCTAGTACAGTTATTGTGAAATTTGTTTTCCATTTGAATTTTCTGTGCCTCATTCTTACTTGTTAATGCTCCAAAAACAGAGCTAATCCTCATGCTTTTGCATCAAGAGGAAATTCTTGTGTTCCAGGAGATAATTCAGAATTTGCTCTAGCACTTGTATGGGTTGCTAAAAATGTTTTTAGACCTTTTCATACTCCTTTTTTTATTTCTTTCATGGAGGAGTTTTTCTTTAAATTTTCCAATTACGTGTTTACTCCTTGGGCCAATTCACAGAAGCATTAAATTTCATTTTTTGTTGGCTTGAGTAATTTCTGATGTCTACTTATAGGTAACATTTAAAAAACATTTAAGTTATGAATATACTCTAATAGTCCTGACTAATGATTCATTTTGTATCCATTCATTTGCTATATATTTCCCTTGGTGTTTGAATCTTCCACTTCAGCTAAATTGACATTACTCAAACATTAGGTATGGGCTGCTTACAAGAAAGGTTAATTTATGGAGAATTCTAAATGAGCCACCAGTAATGCTTGAACTCAATGTGGGAATTCATCTCTCTTTAAGTTATTGAGTGTTTTTTGTGTGTCTCCCTTGCAAGAACAGCACTTTGGACAAAGAATCATTACCCTGATGAAGTTTAAGGACAGTAACAATGCAAAGAGGGGAGAGGTGTCTCAGTGCTCACACTGGATTTGCAAACACTCATAAAAGCTTGTGGAACTTCTGTTAATTTAGAAGCCCAGGGGCACTGTGAATTCCAAGTACATCCAATCCCAAGTGAACCATCCCTGGTCCTTTTTTAATGCAGAGAAATTATTTTGACAATCGTCTGGTCAAACAGAAAACCCATCTCAGTTTAGAAAAGGGGCAATTTCTGTGCTCCTCTGGCCAACATGGACAGAAAGAGGAGGGGGATTCATTTCAACTTGCTGGCTTTTATCTGTAGCAGCCAGGGAAGCCTTTTCCTCATCATGCTCTTCCACTCTTTTGTCTTCCTCAGGTTTTCATCTTAAACACTGAGATAAAAGCTGACCAAATTCATCCCTCCTAACTCTGCCTGGTACTCTGCCTCTACTGGAGGCTTTTTCTGCACACACAGAGACACCTTTCAATTCTTAGTGGATGCACTCTATGGACTTCTGTACTTTTATTACCAAAATGAAAAGCAAGCTCATAAATGCATACCAGGAACATCACAGCATAGATTAAACTGTTGGCCCTATTCAGTCAGTCCCACATCCAGGAGCTTAAGCTTGTGAGTCCAATATGTGCCAAAACTTTGCTTTAGAGTGGAGACTTCACCGATAATCTTTAGTATCCAAACATTTCTGGTTTGTTGGTTTCAGCCTACTTCTCTTTGTTCTAATTAGGTATGAAGAGAATAAGGAGATGTTTTTTCTTACCTATTTCTCCTCTTTCTAGTGTATTGATTGCTTTACACTTCCTTGGAAAGATCAATATTCCATTAGAAGCAGAGGAATAGCACTATAGGAGAAACTGGCCTGGCTGTTGCCAAAATTGAAAGCTCAGCGTTGGAAGACAGAATTTTTTTTTCCCAGAAGTGGAATGAAAATCTTTTGGATAACTGAGGAAATGATGGTGTATTTCTACAGACCTGCTGGCAGGGTGTAGCTGTTATTGTCAGGACAAATTGGTTTGCCCATCTCCACCAAATATTCATTAAGCCAGGAAAGCGCATGATAAATGTGCTAAAGGAAACAATTTAGCAGGATGACACCAAGCAGGGGTGCAAGAAAAGGTTGGAATGATGTTTAATTGCACTGGTACATGGTGCATAGAGTCACAGAGATGCTGTCACACCTAAAGCCTGCTTCTCCTAAACCTTGTGTTTCTGTGCTGGGGGCTGCTCATGCAAGTGAAACCTTAGTTAGGCTTCTCAGAAGTTCTTTTCCAGAGATTTGGAAGGGGCATGTGATGTTTTTCTTCTTTGATTTTCTTAATTGCATTTTCGTAATGAATAGGAAGCTGTATAATCATATAATGAGGCTTTGTAATTATGAAAGGTACAGGTATAATTAAAAATCTTTACAATATATCATGAATAAAAGCAGGTTTTCTTCTATGAAGATGTTTTAAAGATTAGCAGAGGTGTTATTTGTGTTTGCAGGTTTGGAGTCAAATGGGAGGTAGCTATTGATTTCCAACACTCCACATTTTTAGCAAAAAAATTTAGCTTGGCATTCCTGGAAATTTTCATTAATACTTCCAAGTTCAACAGAGCCCAAATTCCTCCCTGCACAGATGCTGTACAATGTGGGAAGTCCTTCAGAAATTTCATTATTGAGACTCAGTTTCTCTGATGTTCAAAAAAGGGGACACTCAGAAATTTCAGGATTGGCCCTACTGAGTTCTTTGAGGAGTAACACTGGTGTGAAGTTTGACTCTTGATGCACAAAATATTTCTACATTTGTTTAAATGCCTGAATGGACCCTGGAAGGACTGAATTCTTGTAAATCCCATATATCAGGTGCAGCTTTTAACCTTAGGTCACAGTGGCATCTTTGGCATAACCTCAGAATTCTCCAAGATCAGTATTTTAAAGAGTTTTTTGTAAGTATATATATATATATATAAGTTAATAATGAGCTTATTTTAGAATTCATTTTTTTCCTTAATGTGAATAAATTTCCTTAGAATAATACTAAAATCTGAAAATGTAATTTTTTTTAAAAACCCCAAACATTTATATTAGAAACAAAGTACATTATGAAAGCACAAATGAAGCTTCCTTTTATCACATGTGGGGAATGTTCTGGATTAAATTAAAAAAACCTTGCTCCTGAACAGTACTTTACATTTATATATTTTTCTGGCATTTATAATTAAATGTGGATTGAGTTGAGACTCTAGCTTTGACTTTTCTCCTCACACAGTATCAATGGGGATTGTGCAGCTGAATCTCTGCACACTTAATGCCACAAAACTCTTTATTGAGGGCAAAAAATGGAAAAGCAGGAAATTGTTACTCAAGGACATAACATTTGAGATGGCCATAAACCAATAGAGCAGAAGATGTAGTAAAGCCTGGAGAGTGGTGACTAACAGGGAATGCTGTGATGCTGAGCAGAGTTATCACTTGCATTGACACCAAATAATTTCAACTGAAGGTGAAAAGAAGTTTTTTGTCAAAATAACTTTTTTGCTGGGATTTCTGGTAAAAGGCCCCAGCTGACAGGCACTGATGTGAATTGGTTATTCTCTGCCTATTTCCAGGTCTGGTTTTGATTTTTTTCTCAGTAGTAGAAAGGTTTTATGATCTGCCTTTCTAATCTACTGTGCTGAATTTTAAGATGAAGTGAATAGGAATTACAAATTTAGAGGAGGAATTTCTCACACTGCCTGGACTTCTCCTCCTACACGATTCCATCATGGTCACAACTCTACCCTTCTGTGCCACAAGGAGATTTTTGGGCACTTTTGAGTTACCATGTGTAACTTGGGCCAAGCCAAGTGGTGAGGAGGCAGCACTGAGGATGCAGGAGGATGGATTAGTGGATAGAGGATTCATGGGAGGGGTGCATGCCCTGGCTGCTGCTGTTTGGGAAGGACTGGGTTAGTGTTCCATACAGGATTCATGGGAGGGGTGCATGCCCTGGCTGCTGCTGTTTGGGAAGGACTGGATTAGTGGATACAGGATTCATGGGAGGGGTGCATGCCCTGGCTGCTGCTCTCTGGGAAGGACTGGCTTCCCAAAGCCCTGGCTGCTTGTTCCAGGAAGAAAATAGAGAATGGCAATGAGGAGTGCAATGGTAGAACCCAGATAAGGGACTGGACTGGATTTGGGGATGGAAGAAGGCAAGAACAGCATTTCAGCAGTTTGTTGCAGGGAATACTGTGACTGCTAGGGCTTGGGGCCTGTCCTGAGCTGTCATAACAAGCCTGGATAAGATGTCCCCTAAGGAAAAGCTTCACCTGGTGTCTCAGGCAGATTTCAGCCACAAGGTACTTGGATTCAAGCAATGCCTGGAGTCCAGGCCATCAGCTCTTCTGTGGTTTCTGCTCAGCTTGCAAAGTACCTTCTTGGCCAGCAGAGGAAGAGACCGAGAAAGCTGCACGGAGGTTCCACAGACACTTTATTTCTCCCACCAAGCATCAATCCAAATGTATAAGGTACTAAGGGGGCTTTTGTAGGGTCAGGGTGTCTTGGAACCTGACCAATGGTACAGGGGATTGTGAACTAACCAACTACTAGGGATTTTAGGTAAAAAGTGACCTACCTACAGGATCAAAAATGGACCAATTAAATCACAAAGAGATAAAGCAGGGGTTTGCAAAGGGGGGAAATATTTCTGGTATCAGTCATTCTAAGTAATCAATTTCTTGTCTAAGGGATGGTTCCAAGGAGGCCCTGTCAGGCTCCCTCCACAGAATGCAGACCTCTCCCAAGCTGCTGTCCCTTCTCCACAAGACAGGCAGGAGCAGGGAGGCAGAGGCAATTAAATCAGCCCTGGCTCACTGGAGCTGTTTCAATGTGAAGGCAGGGTTTTGCAAAGCCACAGGGTGGGATTTACTCCAGCAGAAAGCTTTTCTTGACAAATTCTTAGTGACAGAGTTTCCTCTCTGCTCTGTGGTCCTTTGGCACAAAGGGCCAAACTTTTGCCAAGTTCATTACTGAACCCTCCAACTTTTTTTCCACAGCAACTGAGCTCCAACTTCAAAGCTGAGGTTTTTTACTCTTGCTTTGTGATAAAGAGGAGAAGGAAATAAATTCAGTAAGCTAAAACAAGTGGCACATAGATGATTTTAAAAAAGATTATTTTAAGAATCTCACTTGTTTTTAAGTCAAAAGATAAAGTATACATCTTTCTCTTGCATCTCTTATCAACTGATTCCGTTAAAGGTGAACAAGAACCATCATGTCCACTTACTCAACCATCAGCAGCTAGTTTACAAATCCCCCTCTTTCCCCTTTTTCTTTTCCCCTGAGAAGGGAGAATTACTGCGCTGTGTGAAATGTAGGATTGTCCTGATTGTTCCATTCAGTGGCTCCAGGCTTATTCTTGCACCATGGAGAGCAAAGCTTGGCTTCTGCTTTTATCCAGCTTCTCTCCTGATCTCTATGTGTGGGGATGAAAAACCTCAGCTCACCTTCCCAGTACAGCAAGTCTTGGTTTGTGGGCAAAATTCTCCCAGTCATGAGAGCAAGGACCAGCCTGAATTTTCAGCAGCATTTCAGGAGTGCCTTCTGACATTACCTGCATTTGCACTGTCAATAATTGTGTTTGCCTGAAGTCTCTGTAGGAGAGCCAGGATCCTGGGCACTGCCTGTGGGAATTTTTGAGGCCTTTTGTCTGTAATTAATCACAGAATATATATGTTAAATTATTTATAGAAATGAATTATGCCCTTTGAAGGCTTAAATTATCTAAAAGGCTTTTAATTTCTATCCCTAAATAAGTCTTGCAGAGACCTCTTATCTGCTTCAGTGCTAGAGGGTCCAACTTGGACCATTTTTTATGTTCCTTGAAGTCAGGATTGCATGTGGGAGAGTGCACCTCTGAATTTTCTACACAGTGTGCTCTGATAGGAAAAACAGAAAATACAGAGTGGAGATAGCAGAGGTTGTTCAGGCCCGTGTGTGTGTCCACTGAAATGGTAAAATGACCCTATCAGGGAACATGGATGAGCCCAATTTCAGCACTGACACACAGAGGATTAATCCACAAGTTGGAAAATGGAAAGTAACCTGAAAAGCTCACAGTGTTTTCTTTTCTTTTTTTTTTCTTTTTTTTTTTTTTTTTTTTTTTTCCCTCTAAATGTAATATTTCTGTGTAAAAATCACACAGATTTCATATTTAAGGTATCCATAGGCACTATTTTGCAGGCATCTGGCAAGGCATTTCCAGAAGGGGCTATAATTAACAGCACTTGAAATCTGCCAAGGTGCATTTTTCTGCCCACATTATCATTAAAATAATTTTTCTCAGGGCTCCACTTCTTAGGAAAAAGCAAACAGTTAAGAAAGGACTAGTCATGGTCCAGGAAAACAGCAAAGTCCAATTAAAAGTACTCCAATGAGCTATAAATCAGTAGAAACCAATTCTCTTGTATTATTTGAAAGCCAGTGGTTCTCCCCATTAATAAAGTGACCAGAACAGTAATTTTTTAAAGCTGCTGAGCCATGGTTTGGATTCCACTGGAGCAAAATTAATCCTGAAAAACACTTCCTGAAAGCAGAGGCTTTGCAGCTGTACTGAAGTTGTCTACTCAGTCTGTAAGTGATGAACAGCATTTATTACATTCATACCTTACCAAGGCACTAGATTTTCTTCTACCCTGGTTAAACACATCACAGAAATCCACCCACACAAGTAGAAATTGTACACTTATCTGGGACAAAAGCTCTCCTTACTTTTATAAACCTTCTAGTCCTAAAAGCAGGTTTTCTGTGGCTGATGAATGCCAGGGTTTCCTTAGGATGCCAGGCTTTCATTTGGAAAGGATAACATTTGACATAATTTGTTCTTTATTGCAGAAATAAAATTATTTCAATTTAAACATAAAATGAAATTATTTGGAGATGGAACTTGCATAACCACAAAGTAGAACTCCTACTAATGATTGGGAGACTGCTAATGCTGCTAAGTTAAAAGAGTTTTTAATGCACATGCTGTGAAAAGGTAAATTTTAGCATTATGGTTCTTGTGAGGACAGGAAAGAATGCAATCTGTTCCTTAGCTTTGCAGAAGGGTTAATAGAACATTTTCCTTGTCTTCTGGAGTAGCCAGAGAGGCAAAAAGTTCTGGGAACTCAAAAGTTCAATGCCAGCTCAGTTGTCTCCTGTGACCCTGTTCTCTGCCTGGATAGGTGTAGTTTGGCTGGTGAACTGAGAACTGCTGCTTTCCCAGCAAGAAAAAGGGAATATTAGGTATTTCTGACAGAAACTCCTGTTGCTGAGCCTTTACCCTGCATTTTATAAATGTGTTTAATTGTACCTAATCTTGCTTGTGAAATCTGTGTGACTGAGGCTGCCTTTGGTACGGTGCTTATGTGGAATATGTAGGGATAAGAGGAAAAAACTCTGGTTCAGGGAGCTGCAAAGCTCCATCAAAATTAGTGCTTGTGCTATCTTTGGCCTAGCAATGGCTAAGAATGAAAAACTTATTTCAGATTATTATAATTTTTTTTTACTTTTTGTCCTCTAATATTAAAACTTGGGATTATTCCAGCTGGAGGAAGTAGGTTTTTCTTTTTACTCTTCAGTAACTTGAAAGTTTAGCTTTTCAAAATTTTACTAAGTCAGAAGAAAAAGAAAGAGGAAAAAACACCCTATAATTAAAATTTTTCTCTTTTATTCTGTGCCAGGAACAGAGGGAAAATGTAGGAACAAAACCACAAGAAATAAATGGTCTTTTCTGAAACAGCATGGAAAAAACCAACACTGCTAGAAACTTTCAGCTTTAAAAAAGGCCCAATCTTCAAATAGAAATGTTCACCAGCTCTCCTTTTAATGAAAGGAGCAACTAGGCTAGACCAAATTGCTCTGTTGCTATCAGATTGACTAAAAATTGGATCTAATAAAACACAAAAAGTTACATTTTTCGTGTCCTCTGTGCATGGCTGAAGCTCTGGCAATGGCAGCAGTAGTAGATACTTATGGGAAAAAGCATGAAAATGCAAAGCAAAGGCTGCTCATGCTTTCCTTGTTGCACTCTCACTTCTACAAGTCAGCAATTTGAGGGCTTCCAGAGCCAGAGGTCACCTCTGCCCCATTCTTCAATAACTATCAGTGCACACCCTCCCCTCCTGCCTTTCAGGGGCTCTCCTTTTGAACAGTTTGAGTTTCACTCTCTGCAATACCCCCTGTCAATTTTCTGTGACAAGAGGCAAGCAAACAAAGCCCCTCTATAATTTTTGGTAGTTGGTGTATATATTTATTTCAGAATTACTGTGCTTCCTGCACGTTGTACCTGTCCAGGCTGATAAACCTTCTCTGCTGCACCACATCCCCTTGCACATCCCTCCTGTGGTGCTCCTGCTGGGATAAAACCACTTCTGGCTTTCCATCCATCCAAGAGATGTGGACCAAGCCCCAGGCTCAGTGGAGGAGCAGAGTGGTGACCAGGACCTTTTGGAAGCAGGACTTTGCAGGACCATGGTGTGTATTTCTGCTGCTGCCCTTCCCACTGCCTTTCCCTGCACAGGAGCTGGAAGCAGGGGTCAGACAGTACCTGGCCATTGGTTTTGTGTTCTGCAGCTCCTGTTGATTGACAGCACTCCTTGTGTGTACAGACAATCCATCTGTGCACCTGGGAGAGCTGGTCCAGGTCACCAGAGGGATGCTGCACCCCCTGGGTTATGCAGGGGCTGCTCTGGCAGCCAAGCCTGTGCAGCACCACCCCTGCCAAGGCTCCCAGGCTGGAAGATGTCACACAAACCTCTCCCACTCCTCTTCCACTGCACTCCAGCCTCCCTCTTGCTAGTCCATAGTTCTCTGCCATACCCCCTTTCTCCTGTGGTGTTTTCCAGGCTCACAGGCTCTCCAAGGACACAGCTGAGGGTGGCTCTGTGTCCCAGCCAGCAGGCATCTTCTCCTTGGCCCCTTGCAGCTTTGCTCTGCAATCCCAGCTCTCCCTGCACCTATACTTGCCTCTTCTGCTGTGATGTTTGAAAACATTCCAGTCAGTCTGCAAATTCTCCAGCGTTTGCTAGGCCAGGGATGTTCCCCTTGCCTGTGGATGGGGCACACAGGCACCCGTGCTCTGAGAATCAGCTCTGAGGGGGGGTAAGCCCACTGTTCTGCAGTAGGCACTGCCATCTCCTGCAGCTCTGCAGGGTTGTCCCAGCTCAGAATGAGGTGAAGTCAAGGGACCAGATTCACCTCTGTACAAAAACCCTGTGCAATAGTTCAAATCCTACTTAATTTCTTGGATCAAGATATGTTTTGTCCTGGTCCTTGAAACACAGAGACTCAAAGTGAAAATTGTGTTTGAGTCAGGTGCTCCAGTAAGTGCCCTCAGATAGGCATCTAAAATGGATGAAGTTTACCTCCTGTAATGAATTTAGATGATGCTGTATTGATTTCCAAGAAGATGAGGAGAGAGCATAAGGAAGATATTTTGTCCAAAACACAACAAAAAAAAAAACTGAGTGGAATATAATGTTCACAAGCCTTATCCTACTTTGAACCATTCAAATCTTGCTCAGATTCCATTGTGCACTTTTTCCATTTAGTTCCATAGTTACTTGTAATTACAGAGGTGTATCAGCACCTGAAATGGGGAACTGGGGAAGAAGCTGAATTAGATTAACTGCTGTTCTTTACTTTGATGTGTTAGCTCTGTGTTCCTATGATAGAAACCTTTTGTCTTATCCAGTGCAAAATCAATGCTAGTTCTAAATCCCAGCTCCAGAGGACACAGCAAATACATAACAGAGTAGCTATCATTTCTTAAATAATCCAAAGCAAAGTGAATTTTCACATTACTCCTGCATAATCTTTCCAGTGTCATTAAAACAAGTAGCTCGCTCTGCCATAGGAATTTTTCTATTTTCTATAGTTTTTTTAAATAAAAGATGATAGGTTAGAGAATATTTTTTTCTTATCTATTTGCTTTGTGTCTTAAGCACAGTCTATTTTTAATAAAGTTTTGGAGATAAGCAAATAAAATACCACATGAGAGTCTCCTATCTGAAAAATTATAAGTTGCCTGTCATTCACAAGTATTCCAAGATGATCCTTCTCAAAACCTTTTCAACAGAACCTGAAATTTTTCTTTCCCAAGGCTGTAAGAGCTTAATGAATTAGAAATCAGATTTTTTTCTTCCCAAAATGTGTCTGCAGAATTCTCTCTAAAGCTGTGTTGGTGCAGTTCATGCCTAACACACTCCTGTTGGTTTTGGTTCAATTTTCTTGTCAGATGGAATTGGTGATGTGCTGAACAATGGGGTGAGTTTGTGATGCCTGTAAACACCCTCAGGGGATGTAGCCCCTGCTTCCACTCTGTGCTCTCAAGTGAGCTCCCCAAAGATGAAATGCTTTAACCCACTGAGCAGCCCTCCTTGGTGGGAAGTTTGCTCTACATCCCATGAATCCAGGTAAGAAACACTGAATCCTCCTCTCTGTACCCATGTCAGGTCATAATTTTTTGTTTTATGAACCACAGATCAATGCTGAACCTCCACCAAGGTGGCAGCATGGCTTGCTCAGAAGGATGCATGTGGTCCATGGACCAAATAACCAGTCCTTTTTGTCCTCTTGTGCAGAAGCTGTCACTCTTACATGGATGGCAATTTGGCCATTATGTGAAGGAAAAGCCTTTTCCTTCCATCCCACCTTTCCACTGCCCCTGCCAAGCCATGCTCTGTCACAACCAACCTTCTCTCTGCAAGCCATGGGCATTGGATTGTTATTCCTGTGACATTCATCTCAACTCTTGTTCATTGCCATTGCTCCAGCATGTAAGACTTGAGTAATATTTGACCCATAAGCATTCTGTTGTGGGCCCAGACATGTAATTTTATCAGTTCTGGCTGTATCACAGTGTTCTGCATTGGAATTGTGGCATTAGCCTGTGTCTTACACTGTAAATTAATTTATTTAACTTTCCAAGTTCAAGAGGTTTTGGCATTTTTTGCAATGAAAACTCTACAGTCAGTGAGGCATCTTTGTGGCTTCCAGTAGTGAGACAGCTCCTCCCATTAATTTCTGTCCTTTTCCCACTCCTTACTGAACACTTTTTGTGAGAAGAGACCAGGAGATGCTCTGGTAAAGATTGCTGGAATTTAAGAATAGCTCAAGTGAAAACATTTAAGTGACACTCATTTCTGTGCCTCAAACCTTCAGCAGGAGTGTGGAGATTTTGAAAATACTGAGGTGACAGAATGGCATAAAGGAGCTGCGTTGGAAGGGAAAACTGAATTTAGTAAGTGCAACTCATTAAAATTTCTGAATTATGTTAATTTTTTTGTATTTTTTGTTTTATTTTTAGCTAGGTAGATTAGACTGACAAAGGACTGAAAATAAGATTTCCAAATTAAATTTGGATTTTATAAGATGTATGGAAGGAACAAATTAAGGAGCTTGCAAATTTCTGCTTTCCCTCCAGACTGTGACAGATTCCTCACTTGATGTCAGCAGAACATCTGCTCCCTCTCCAGTATCCCTCTGCATTGAATTTGATTGTGATTCATGTTTTGCAGAGGACTCAAAAGCTTTGCAATAACATCATCTGCCCAAATGTGCTGAACTCTGTTTTGCCAGGTATTATGGGAAGGCAAACTAAAAATATGTTCCATGGGTCAGAGAAGCTGCCACGTGTCATACCAGAGATGCCAGGGCTGGTGGACAGATGAAGTCACGAGCTGGAGGAAGCAGAGCAGCGTTGCTTAAAGGAGAATAACATTGTGAAAAGCAGAGTGTTTGGAGAAGGGAAAGGTGGATGGGGTGAAGGGCTGCTGGCAGTTTGGGAATTCCATGGTGGATACTCCTTGTACAACCACCATGGTGGCTGCTTCCATGACAGCAAGAGGAGAACCATTTCTCTCTGGGGTATATTCTGTATTTTCCCAATGTTCTTGCTCCTTGTCTGACATTGTCTCCAATCTCTCCCTACTGTTTTGGCTTTTAATACCAAGTTTTTTTTACATTTTGTGAGCATCAGCTCTTCTCAGCTGGTCTTGGTGCTCCTGGGGATGCCCCACATTTGTCTTGTCCATCCTACTGCAGGGATAAATGCTCATGGGTTGTCATTTCCATGGATGTGAAACTGAAAGAGATGGAGTGGTTTCATTTCCTCTTTGCTTTCACCTTCACTTCCCTCTGAATGCTCTTGGTAGATGTATTCATTAAGTATGCACTCATGAGCAAATATAAATAAATGATATGGAAAGAAATATCCATCTCCTGCTTCTAGAGATCATCATGTTACATGTTTTGTAGCTGACCTAGCAGGATATTGAAATAAACTGGTTATTTTTCCAACTTCCATTCAAATGAATACTGGAACCCAGAAAATCTGATTTGCTGATTGTGTTGTGAAATCAATTAAGTAATATTTGAGCTCCAGAACTGCATTTCTTTGTTCTAATCTGAAAATTACAGATATCAACAAATGAATAGCAGCACCACATTTCCGATTTAAGAAGACTTGGCCTCTTAGAGACTGTTTCATTTTGTCTTCAGCTCTTGGAAACTCTTGTTGTTCCTTGATTTTGAAACTCATCTTGCATAAATCACACAGCCAAATGCTCCAGTGGTCCAACACAAATTTGCTTGTGGTTAGGAGAAACGGATCAGAATTAAACTGTGTCAGCTTTTTTAAATTTTATTGTCATTATTATTAATTGCTATTAATATCATGTGTTGACCTACTCCAATCCCTGTTCTGATGCTTGTTGATATTATTCAGCATTCTAGAATTTGAAAAATTCTGTATTATCTTCAAAGAGGCTGGTACTTTTATAACTTGCTCATTTTCTTTACAGAAAGAGACAGAGCAAGATCGTTCAGAGGCTGTTCCACACATACTGTTTTGCTCTGTGTGCAAAATGCTTGATTAAAATAGAAGCCCAGTCAATTTATTAAAGCTCCATTCAGCAGAAACATTGTATAATATAGGCATTCTTCTCCTTTTGACCTGTTTAGCAGAACTGTAGCTGAATAGCCCAGATCAGGGTAAGGATGCACAAAAAGCACTGCACAATTTAATAGTTTTAACTTGCTGAGGAGCTCCTTAATACAGCCCATAACAAGTAAATCCAGCTATTGCAAAAACTGGCTGCTTCAGTAAATTTAAGGGTAAAAGCTGAATGATCTAGTGCAATAAGCCTGGGTCTTTAAGTTACTATTAACTAAATGTTATATAGCAAATCCCAGCTCTCCTACATACTGTGTTGTGTGTTTTTTTTTTTTTTAGTCTATAGAGCTAAGCTGAAATTGAAAAATGGAAATACTATTTTAAAAATAATATTATAAAACTTTCCGTTTCAAAGAATGTGCTATATTATTGGCTAATGTAAATCATGCTTAAGGCTGAAAAAATACCTATTAATTTAAAATTTATTATTATTCGCAGTTAAATTTAAAAGATAGTTACCAGAATCTCTGGAAAACTGTGTGAAATTGGTGCCCTTCACATAAAATGTAACTATTTGGATACACAATTCAAACCCAAGGGATATAACCAGCATCCCATTGTCGTAGGATTGCAAGTGTCTTTCTCTCTTTTATAATATGAAGGATGAGTTAAATTTAATTTATTTCAAGTTTAAACAAAGATGGACCTTCCCCATAATCTGGAGCCAAATAGAAACCCTTGACTGTAGACACATAGCCCTACCTACCCTGTTACCAGAGAGCCATGCAAATCACTGGGGGTGCCTTCTACCAGCAGTGAATTGACAAAACTTCGCTGTTATTTCCCTTTACGTTTCTTAATTAACTCGTCAGCAATAAAAAATGCGCCTCTGTAGTCTGAGGGCTTTGGGGATGGGAGCTGAAGTGGCACATGAGTGGCTATTTTTGTGAGTGCTGTAGCTGCCATTGTCCTTGCTGTGGAAGTTCTCAAATGCTCGGGCAGATGGAGAGAAGCTGCGAGCTGACACTAAAAGCACACACCGGGAGCTGGTGCCTCTCACCACATTTTCAATTAGTGTCAGTAGGTGTTAAAGTGTGTGTGAGGTGTCCAGACACAGCCTCTCTTACATCATTCACGGCAATTTAAGTGGGGAAAAGACTCTGTGGGAGCAGATGGCATGGGCAGTGATGCTTCCTCTTCTCCTCTTCTCTTCTCTTCTCTTCTCTTCTCTTCTCTTCTCTTCTCTTCTCTTCTCTTCTCTTCTCTTCT
>JAOTQP010000724.1:5379873-5450182 GCA_026413545.1 Cichladusa arquata
CAAATGTAGTTAAGGAATAGCTTGTCAAAAATTATTTATTCATCTAATGATAGATGTGAATATCTTCTGGGATTTTAAAAAGTGCCTGAGCAAGTTGGAACTAATGAAGTTTAAGCATCTAATATGTTTAGCTTATCTTAAAAATCCTGTGAGATGCTGATATAAAACGTTTTAGACCCAACCACATTTTCAAAAGTGCCTTAGAGACACTAAATTGATTAAATTGGAAATAAAACACCCACCCCAGTAGTTAAAACCCAGAATATAAATATGCAGAGAAGTATTGTTGCATTTGAGGAGATTGAAGGTTGGAAAAGGAGCAAGGCTTGTAGGGAGAAGTGGCTCTGACACCATTTTCCAGTCCTTTCCTTTTATCTCCAGTGTGTCTGACAGCCTGTGTGCCTTTCCCAGCGCTATCAGTGAGTTTGTTAAGTGCATTGCTGCCCTGAGAAAACCTTGCACTTATCACAGATATCAACCTGCTAGTTATTAAACCAGGAGAGGTTACAAAATGTCCCCTACATTGTGCTTATAGAAAAAGCTCTAAAACATGAGAAAACATCCCGGGGATTATGTGCGGTGACAGTAACAATAAGTGCTCCTTTAAGAAGTGCTCCATCTTCCAAGAACTCAATTTCTGTCTGAAAGGCAGATCAGAAGAGCCTCCCAGTTGCACAGCAGCAAAGCCAAGCCCCAATTATTATTCCAAAGAGGCAGAAACTGCAGCTCTTCACTGCTCATGATCAAGGCAGCCAAAGCCCCTCGGGTTTTATGAGGATGTTGTTTGATGTCCTCCAGCAAGGCTGTGTCTGGAGACAGTTTATCAATGCAAGCAGTGCCTGTTCCCTGTGCTCAGCCCGAAGTGGCATCTGTGTGACAAAACACCCTGCAATTCCAGGGCAGTGCTCTCATGGGAGTGCGCCTGAGCCAAGGCCAGGGGAGCTCCCAGGGAGTGAAAATCCACATTATTCTCCCCAAAACCACAATGATGGAGGTGACACGCTGGACGCTTTACTTCACCACTACAATTTTTGTATGCAAAAAAAATCCATGAGATTGCCTCTGTATGAGGCAGTGAGATGCCTTGCTGCTGTAAATCACCTCTTGAGACTATTTCTGCTTTAATGCATAGGGAACAGAGGGAGGACTGAGTTCCTGACTAAGCTGCCTCATTTGAATACCAAAAGTTAGGCTGAAGTTGCTCTACTTTAAACTTGAATGGGAATGCAAGATTCGTTCAGTGGAGGAATGGGAAGATTTATCCTGAGCTGGCTCTGTAAGAGTGTTTTAGGTGTTTCAGGAGCTAATAGCAGCTTATATCTGGTGTTGGCATTGCTCTGTCTCTTCAGGTTCTGCTCACTCTGCCTGGAATGGTGCATTTGTACCTGGTCCATTTGCACCTGCTTCTGGATATTTTGTATTATTGTTCTGAAGGAGAGTTTGCCAGTTCTGTCATTTCAATAAATTGCACATGCTTTGCTATAGATTTGCCTTCTGTTCCTTTGCTTTTGAAGGCTTAGCTGGAGAGTGAGAGCTGCCAAAATTGCAACTGTGCAGGATTTCCTGTCCTGGCAAGTTTCACATTTCTCCCTGGCTGACAATGCCATGAATTAGTGAATGATAATGTGGTTGTTGCTTTTTAAGCCTTTCCCACACCTGTCTTTGTTCATCTGCAAAGAATTCATGTTCTCTCTTAAATGACTAAAATAGAAGCATTTCCAATATAGTAGAAGGAGAAGCCACAAAAAGTCTTTTCCTTTATAGTGGTAGGTACAGGACAATTAATAGCAGCTTTTATTAGAATTGGTCAAAGCTCTTTACACTGGAGAAAAAAAATAAATATGGGTATTCAGTCCAGAGCTCAGATTAGGACTGAGTTAGCCTAAAAGCTACTGTAAGCTCAGAATCTGGTGATTTAGATATTTTCCCTTCTCTCCCACAGGGAAGAATCTTTCAAAACCAAACCATTCAATCAGAGAGCTGAAGCACCAGGGCTCTGTGACATGTATCTGTCTCCTAAGGATACACAGACAAACTTGCACTCATAAATATTCCCCCAGACGTGAATGCTTTTTCCACCTTAGGAGCTCAGTGAGAAAGAATTTTGTGGCTTGTCATTTGACTGTCAAAGCTGCAAGCTGATTTACTGTGGGCAGTTCTAAATGGAGAAGGAGCTGAGGCCACATCTGTTCTTCTTTATTGTTCCATTCCTGCACTGGGTGAGGAGGAGAAACCCCTGGTAATTGCAGAATACATCTCTAAATCTCCAGAGAGCCTTCTGAGGGAGAGAGTGTCTGCTGTGGAGAGCCCTGCACCTCAAAATATATGGTGCTAATTAAATCACTGCTAATTGAGTTTAGTAGTCCACAGGCTCAAACACTAATGAGCTAAAACAGGAAATATGAAAAAAGGGAAATACCTTTTCTATAACTTTTTATGTTTTCCATCTCATAATTGCCTAGCCTGCACTGAGAATTGCTTTCTGTCACATGTCCCATCTCTTTTGAATTTGTTATTCTTGTATTTCTTTTCCTTGGAGGCAATTTTATTTGTAGTTGATGTTTGCTTACAGGATTGGAAATAAAAAAAAAAAAAATCGCTGCCTGACATAAAACAATTTACCTGAGAGAAAACAATAACACCACTGAGGCAACTGTACAGTTACATTTCTTGGTAAATATGTGCTTTTTACTGATTGCTTTTATTCTCACAGTTTCTCTTTCACAGCCCTTGACAGCCTCTAATTCCCAAGGATAAATTCCCTCTTGCTCCAAAGCAGGTTACATCAGTTAGACTAATAAAATATTAGCAATGGGTAGTATCATAGAATGGAGACAAACCAGCCATCAATAATGGTAATAATGTCATTAAAAAGTACTAAAATGGCAGCAAAATTAATATATTGCATTTTTTCTTCCACATCTTGGAAACATAAATCAAGATATTAAAAAGCAAGAAACTGAATTTAGTTTGTATGGGGCACATTTTAATGACATGTGGGAAAGTAGTGTTAGTTTTGTTGCTTTACATATTTTAAAAAGCTATTGGCCTTTACTGTGCTTGCTGGCAGTTTTATTCTTCTGGTCTCAATTTTCTGCAAGTACTGCTTCTTGATTTATAATGTGTTATCATCAACTGCCCTATTTTTGTAATTTATTAAGTATTCTTTTCTTATTTCTTCATGGATCCTTTTGTCTCTACAATGAAGCTGTAAAAATGAGTAGGTTTCCTTGATTAGTATTTTGTAGCACTTGGGAAAATGATGGCATTGTAACTTGTGCTATTCAGTGAAATTCACATCAACAATCAATCTGTTCTGTAATTGTTTCTGGCTTCTTGGAATTGCTTCTCTAAAAGCACTGGGGTTTAGACTTTATTTTGCTTGCACATAAGGAAAGCAGTAGGATGATTGGTTTTACCTCCACTATCACTTTTTTAGCTCTAGGAGGAATTAGCCTCTATCTCTCAAGGTAAAGTGTACTATAGATTTCCTAGCACACTGGATGGAAGCCTTTTGATTTAGGAAATTATCTTCTGGACTATCACCACTCTTTTTAGATACACATTTCATATTGCAGCCTGTGTATTAATGCAACATTTTTCTCCAGGTAGAAACTATAAATTAGTATTAGGAACCCAAGCATCCTTTACCTTTTCTGGTTTTATGGTCTCTAAAAAGTGTCATTTATATCCCACTCATGCTTTATCTGTTATTCTAAACATTCAAGATCCCTTTCATGTTATTTTTCAGTGAATCAGAGAAAGGTAATTCCATCTTTTTACGCAGTTTTCTCTACTGCAAGAAACATGTTTGGGAAATCTCTAGTGTCTGCTTATGAAAAGAATACAGAATCACTTGTACATCTTACTCAGATATATTTTTATAATGCCTTTTGTACTTGAGGATGAGAAACAGTAGAATATGTCTAATAAATGTCAAACAGAAGATGTGCCAAATTTTCAGTGGCAAACTGCAGTGAAGCACCCAGCCTAAAACTTGAAATATATGAAATATATTATTTGGAGCCACAGGCTAGTAAGGACTGTCAGACATGTCCTGATGCTTTCCTGCCAGTACCTTTGGTGGAAATTAAATTCTTTAAGTTAAACCAGGTGCATGTTTCTCACTCACCCACAACTTCCTCAGATTTTTGTTTAATTTACAACACCTTTGGAAAAGGAAATTTCTCATTATACCTTGTTGAAACAAGGCTAGTATAGAAAAGAAATATTAGCCAGTTATTTATGGAGAAAACAAAAATTCATGTCCTCCTCAAAAATCACTTTGCAGCCAAGAAATGGTGCCATCTTCCAAGGCAGTAGAAATATTTGAAGTTCAGGAAAATGTATTTCTCTTATTGACCTGTCTCCATAGAAGAGCAGCATGGTTTACATATGGAAACACAGTTGGTGCTGCTCTCCACAGGCCAGTAAGGAATGGGGATGGGTCTCAGGGTTGCCAGAAGGATATCTGAGACCTTTTCTGAACAGCACTGCTCCAAGAATAGCCTTTTCTCTTTTTCCTCTGCACATTGTCATTGAAAAATTCATCCTGGTCTCAAAATAACAAATTTTGGTTTTGTAAATATGGGCAGGGATTTTTTCCCTCAGTTGGTGGGGTATTATCACATCCCTCCTGTTTTTATTCTTCACAGAAGACATTTTTAAAATGCCACTTAAAAATAAAATCTTGCTGCAGCAAGGGAGGGATTATCACACATTAATTTGATATGCTCAGTCTGAGTGGTTTTATTGCTTTTTACAACAATTTAAAATTTCAGCATTCGGAGCCCTTTTTAGAAATTATCATCAGAGGATATTAGTCTTACCCGTGAAGGACGGATGATGTACATTTTTGCAGCTTATTAGGCTCCTAGATTTACCCTGAACACATACACAAAGTCTGCTTGAAATATTGGCCTCCTACACAGCTACATGTAAATTACTGGGTAGATGGTCCCACTGGGGTTCCTGTTTTGTACCCTGGAACCATCAAGATTCAGTGTGCCAGTGAGCATCCTAATGATAGCTGAGGGTGCAGAAACTTTCTGTTTTCATGGCAACCACACAATCTGTTGCACAATAACTATTGCTTTGTCACTTGTTTCAAGATGAGCTTTGAAAACAGTTGGCAGGAGAAAAGTATCTTTTTATGCTTTCTCTGCACCGAGCCTGATTTTGTCGCCTGATGTGTTTTGTTAGCACACAGAATACATCCCTTCCCATGCAGGTAATTGGCAGGGGCTTTCAGGGATTAGTGCTGTGTGATCATATTGCTGCCCGTGCCTCTGTGGTAATGAGAGTTTCCTCAGGGGAGCACTGAGCTGAGCCTCACCTTGCCTGCTCTGCACCTCGGAGCAGCAGCTGAGGCTCAGGAAGGTCAGTCAGACCTGAGGAAAGGTGCACTGCCAGCAAAAAAGTGCCCATTATCTGCAGAAATGCAATTAGGGATCAGCCAGGTGGGGCAGAACACAGCCAGGTGTGCAGGGAGGGTGAGTGCAGGAGAGGACTTTCACAAAAACTCTTCCCAAAAGTGTGTTGTCTCTGCTAGTCGTGCTGTGCCACAGTCCCAGAATGGTGCCAGGGCAAGAGATTTAACATTTTTTACATCAGGCACACTGATGTTAAAAAACAGTCTGGGCTCTCTGACTGTTATCCCACAAATGATATTAATTCATACAGATTGTGTAAAATAGCTAACTTTCATCTGCTTCTCCAAATGGCAATGAGATATGAGCTGCTGCCTGCTGAAAGCCATGGAAATGACCCAGTAACATTTAATGGGCTTCAGATCAGACCCAGGGTCTTAATTTCTGCAGCAGTTTTTAGGACATGATCCCAAATAAGCACACAAATGCCTGCCTGCTCTCTCTGGGAGGCTGCCCTGCACCAGGGTGTGGCTAATTCCTGCGAGGCTAATTAATTCCTGTAGGCCTAATTCCTGTGTGCTTGCTGCTCCCCAGGAAGGGAGTTGTTCCAGCTGTGGCTGGGCAGTGGTAGAGGGGTGCACAGGGATCCTGAGGTTTTGTAAATGTGCTCCTGGGGGTACTTCCCAAATGACTGGGCTTCCTCAGACCCCTCAATCTTTCAGGAGGGTGATGTCCCTCCTACTGAGGTGGACCTTGTACTGATGGGAAAGTTTTCTTGAGAACTGTGATGACAAGGCAGCTGCAGTCAGTAGATTCTCCTAGATCAGGAATCAGTTCAAGCCCCAGGGAAAGCAGGTAGGTCACCTAATCTGGCACCTGTGCACCACATGTGTGTGTTGCATCTCCCTCAGATGTCACTGTGTAAGACTCAGATTGTGAAGAGTGTATTGAGCTCTCAGGGCTGGTGTTCTGCATACAGGAAGGAGATGCATGAACCTTGCTGCTGTTCCTGCTAGTCAGGTGAAATTTGCTGGGCTAGCCAAGAAACATGTTCCCCTGCTCTTTGGTTTGGAAGGCACATATTGTTAAAAAACCACCAACCAACCAATCAACCAACCAACATCCTGGTGATCAATGTAATCCTGAGCTGGTCAACAAATAGGGTGTCAAGCCAGTGATTTTGCTTAGTCCCTTGTACCAGTTATTCATTCAACCTGGTGTCTCAGCTCCAGCTGTGGTCAAGCTCTGATTATCACAAAATAAAGTGAAAAGTGCTGGAGTACCAGCTCCTCATGTAGAGCCTCTGTGTCAGAAGGTGCCCTTGGCTGCCCTGCCAGGGGGCAGATGTGCCTGACTCAGTGCCACCCACGCCCTTCAATTGTCCCCAGAATGGCTCTGGTTCTGCTCCAGCAGCCTTTAAAGCAGGCTGCAAGTTCTAGTGGTACCTTAGCCTGGTCACTGCCTTTGAGTATCTGCCCTTTTGCTCCCTGCACTTGATCTGACCTACACATTTTCTTCTGTTTTGCTAAAAATAGGTGGTCTAAAGCTTTCAGCAGAATGAAGTGATCTGTTCAGAGACAAGCTGCAATGTTAAAATGCATTTGCCTTTTAACAAGTATAATATGCATCAAATAAATTGTCTCAATAACACTTTACTGTGCTGACCAGGGAGCTCCAAATTTCTATCATCTCAGACAACATTTTGTTGCTTTGAAAATGGTTTTCTTCATAAAAGAAAACAACACTGATTAGTGGCTGTTTGGAATTAAAATATTGAGCATTTTTGTTGTCAAATACAATGATGGAACAAGAACAATTGGCACAGGAAAAGTAATTTTAATTTTCAATGTCTAAATTGATCAATTAGGAAAGAATTAGATTGGCATGGACATAACCAAGAAATATCAATAGGTAACAAGTGTCAACACTGTAATTTGGCCTAGTCTAAGTAGATGTGCCTGCTCTCTCCCTAACTCCCTCATCCATAATTTATAAATCATTGAGGCAATGAAGACACACAGATGTTACACGAGGATTCCTCCAGCCTCACAGTTTGGAGTTTCAAGATGAAATAGTCAAAATGATCCTGGAGGCCAGGCCCCATTCCCCAGCAGAGCACACAAATACAGCTGCTGTTCTGAGAAATACACATGGATGTGACAGAAAAGGGAGGGAGGGTGTGGGGGTTAAAAGGAGATTAGGGCAGAGCCAGAAACAGATTTAGTCCCTATACAGTGCTGCCTTTCAAGGCTTATGTTGCATGATGGGCTAAGTGCAAACTCAGATGCACATTTTCGTTCTGGAGTTTTAAACCCAGCACTGGCTCAAGTATTGCCCCACATTCCTGGTTTATTCCCCCTGTGGCTGTAGTGTGAATTAGCAGGAGAGGTAATTACTGTCCCTGGAAATGCTGGGCTGTTTATCATTTTGCTTGTCATTTCCATGATGTTTTGAGCAGCTCCTTCGGGGAGAGGCTTTCATGGAATTTTCCCTAATACTTTCACTTGAAAGTTTGAAGTGTTGTTGCAGGTATTTTGACAAAACCTATCAAAAAGGGCTTTCAATGCCATTCAGTTTCTCTTGCTGTCTAATCTAAGCCTGAAAGAGCCACAAATAGATCTGTATAACTGCATTTGGAGACTTTGGTCCTGGGATTCTGGCTAAGCAGGAAGGGATTTTCACATTCACACAAGAAGTGTCTCAGTGACTTTCCCTGTAAGTTTCTGGCTATGGAGTAAGAGTTGTATTTTCTGTGGAAGTTTTCCTTGCTCTCCCTAAGGATTTCATCTCTTGCTGTGATCTGAGAGACACCCTGCTCACTTTCCTCAAAGCATTGACACAAATCCTGGCAGAACTTCCAAAAGCTCTGGAGGAGAGAAGTTAGACATTCTTTCTTCTGCTTCCCTTGTCTTACTTATCTGCTGTCTCAGGAGAATAGGTGCCCTGTCTCCAGGGGCTGGATTCCCCACAAGGGACTGTCTCCTGCATATCCATTTCTGTTATTGATTATTATGTATTTTGTTTCAATTTGCATTTGTTTTGCATTTGTCTTTCTGGAATGCAGTGGTTACCATCAAGGCTGACTTTAAATCAATCCCCTGACATTGACAATGGCTGTAATGGATTTTCACCAGGCAATTATATTTGTTGTGGAAAATGTCCAGATATAATTCATGTTAAACTGTACTGAAACCTGTAAGCCAAACCATTGCAAGTGTTTTAGCAAGATCAACTCTCCAGTTATAAGTGTACATCACTGCAAGTGGAAAGGCATTTCCGAGGGCCATGAAGCAGAAAATGAAAGTACAGCAACTAATGTTAGAAGTTTGGTGTGTGGTGTTGGGAATGCACAGATTCACTTGTGATATTTCCATGTACAGTGAAACATCACCCCTTCTAGAACTGAACATCATCATGTGCACGCTTTAAGAAGGGCAGGGCTATTTTAAATCCATTAGCTTTTCCTTCAGTCTGCATTTGCAGGCAGGTTTAGAGGCTGAAATAGCAGTGTGCACAAAATGCTGATATCTAGTGTTAAGGAAATCACATATTTTTACAGTCCTCTGAGTCCTAAAAGTTCCTATTTCCTTATTAAAGGTAAACTGGTTTGGATTCTCTCTCTTTCTCAAATCCTCAGTTGAATGAAAATATGAGTTCTTGAAAGTGTTGCAATTTCCTGACACCAAATCTCTAAACATCTCACACAACATTGGACACAGCAAAGATTATTTGCTATTGGCTATTGACAGGAAATAAAACCAGTGTTGTGTTTACTTGAATTCTCATGACAGATTCATGAATTTCATCATTTCAGCCCAGTAGCACAGGACTCACATCAGATTTGTTTGAAATAAGCATACAGCCAATGTATATTGCAGCCTCTCATTACCATACAAGTGAATGCTTGTATTTATCAGAAAGTCTCCAGGTTGGCAAGTCTGGAGAAAGCAGTTTCCTCACTGTTGCCTGGCTTCTTGGAAAGGTCCCAGCCTTCATCCTCTTTTCATAATTGTAGCAGTGTTCTGGTGTTATGATTAACCTCAAACATATGATGAGCAGTGGAAGCTGAATAGCTTTATCTGACATTTTCATTATGTTTCAATAAAATATCACATCCAGCCTTTCCTAGTTAGGAATGCATTAAAGATGACTGTGCCCCAGGGAAGCAGTACCCTTTAGAATAAGGATACTTTGTAGAGGGATGTTTTTGTCTAGAAGTAAACTTTAGAATTAATCCCAGTGAAAATGGAAAGTACTTGTTGGGGAACTGGTGTATAAATGTCTGAACCTGAGAACTTTCCTTAGCTCACTTCTGAGTACAATGTTCAGAGAAGTTACAAAAATGTGCAGTATCCCACTCTTCCTTTGGAATATAAGTTTAGGCTTAATCACCAGCAGAATTTGCAGAATTGGATTAAAGTCTATGCAAGGAAGCAAAGAAAAAAATCTATAGAATGTTTGCCTTACAACTGGTGGGTTTTTTAAATTTTTGTCTATAAAAAATATCTGCATCACTCTAGAGCTTCTGGTGAGCTAATCAAGAAATGTCCATTTATTTTAGAATGTCAAGAGCAGTTTAACCTCAAGATGGTGCTAGATGGTTAAGTTGGCTGTCATAACAGCTATTGTTTATCTTTTAAAATTTTTTTAGAATGAAAAAGCATCGGTAGCATATAATTGGTTAATAACCATTATGAAAAGATAAAGACTTCTTATTTAAGTGCATCAGTTTTACAGATTAATTTGTTCATCAGACTAAGCAAGGCATGAATTGATTTGAAAAGATATTAATTATATCAATGCTTCAGAATAGAATAGTGCTTGGGAAGAAACAGAGCATGTATAAAAGTCGTTGGAACCACAATGGGTAGGAGATGCACAATGTGTTACTTGGCAGCTTACCTGGTTGTTAGAACCAGGCAGCCTGAGGGTCATGGGACTGTCACTCTGGCAAGATAGAGTGATCAAAACCTGCCAGATAAATAGTAGAGACTGAAAGTTCCTGAAGAAGTGAGGAATTTCTTCATTCACAATAAATAATACGTAGAAGTGTTTTATAATTCCAAATCAAGCCTGTTTTCTGCTGGAAGATGAATATCCAGAGTATGGCTGTCTGTAACCCATCCCTGAACCAGCAGATGAGCAGAACACCAGCAGATGATCAGAACACCAGCAGATGAGCAGCACTGCTGTCCTGGCAGCTCCCTGAGCTCGAGCAGCTGTAGGGATGCTGCAGAACACAACAGCCAGGCTGCTGCTGAGGACTTCCCCCACAGTTATGGCACCAGGTCTGGTTTTCTAGAACAGCCCAACAGTGACCAGATGACCAGAAATTCATCTCACATCTTCCTTCCTTGTGGAGCAGTTAAGGGAGAGATTTTCCAAGGAGCCCATGACAGTGTTTTTACTGTTTGTGGTAAAACCATAGTGCCAGGTCTGTACAAACTGTAACCAACCTGCTCACTTGGAAAAAATCTTTTCCCAAAATGAGGTGTGGGTCTGCTTGAAGATCCTGGTTCCTGGGCATATCTCCTATGGCTGGTGGGTATAGGAAAGCAGGGAAGCTCTCTTCCCCACACAGGATAATTTTGTTATTCTTTTTGTTGTCTTCTGTATTTTTCAATGTTTTCTTTTTTTTTTTCTTTTTTTTTTTTTCATTTTTGGCAACAAGATTTAATCCTTTAGAAAAGCTGCAAAATGAGAACAATTTATGTGTCAAGTTAATTTATTTTGCACCAGAAATGCCTTTCAAAAATATGGCTGTTTAATATATAATCTTATAAATGAATCAGCAAAATAATATGGGAACTTAGGGATGTGCATTGACAGAAGGCTTTTTTATTAAATTTTACTTTATTTTTGATTTTTTTTATTTCCCCAGACATTTTTCTTGATATCTTCCAAAGTTTTTGTAATTGTTTAATGCAAGCAATTACTTACGAGGTAGCTGTATCAGCCAAGGCAATGTTACAAAAATGTGAAAAATCCCTGGCATTGAAAAGGGATGCTTGATCTCCTGAAATAATTGGAAATTTGCCATAATTCCTTTGTCACCTGAAGAAAAGAAGGTTTTACAGTCCTTCCTATTTGCAAATCTGAAATAATGTACCTTAACAGAGTGCTGCCTATGCTGCTCAAGTACTAGTTTTTTCACTGTTTGTAAAATGTATTTCTTGGAGGGAAAGAATCAGCTAAATGTGATTGTTTGGCTTTTTAAAATGGGGAAATAGAAACTAGACTGTATGTCCTGCCCACAGATCTTTATCAGATGCAGATAAAAATATAAATAGCCTAGGAGACAGTGTCCTCTTAAGTCATGATCCTAAGGTTAGTGGGACTTTGAGAAGATTTTTCTTGTCTAGACAGTTATAAAGAAGCTCGAAGTTGATTTAGGTTTTTATTATAGGGAATATAATTCTACATCCCTCATATTCAGTATGTAAATGGGAAGATATTTTATGTGTAATTTTAGAAAGCAATTCATAAGAAAATATACTGGGCATTCCAGCTATCTGAAAATATATTTTAAAAATTATTTCAAATGGAAGATAAGTTACATATTTTAGAACAGTGGGGAAATCAACATATTATTTTTATTTTCACTAGATTTAATTCCAAAGTGACATTCTGGCTGACAGAAGGACAGACACAGTAATAAAATTCATGCTTGTATGTTCAGGCTTAATCAAGGGGAGACTTAGGGTAAGAGTGTTTAGCTAAAAGTCATTTTAAGTCACAAGTACATAAGAATAGATGATTAATTATGTTGTCCACTTGGGGCAATGACTGTGCAAGTCAAATTGTATTTGAACTTGGTTACAAAAGAGTTTAAAAAATGAAAGCACTGGATGGCATTTTAAAAAAAATCTTCCTCTTAAAGGATTGTGTACTGATACAGGGAAATTATTCCCCTTGGGTTTGTAGAGGAATTTAGGAGAAAGCTGTCTGTGGATATTGATCCTGACACAGGATCCTTCCAGTCACAGTCTCAGAGGGGCCAATTCTGAGACCCAGAGGCTGAATGTTTGCAATGACCTCTGCCACACAAAGATCAGAGTCAGCATCTGGATCTCCATATGGAGGATGAAAGTTTTTATATCACAAAAATCTTTCCAACAACTGTTTTGGCAGGGACAATCATAAAAAGAGTATTTGAGCATCTTATTACACTGTTAATATATTCCCATCAGGAAGTTAAACTAATTAACTCCTCTCTTATGCATACCTTGGTGATATTTTTACATTTCCCAGGGCACATAACCAGTCACAAGAAAAAGAAAATGTCACCTTCCAATAGTCATTCCCTAGCAGGCACTGGAGGACACTCTTAAAGCAAAATTTTTTGTGTGCTTTAAGTTTCTTGTTGAAGTAGAACAAAAGATTATGGTCTCACCTGACAAATTTGCTTCACCTTGGTGTGCATTTCTTCTTTGTCTTTTTTAAAAATATATTTTTACTTTGTGCTTATGAGATCACAGTCACTTATTCCGCTTGTGTTCTCTGACTGCTTGAAAAAAAAGAAGTTTAATAATTACTGAAATTACTTAGTCAAGACACAGAGCTGCTGGAGAGTCCAGCAGAGGATCTCAGATGATTAAGGATGATAAAGGAGCTCTGGGAGGATTACAGGGCCTGGAGCAGCTCACAAAGGTGGGAGTGCCCAGCCTGGAGAAGGGAAGGCTCAGGGTGATCCCTCATGTGCGGATATCTCCAGGGGGGATGGAAAGAGAAAACAGCCAGGCTCCTCTCACTGGTGTGAGGGACATGCCAAGAGGCCATGGGCACAAACTGAGGCACAGGAAGGTCCCTCTGAACACCAAGGAACACTTTTGCCCTGTGAGGTGACACAGCAGTGGCACAGGTCACCCAGGGAGGCTGTGGAGCCCCATCCCTGGGGATATCCCAAAGCTGTCTGGACACAGCCCTGGGCAGCCTGGCCTGGGTGACCCTGCCTGAGCAGCAGGGCTGGACAAGATTGTGGCAGAGATTCCTTCCAACCTCAACCATTCTGGGATTTTGTGAGCCTGCACCACTGCTGTTCTGTGTTTCTGATGTCATCTGTGGCAATGATGGGGAATAAGAGACTTGGATCTCTTTAGTCCTGATCTAAACCTACTGCCCCTCTTGCTTTCTTTTCTTGTTAAGGTTCAATTTGTTCAGACTATCTGTGAAAACAAGGTCCAAAATAAAAGCACTCCTTGGGAGAAAACCGATTTTGGCATTACATATGGTCAAGTAGAGCAGAACATAATTCAGGTGAGTAATGAAGGGCAAAACAAGGTACCTGTATGCAAATAAGGTTTGCCTGTGTGCAAACAACCTCTGGGAACAACATTTATGGTTTTCTTCCTATTGTGAGGGAGTTCATTTTTTAAAAAGTATAATCAATGAGTTTTGGAAACCAATAGTTACACGGAAGGACAAGGGTCATTGTGTGCATCTTCCTAATGCTTCTAAATGAGGTTTTTTTAGAGAATTGGAATCTGGAATGGCCTGTGTGTCAGTCAAGGTCATTTTTTTTTCAGTTTGCATGATGCACACAGTGAAGGTACTATTAAATGCTATTCAATGTAATAACCCTGATTTAACATGTAGACAATTATGAAGGATTAACCAGGGATAATAGCTGTGGACCTGATTCTTTATTACCTGGATCAGCGATGTTGGAAGAACAAACGGAAGGCATAAATGAAATAATCTGTTGCTGGGCAGTTGGAGAACACACTAAATCACCTGGCTAACCAAGAATGAAGATTATGTTTTTGAACTGACAGGAAAAATCATAGCTAAGGTCATTGTGGATTTATTACCCCAAGGAACATTATAATAAACTGGTTTGTTTTTATATTAACTAAAGAAAGCCTCAATCTTCAGCCAATTCTCTGTTGAAGGCACATGAATTTGTCTAGAATTAATTAGATGACAATGTTATCTGATCAAATTGATGGAAATCTATTGAACTGCATGAACTATATATTTTCAAAAGAGGCAGTGAAGATTTTGGCAGTACTTCCTTTGTTTGGCTTTTAGGAAATTCCACAGTTGGAGAACTTTCTGTTCCAAAGCCAGGATGAGCACAGAGCTTGGCTTTTTTTATTTTCTTTTTTGTTTCAATTTTACCAAGCAGATTTTCTGAGAGGAAAGGAATTATTGATGTTTTAAATACAATGTTCCACCTTCTATTTAGAAATGCGTAAGCTATTCAACGGATATTAAATGCAAGGAAGTATAACATTAATTTCATGAAATAAAAGGAAACATTCTGAAAATATTTAAAACTTATTCAAGTGCTTATAATTTTAAAAATTGCTGTCACCAAAATCCATATTTAAATGAAATTTCAGTTCCTGTGAAGACCCAATTGTTCCAGAAAAAAAAAAAAAGAAAAATCAAGTGAAAACATGCTGCAAGTTCTATTCAAGCCTACATATCCCCTTTAATATTGTCTTCATCTGGGGCTCAGCTAATTGGAATAGCTATGTGTCCTAGGTTACAATGTAAAGATATGGAGTATGTATTCTTTCACTATCTGCTGAAACCAGGTGGGGCAGTGATCCTTATCTCTGTGGGAGATATCCTTTGCTAATGGGCATCTGTTAAAAACCAGATGGGGTAATGGTCTTTATCTTTACCACAACCCATCCTTCCTCCAGGAGATATCTCCTGTTAATGGGCCATTGAGTCCTCGTGCATGACTGATAAAATTACATCATCCCATTGGGAGATTCTCCACCCAGAGGGAGGAGCCAAGCATTTCCTACCCAGATAAAAACTGAGATTTGGAACACCAAAGCAGCCCTTATCACTGGTTTCCAGAGGACAAAATTATTAAACATTTCTACAGGATCACTGCTTCAACAAGACCACTTCATCTGGACTGCTACCATCACCCTAACTAGTGGGGTGTCAGGTTGTATTCTGAGTCTGTCAGTGGTTTTCTTTTGTACTATTGCATGTATTTTATTTTTCTCTTTTTTCTTATTCAATTGTATTTCTGACTTGGAGTCTGTCACTGTTTTTGCGTTCAAAACCATTTCACTAGGCTAGGTTTATTCCAAGTTTAACAAGTAAGTTTAACAGTCTTCCTGAAGGGGAAGGAGTGTGTGGTGGTGTGGCAGAAAGAGCTGCAGGGAGGCTGCATCCCCCTGGCAGTGCCTCTCTCCAGTGCTGAGAACAGCTGGCATGGCAGATAGACCCCAGGGTGATCAGGTAACTGGGGGAAGAAGCTATGGCTTATTCCTGCTGGTAACCCCAAGACAGTCTGTTACAAGTCCTGGCCATTAGAAATGAGGCCATTTTTGTGAGGATAAAAAAAATCTCCTACCCAGGTTACTGACTCAGTAGGCTGCTTCCACTGCAGCTCAAGCTGGCCAGCTTATTTACACCATAAAATTGTGTCTTAAAATCTAAACTGAAAGCCTCTGTTTCAGCCTCTCTGGACATCCAGAGAAACAACACAGAAGAAAAGGATTTTATACCAAATTCCTATTTTCTGTCAGCAAATGCCTTCAGAATTACAGCTGAATAATTGCAGACAGATTGAAGAGCTTCATGGATGTTTTGAAGTTATATATATTGTCCACAGATGTTCAGCCCAGTGAATTTGAGTGTGTAATAGCCTGTGATGGAGCGTGCAGACCTATCAGTGTCCCTGGAGAGGACTCTGAAGCTATTTTACATTCTACACTGAGCAGGGTGTATAAAGGGAGATCCTGCTAAGCCAAGTCCCCAGGAGTTAAATTCCCAGTCAGGGTTTGAAGCTATTCAGGGTGTTACTAATAACAGAAACATCATTATCTGCAGCTAAACTCATTTACATTCTATATTTTGGAAGAAGAGAGTTGGGATTAGTTAGGAGAGGACTGTTCTTCCTCCCAGCCAAAGGGGTGAGCACTGGAGTAATGAGGTGTTACCCAAGGGACTTCTTGATTTCTTGTTCTCATGTTTATTGATTGTCAGCCTACATGGAGGACATGTAGCTACAGACTTGAACTTGAAAAAAGCTTCTTCTTGAGTGTTTTGACAGTCTGGCATGTGTCTTGTTTAGGTTTGAATAATTTAATAGCTATAGTTGTAAAATCAGTATAGCAGAACTTGTATGTTTTTCAGCAGGGATGTTGAAGAGTGCCAGTCTCAGAACTGACCCCTGAGCAGCACCACTTGCTGCTCCTTTCCTGTGGATATCAAGCCTTTGACCACAGCTCTTAGTGTGAAACCACCCAGCCAATTCCTGATCCACTGAGTGTTCCATCTGTCAAATCCGTGTTCCTCCAGTTCAGAGACAAGCATTTCAAACACCACCCACAGTGAGCTAATGCTGCTGAAGGGATTTCAAACACCAGCCAGCCTTTGCTGTTCACACCTGAGCACTTTAAAATATCAGCGCTACAGCAGCCCCGCAAATTGCCAGCACGTTACATCTTTTTGTTACAGATGTGGCAATGTCAACCAAGGAAGTTAATGACTCAGGCACCAGGAAATGGCCTTCCAGGTAGCAAATGTTCAGCAGACCACAGTACTCCATTTATAGCTCAACAGATGATCTAAAATGTCACCATTGCTCTGGAGAAAACAAAGTGCTGCACTATACCTCGCTGGAGGCCATGTGGGAAAGGAGTTTCCCTTGCTGGCTCAGGCAGTTAAAATTCCTGCTCATCTATTACAATGCATGTTGTCTTCAGCAGCTCCATGGCTTTGATAACAGTATAGGGTAATTTTCTCACTATGGGTAGTGGAAGTCAGGACTGGAGTAGGGGTGGTTTTTGGAATGTTTCAAGGCACACTGCTAGTCTCAGAAATTCTCCTGTGTCTTTGTGCTGCTGATCCTGTTTAACTATCTCAGGAACACATACAACCAAGAGAGAGGGAAAAGAGTTTGCCCAAGGCTCCCTCCAAGGCAAACAAACCAGACTGGTTTTCAGCCTGCTGACCTCTTTAGTACAAGGTGAAAAGCTGTTTCCAATACAATGAGATTGTGCATGCCTTCTGTAGCACACTCAGCTGGTGCTATTTTGTGTTAAGATCTACATCAAAGTTTCTTATATAAATTCTGTGGCATTCCTATGATATGTACCTAGCATGTGGGGACTATTTAACACAGGACATTGGAATTGTGTGAAGTAGCCTGAAACAAAATGAGGACTATATCTCAGAATGGTTTCACAAATTTAAACTTTCTCAGGCACTTTCATTGATGTTTATCTTCCTAGGGGCAAGTTCTAGGTGAGTGGGGATGATATGTATTTTCCCTCTTTTGGGTAGTTAACTACAATTGTTAACACAGTGGGGAAGCACAGTCTGGTTCTTAATATTCAGTTACACTTCGGGTCCACTTCTACCTATTTTTACCTCACTGCAGGTACATTTCTGGGTGTGGTGTCAGGAGGCTTTCCAGCTGGGATGGAGGGACAAGAGAGAGGAGCTTTGCTTTGGTTAGGTTTGTCTCAAGGACGTGGTTCCTGAAGTCCCCAGAGCTGCTCTCCCTGGTTTGCCAGGAGCACCTGGGGCTCAAAGCCGGGCAGCAGGATGGCTCATCCAGCCTAAGAACTGTTCCTGGAGAACCACATCACTTGGAGGCCAAGCTTCAATCCTCCAGGACACCTAATAGGTGCCCTGGCAATATGGACTGCCTGGGCAAAAAGGAAAGGTCTGGCTCTAGGCCCTTGGACTGCTACATTTTCCTAAAATGTTCCCAAAATATCACGTAACAGAGTGCTGTCCTGCCTGAGTTCCCACTGGCTCAGACATTATTTGACAGTCTTCACCTCACATTGTTCTCAGTTCCCAGGAGCATTCAGAGCTTCAAAACCTGTATGGATAGATTTTAAAGAAAAAAAAAAATGGAGAAGAAAAGAGGAGAATGCATTAGTCAGAGTTTAACAGTTGCTTTCCAGGAAAATGTCATGCTTTTGCAGGCTTGAAAGTTTTCCCTGGATACTGAGTCATTTCTGCAGTTATTCTGGGCCATCAGACCATGATACAGGGTTGTATTCTTCATGTGGTTGTATAACAGAAATAAGTTATGACCAGCTCATTCAGCATCTTGTGGATGATTTGGGAAAGTATGTGACAACAGCCACAGGTCAAGATAGTTGACAGTCAGGTTACATTATTATAACTTGCCAGAAACCAGACCAGAGGGCAACATCCAGGATGGCCAGACCCATTATGGAGATTTTTTCACCACAGTTTCCTGTACCTTAGATATCTTCTATTCTCACCTTTATGGGACATGGAAAGGAAATTGTTCTGGACAAGTTAAAAGCAGAGGCTTGAACTGTAAATAAACCTTTTGTTGGTAACAGGTTGGGAAGAATGGTTTAGATGCATTGATATTATTGCACCTGAAGGAGCACAGCAGTCTGATATCCTCCAATTAATGTAAATCTGATTGAAGCTTTGTATTTTTATGCCAGGGTCACAAGAGTAGAATCTTGTGTATAATTTATTGAAAGTCACCTTGTAAGGAAAAAAAAAAATTAGAAGAGTTCCCAGCCTTGCGTGCGAATAGAAAAGAAGGCCCTGCCAAAGCCTTTTGCTTTCATACATCACTGACCCACCTTTGCTCTCTCAGATTCCCCTGTCTCTGAACGAAGCCTCTGTATTTCTGACAGCAGAGGCTGTCTTTGAAATCTGCCTTTCTTCTTCTCTCCCCACTGTCACTCTGTGTTGTCCAGCCTTCAGTCAAGAGAATCAGTTTTAGTTCAGTACTAACATCTGATTTATGCTAGAACCAGCCAATTTCCTTCACTCTTTTCAGTTTGCTGAGCACCCCAGAGGCTGAAGGAGTTGTGTTGCCATTCACTCTCTCAGCCTTGGACACAGATCTTTTGTGTTCAACCCCTAGATATAAGCTCTTGCTGTGTGTGTGAACTGGAGAATATTCACATGGAAAGCAGAAAATTCTGTGAGAATTACTGGAAAACTTGGTTTAAAATTGTATTTATCACACTGTAATTTTCAAATCAAATAATAAAATCTTGATTTGTGGAAGTTCTTCTCTTTCACATGTATTCTGAACAGAAAAGTATTGAAGTAGGTTTCAAAATGGAAAGTTGTGAAGCACAACTGGATTAGAGTGATCATGCTGAAAGTTAGTAAAATCTTGCTGAAAATGTGGCTCTTCCTATCTGGTACTTTACATTGCACCCTCTCTTAGAAGGCTGATGCTGATCAAACTGTGTATGTCATGTGTACCCAGTAACACTGAAATTTTAGTGTGTTTGTGTCAATCTTGATATCATCCTAGTGGTCTCGACTAAACTACAGAGCTCACTCAATAATACGGTGCTCCCAGGTGAACAGCAGATCAGAAATGGATTTCTCCCTGTGTGTGAGCGAGAAGCTTTCCTGCACAAGAGTGCCTGGCAAATGGCACCCCAGGGTCTCCCAAATCAGGGTCTGGCTGGCTGCACCCCTTTGGCTCCCAGAGAAATTGATTGTGTAATTCCACTGGAGGAACAGAGTGAATGTCCTGCCTGCTGCTGTGGAATATAACAGGGAGGGATGGCTGGGCACCAACTCCTTGTGTCTCGTGCTGGGGCAGTTTCTGTGCTGGGAATGGCCCATGGAAAGTCCCATCCAGGAGTGTCCACATGGAAGTGTCCCACCAGGGGGGTTTGTTGGCAGGCGGGAGGGGAGCAGCTCTGCCCTTTGCTGTGTGCTGTATTCCTCTCGGGTCCTGTGCTATGGGAGCAGCTGTGCTCACATAAATTATGTAATACAACTGTTCTGGCATCTCTAGTCAGATGATCTCAATCACATCCAAATTTCCCTTTGTACTGCAGTTAGAATGGGGCTGGTATTTTGCTTTACAGAGATTGAAACCAAACAGGGAGGCCTCTTTAAAGGGCGTTTACATCCATTGAGTCTACTTGACATCACAGAAGTGTTACATAACATCCTTTATGTGCTGGATCATCTAACCTTCCTATTATAAAGTAGAAGAACAGCTAAAATACAGTAATTAATTTTTTAAAATAACAATAAAAGGAAGAACTGAAGAAAGATTATTTGACTATCAGAATTGCCAAAGTATTTATATAAGCTGCACTTGTTTCTATCCAACATGATCTAAAAATTTCTGGGAACATTCTCCTTGAAAAGAATGTCTAGGTTTGTGAGAATCCACTAGCATACAGTGAAATACCTTTGCAAGCTTGTGTGCTGAGCAATATCTTACAGTTTAGTTGCTTTCAAGCTATTTTGACATAAACTAGAACAACCTCTGGTTACTCTGACTCTTGCTTTATAAAGTATTTCAGTATAATATTATTTTTTAGCTGTTGAATGTGGACCACTTAAAAGTGACTTTCCATCATTCAAAAGGCAGTATTAATATTTTGCCAGTGATATGATTAAAATTAGTTTATTCATATTTTTCTAACAAGCTGCTTAATATTTTTTAAATGCAAATTTTCTGTCAGGTTCCATAAAACAAATCCAAGAGGACTGTAGATCATGCAATAGCCTGGGTTGGAAGGGGCTGAGTGTGTGCAATGTCCTGGGCTGCATTTGTGCTTGTCATTTCTACACTAGATAGTCATGACAGGCTTTCAGGTACTCAGACAAAAAAAGTTTGATTCATCCAGAGAGTGGAAGAGTGATTTATGGAAAGTGATAAAAGAACAAGAGAGGTGTGATGTGGAGGCACAAGGAATATTTTTCATTAGAGGAATGGAAATTGGGAAATGTGGAAAAGCGTTTGACAGTCCCATTATCAGGTTTCTGAATTTCCCAGCTGTTTTAACTGCTGTGCCATAAAATACAACTCTGCTCTACAATCTTGCTTTCATAAGTTGAAGCTCATATCGTGGCTGTAACAGCAGTTTTAGCAGCACAGCACAGGGTGACATACAGCTGTGGCATGAGCTGAGCAGTGCTAAGAGCAAACAGATCAATCTGCAAATGTGGGAATGCTAACGAGCCACGAGTGCTTGCTGAGCATCAGCGCTGCTCTGGCTGAGAACGCAGCCAATCCAGGATCAAAGGAGCATTTCCTTCACTTGCTACAAAATGCAACGTGTGTTTAAGCACTGGAAGGGTTTTATTTTGAGCTAACATTGGTGTTAGGTGGTATTTGCCCTCTTGTAATGCTGTCAGAGCCAAAGGTCTGGTGAAGCGATCTTCCCTGCCAGCTTCTCTCAGCAAATGTCTGTCCTTGAGGCAGGCAGAGGCCAGGCAGATACAGGGTGATTAAAGATGAAAAAATGCCTTTTCCAGGCCTTTCCTTGCAGCCTCCCCATCTGATTTTCTTTGTGGATTTGGAGGAGCACCCTGATGTTCACCTTACCTGTGCAATCTAATGTGAAAGTGCACACATTCTCTGCCTTTATTTGCAGTAGCCAAATACTGTGGTACTAAAAGCTTGTCATTTCAGTGTGCTGAGAGTGTCTTCATTTGTGAGACAGCCTTTCACCTGTGATGTATTGGTTGCAACATCTTAGCAACTGAAGCATTCTTGTTAAACTTCCATTTTCCTTAAACTATCTGCCCTGAAAGGTCAAAATACTTTAATTCTGAGGCAAGGCATCTGCCAGAGATTGGCTCACTGATTTGCCCATATACATTGTGAGTTTTCCCTGACTAATCTACCTATTCAGTGAATTGAAAATAATTAATGGAAGTCCTATGCCAAGTTTTCAGTTAAGTGCACTTGGTTGCAAATATTTTGGCAGGGTATACAGGGGGGAGTATTGCAATATCTGTAAGAAATTATATCAAGTGTCAGGTTCCTTCTGTGAGGTTTCACATAGAATAGATGCTCTTCACAGCAACAGTTAAAAGCCCTTGATCCTGTGCAGTGGGCCATTGCAAGTATGGATAATCCCAGCCAGCAGTTTTGTTCATGGGAAACTGTTCCTTTACAAAAGCTTGTGAGTGCAGATCTCCCTTTTCAGACAGCTCTGTGGTAGCAGTAGGATATTGAGAAAATCCTTTCACAAGGTGAGAGCAAGAAAGCTGCTGAGAGCTCAGACAGGGTCCAAAATGTTTTTGTTGATTTGTTTATGTTGCAGCTCTCTTGGCCATCCTTGTGAAGGCAAGGTGAGCCCCTCTGCCTGGGGTAGGGGCTGTCTCTGACTGCCAGAAATGTCCTGAACAGGGAGTGCCCGAGCCTATGAAATGATGTGTGAGCAGCTGTTCCCACAAACTGGCTGCTCTGCTACTCAACATAATTAGGAAATGGCAGGAAAGTCATCAGTGGGATGTATTTCATGGCAGCAAACCCAAGAAATGCTGTTGTTCTCCCATAATTTACCAAGTATGAGATCACATTTTGATCTCTCTCTACAGAGACATCTTGGCAGGCTGGGTGGATGGGCTGAGGTCCAGTAGGGTGAGGAGCCAGAGTGTGTCCAGGTGGCCAAGAAGGCCAAGAACACCTGGTCTGTATCAAGAATAGAGTGGCCAGCAGCACCAGGGCAGGGACTGTCCCTGTGCTGGGCACTGCTGAGCCACACCTTGAGTGCTGTGTCCAGGTCTGGCCTTGGGTGCAAGGAGACATTGAGGGGCTGGAGAGGGTCCAGAGAGGGAATGGAGCTGGGGAAGGGTCTGGAAAACATCTTCTGAGGGGGGGCTGACAAAGCTGGGGGTGTTTAGCCCGGAGAAAAGGAGGCTCAGGTGTCTCTCTACACCTCCCTGAAACGAGGTCATAGCAGAGGTCAATATCTCCTGCTGTGTCTCAAGTGAAAGGGTGACACAGGTGAGGTTCAGAGGAGATATTTGACTTTTTTTCTCACTAAACAAGTGGTGAGGCATTGGAATAAGTTGCCCAGGGAGTGGTGAGGTTGCTGTCCCTGGAAGTGTCCAGGAGGCCTCTGGATGTGGCACCTGGGGATGTGGTCTAGGGCTGGTTGTGGTGGAGCTGGGTTGGGGGCTGCACTGGATGACCTTGAAGGTCTCCTCCAACCTTGATAATTCCATGATGCCTTCAGAGAAAAAAGAAATGCAATTTTGGTCCAATGCTTCTTTAGTTTTCTCTTTTCTTTACAAATGAACAGGATTTAGATCTGAATGGAGAAGGGACAATAGTATTTCTCAAAGAGTTTAGGCATTAAAACATAAACTTTAACAAATGAATAATATACTGAAGATATTTGTGATTTATTTAGTCAGCTCTATATGCTAAATGTGTACAACCTGATGCAAAACTCAGGGGAGTCAGTCCCATTCTAATGGCTTCAGCATAATTTGAACCAAGCATTACCAGGAAAAAGAAAATTGATAAATAATTTATGTGAAAGCAATTCCATAAAATCTTGACAAGTTGTTCTCATTATGTGATGTGTATACATTGTATTCACCAGTGCCAAACACATTTTATAAAGTGTATCAACTGTTCAAAGACAGTTTGTAAACAGAAAATTTTAGCCTTTCCACCCACCCGTTGTGTGGGTGTCACTTTCAGGCACATCATATTTTGGAGAAAGCCAACATTTTTAAGGGGCAAGAAATTAAAACCAAATGTATCATATTAAATGTGATTAAAATTAATTTTTAACAAGAAGCAGGAACTTAGATTGAAATCCTTTTTTGTCTTTGAGAAGACTGATTTATTGAATTTTGTAATTAAGAGCAATAAAACACACCTTGTTGAAAGAATTTTGTTTTTCAGCAAGATTACAAATTTGGCTGATACAACAGGAAAGGTGACATCAGATGGGGGCATATGTGGGAATGTGTCTCTTGGGTTAGAAAGTAAACAGACAAAGATAAAGTATACAGTAAGCAGATTAAAATATCTTCAAAACTGTGTATTTTGCTACTGTTGCCCTGCAGTTCAAGGACGAATTAATTAACTGCAATCCCATGACCTTTTTCTTCATGGAAATGTCTGTCTGGTTGATCACAAGGTCTTGTGCCATCTTAATTTTTGAGTCTGATGACAAAAATCCGAATTACTAGCATTTGCCATTTTATAATAATAATATAATTGCTGCCATTTCGATGCTTCTGTCCTGAGAGGCATCTGTTAATGCCTGAGCAATCACTGATAAGAGTTCAGATCTTGGAGTCACTCTAAGATTTTTGGTTGCCTCATCTAAGAAAAGACTTTTTACATTTGTGCTAGCAAGAATTTTTTTTCAAGAGCTTGAACAGCTAATTTATTTTGCTAAGTGAAGGGAAAGGTTTTTATTATTTTAAGGAAAACTCAAGCAGATGCTCAGCTGTTGCAAACAGAGCAGTGTGGTTTTATCTGTTCCAATGGGACTGTGATGATTACTGCTGATCATTGCTCAAGTCTCTGTGCTTTTTGTGAAATGTTGTTCACATATAAAATATTCTGAACTGTAGTCTCTCACATCAATTAGCTTCTTTACAAGGGGCAGTAATTGCATTTGTCCATGAAAGCATATGGATCAGAGGATGATTGTAGGCAATTAAATTCTTTTTTTGAAGCTCACTGAATTATACAACCTGAAGCTCCTTTTTTGTCTGATTTTGATGGATTAAGTTATTTTTCCTACTTTAATCTTAAAGTAAAACTGTATATATAATACAGTCATACTTAAAACCCTTTTGTCTTGACTACTTATTTAATTCTTAAATATCCACTCTGACAAGTTAGGATCTATAACGTTTAGTTGAGAATGATGATTTATTAGATGTTGGATGTACATCTTGCCCTCTGCCTCCCTTCTTAGAGCTATCAGTTTTAAAACAAGTGGGAAAACTCAGAACTTTATAATTTAGGTTTTACAATTTGCAAAATTTAAAAATAAATTCTGGTTTTGTTCCACTCAAAGCTGTGCACATATCATTGTTTGAGGACCTTGCAGCTCGACTTCTCATCAGAGGAAATACCATGCTCAACTATCCATGTCAAGCAATATAACTGGGCAGATGTGTTAAAATTCTGGTGAACGAGGTGTGCCAGAAGATGATAGGAAAAGCTCCCCTTCCTGAGGCAACAAGTCATGGTCAGTGTGCCCCAGATCAAGCCAGAAATCCTTGAACAGCTCTGAAGGCAACAGCTTTTGTACACTGTTGCATAACTCAAAGACTGGGTAGGATATGCTGGTTCCTGGGGATTTGGCATGAGAAGGAGCAGGGAGGATTTTGGCTCTGCAGTTTGTGTGCCACTGCCTTTGTCCACGCTCAAAGTCCTTAAACAGATGCTTTCAGCTGCCACCTCTTGTTCAGCGTAATGCACTTTCACAAAGTATAGAATGTTAAACTCCAGCAAAAGTTTGGCTGATTGTGACTTAAATTGTGTAATAGTGTGCACAGAATCTGTAAAAAGGAAGACAGTATGATGCTGAATATCAAAGGAGGATTTAGAAATGATTCGTGCTCAGGCAATCACCCAGGCAGGACACAAATACTCTTGGAGGATATGGAGACTGTCACAGAAAATCAGACAAAGCTACATTTAGACTAGATATAAGGAAGAAGATTTTTACAGTGAAGGTTGTAAAACATCATCAGAAGTTGCCCAGAGACTTGCAGCCAATACCTTCAGAATCAGGTGAGAAAGGTCTCTCAGCTGCCAGGTTCACACCCCCATACAGTATTGAATATTATTGATGCCTGAAGAGGTCCAAAGCATTTTGATAAAGTCTCAGGACTTCCACTGCATTACTGCACCCCCAAAGCTATCAGGGGGATTAGGGAGGTGAGCTGACCTGCTGGTACAATAGGCAGCAGATGAGCATCTTGCTCAGCTGTGGCTGGGACTGTGCAGCCACACAGCATGCAAGGGACATGGTGAATATTGTGAATTTCTGTGCTCAGGTGGGGCAGGAGTGCCAGGGCAGCCTGGTGCAGGTCCTTGGTGACATGACTGGGTTTTTCAGAAGGACAGCACTGTTCCTGTGGAAATCACTCCCACTGCTGCATATCCACAGACACAGGAGTGTGTGTGTGGTTAATTACAACAGACCATTGCCTGATGGCACTGGGATTGGAATGAAGGTCCAACATTCCTAATGACTGTCAGACATCATTTGACCCTTTTCTCTGGGGAATCAGAGGTGGCACTGCCAATTTCTTCTATTTCAGCTTCTGTAATTAATAAGACTGTTGAGGTAAGCACCTTCTCTGACTGTGTTGGGATGCAGGTATACAAAATGTACATGGTGTTTGTGAGTAATCCTGCCTCATGGACAGAGCTGCATTCCCTGGTGCAAGGATATCTTGCCATGTGAGATAGCACAAGTTCGGTGTGTTTGTTTTTTGTTTCAATTTCCCTTCCTCACACATTGTCAGCTAGCCTCAGGAGAGGCTTGGTTTTACACTCAAACAGCAGATTTACATGGCAGCAATTTGTCAGTTAACCTACAAGGAGCAGGTGTGATGCTTCAGCTCATAACAAGGATGTGATTCCTGGCTGAACAAAGCCTGACATGCTCCTGACTGGCTTGTTTACACCAGCAGCTCAGCCAAGCTCTCCAGATCCTCACGTTAATTGGGAGCTGCAGCCAGAAGGTATCTGGTGTCTCTGTAAATTGCTGCTGATTGAATGACTGAAAATGAAACTGAATCTCTGCCTTAAATGTGGTGGAGTAAGAAATGCAGGCTGAGCCCACAGACTTGTCACTCCTGCAGCTCCAGCTCTGGGACAGGGAATATCCCCATAAAACTGCCCTGTTCTGCTGTCTCTGGGGGTGCTGTGGCTGACAGATGTGCAGCAGTGGCACAGATGTGCAGCGCAGTAAATGCAGCACTGCCAGCTGGTAACCAGCTCTGTGTGCTGCTACTGGCTGTAAAGCAAACCTCCAAGTTAGCAAAAACTCTTGGAAAATCTCTCTTTTGAAGGTCAGGTCTGCCTGTAACCTCTGGTGCTTTTCAGCCATTTTAAAGTGCTACCTCCTCATCAGTCTCAGTGTTTCAAGCACTTTTCTTCACTTCCTTATTTTTGATTACAATGTCAGTCTTTGGTCTTCTGACTTGGTGTTCATAGTTAGGTCTCTTTTCATTCTCCTTCCAGTGCTAATTTTCTGTTCTTTCAGGCCCCTTAAATCCACACCTTTGTCACTTTCTTGCTTCTGAAATCCTGACTTGAATTTTGGCATCTCGTTTTGACAACTGCAGTCTTTCTTGTCTTTTAATTTTTATTTCCAACACTAAAACAATAGCAGAAAACCCTCTACTAAGCCTTGTATGCCAAATTTAATTTTTCTTGAATAACTTCCCTCTCTTTAAAACTAATCTGAGGTTCACTACAGTCTTTCTCACTAGCACTGAATATTTCATTGCGATGTTCTTCTTATACCTTTCATCACATCCCACCTATTTTTCCTCTTTTTGAGGCTTGAGTCAAAGTGGAGCCCACATTTCATGGCTTTAGTGGCTTTTGATCAATTCCTAAAGCCCTTCCTCCTGTATCCACAGAGAACCTCTTTCCCAGTCTGTTGCAAATGTCATCTCCCTCTTTTCTCTCTTATACAATAACAGGAGGGAATGTGTTGCTCTGTGCTTGTTAAGCCTTGTGCAACTCTTCAAAGTATACAAGAAAATCTCATATTTATCTATTTTTAATAGTATTGGATCTCCAATCCTGTTGGCTCACCTCAATATAAATGCAACAGAAAATGCTCAATATATTTGCTTTGCCAGGATGAGAAAATTAATATTTTATTTCTTTTATTAAATAAATAATGTTTTGCAGGGCTACCATCCCTTGAGATATAGAGATACTGCATTAATTATCACCCTATTCCCTTCAATCCTCCCCATGAATTAAAGGAGAACCACTGATGTACTTTTTTTTGTTGTTTTTGATTAAACAAATCCTTTGAGAATTTATTTCAACCTCAGACGAATTTGTGAAGCTCACCATTACTTCTGAAGGTGTTTTTTTGCCCTCCCTTGGACAAATGTGTCCCTCAATGCAAGTCTGCACACCTGTGGTAGCACAGGCTCAAAGGTAGGGAGAGCAGTGCTAAGTCTCCAGCTCTTGCAACTTCTTTCTCTAAATCTCCCTTTATTTTGGCCTCTTTAATAGCTCTGTTAGCATCTTTATCACATCGGGGCTGTCACTCCAGTGAGTTCTCCACATGTTCCTCCCTGGCTGCTCTGCCACGTTAATCTGCTGGAAGCCATCTATCCACTCACTGCTGCACTCCAGGGTCTTGCAGAACACTTCGGAGAGGGTATTTATTTAAACATTACCATAAATGCAAAATGAATGTCATGCTTCTCACAAAATGGCCTTGAGTAGGTTCATTTTATGAAAAGCTCTCTGTGAAATCTCACTGTGTGCTAAAAGAGCAGCAAAATGTTTTGGGGGAAAGTAGAGAGCAGATAGGGAATTATCAAACACTAGGAAATTAATCATGGCTGATTTTCCTAGCTCATCAATGCCTCAGAAATATTAATGCTCTTGCAGAATTTCTTCACCTCTCAGCAAACCATTTAATATGTTTTAAACAGTACTGAAAGAGTCACCCAGTGTCTCTCAGGTCTTAGACTTCAAGACTATTTACTCTTTTTGTACCAAGCCATGGTGAATGTAAAATCAAAGCAGCAGAAATCAAGCTCAGGACTCCTGCTCCCTACAGATGAAACAAAGGCTGATGCAACCTGGAGTGATTAAAGAAGAGAAACCCACTGGGACACTCTTGGATATGGAGTTATCTTTAAATACACAAATCTGTCCCATTTAGATCAAAGTTAATCAGAAACTGAGAGTTTTTGTGGCTGGGGAAAAATTAAGCATGCACTTGAATGTTTTCCTAAATTGAAACACTGTTTTCCTTCAGTTAAGGATGGACATCTTGGAGGAAACCAAACCTCTAGACTATTTATAATGGAATGTTTAATGAGAATGTATGTCTTCATGGATAAAATGGCACAAATTGAGATTAGTGACAAAACTGGAGATGTATTCCTACTTTCCACTTACACCACAGTTATATTTTGCATTTCTAAAACTCCATGAACTTGTGGTAGTAATTTCTAATAGTAATTAGTAGTAGTTAATTTAACAGCTGTACATTATTAAATAATTAGCCTGTATATAAGTTATCATAATTTTCATATGGTAAGATGTGATTTTAATGAGTTTTTCTACCCATCTTCATTAATGTATGATGTGGTTACTGCTTGCTGGATGTTGCTTTCCAAATTGTGTATATTAAATCTTGTCACTCAAACAAATGGAGATTATAAAAGGGAGTCTTAACACTGTTTCTTGGCCAGGGGTTTTTAGCAGCACTAGTGAAAGATTCTTTATGACAGATATAAAGACATGTTACTAAAATACTTTGTCTTTCTGGAAACCTATCACAGTCTATAAATGTTTCCCAAAATAATGCTGAGAGCATTCTGATATTGCCATCCTAACATTTTTTTCTTGTCTTGAAACAAACCATAGAAAATCTTTGGTTTGGACTGTCAGGAATAACACTCACCCCTAAAGCGAGATATTTGACTTCCATCTGTTTGGGGGCTGGTTTTTACATTTTTTTTTTAATTTTTTGTGCTTCAAGTCTCCTAATTTTTTAACTAGCTTTTTCTTTTGAAGGAACCTTATTTAACCTTCTTTCTGAGTTTTGAGTATTCAAGTGAAACACAAAGAACCAGCAACGTGCTAGCAAAAGGATTAGCATAATTTAGAAAGAGAAATTCATCCTCTAACTCTAATGGAAAACCTGCTAGCAACAATTTGATGTCTTTCTCCATGTTGTGTTATCCCTCGAGCAGTTATTAATTTACTTTGCTGTGTGAATAACCATGAGCTTCCTAACTTGGTTTTTCTGGCTGTGGCACTCCCTCAACACAGACCCTGCTGCAGAGTCTTAGCCTGAGAAGGTCACCTGAGCTTTGTGATCATTCTTTAATTCTTTCTTCCAGAGATCATGTTGGTGCATCCTCACTTAGGATCACAGGAGAAAGCCTCCATGGGCAACTATTTGGGGTTATTTTTATTCAGTACCTTAAGCCAGTTGCATATTTTGTGCTTTATTTTCCATTCGTGGCCTTATTTTCCAAAATGGTTTTGTTTTCAAAAACATGAAAACAAAATGGGTAAAATGCACACATTTCAATAATTCTCTAGGCTTTTTAGCTTAGTGTTAAGACATATTTTGGTAACTGAAATGAAAAATAATGTGTCTTAAAGGTTCTGCAGATCTGAAGCTAATAATAAATACACTGCTGTTTACAGAAGTGAGCAGTAATTTGGGGCACATAGGAATAGCAGAGTCCAGCTCCCAGCAGCCACCAAGCTCTGCTTAGCAAAAGACAGATTTGTTCAGCAGGTGCAGTGGATCTGCCAGGCACAAGCACAGATCCAGCCTTCCCACCTGGCTGAGACCAGAGCCAGGATTTCCCAGGACTGATGTTAGCTCCAGTGAGGAGTCAGTAGTTTTATTGCTAATAGCTGAAAGGGTCTCCAGAATGTCTGTCTTACAAAAAGCTGTCACTGTTTGAGGAATAGTTATTGTGGGGTAGAAACAAGAGACACACATCCTTTTAGGGAAAACACTGATTATAAAGGACATGAGAATTCCTGGCCTCAGTGTTTTCAGCTGAGGGAGGTTCTGGAAAAGACCACATTTTCTATTGCAGGGGATGCACATTGTCCTGTCACTTTTGGTTTTAAAGTTTAAAAGAGGAATAAGGGAGAGAGGAAGGTTCAAACATAGAAGTCCAGAGAAATATGCTTTTAATATATAGAAACTAATCAAGACTAAGAACTCTTAGAGTTATCTCCCTGGGTAAACCAGGTCAAATTCACCTTTTAGCTGTACTGGAATGACTTCTCTTTGTGTAGGAGGAGAGGGATCTATTTTGGAGGTATCTTCCTCTGCTGAGGAACTGATAAAATACCAAAGGTGTTTTCTTAACGGAGCTTACATTTCACCATCCATTTATGTAAGGAGGATTGATACCTTTTTTTGACAATCTGTCATGAGGTAACACTTCTAAGGAAGTGCCAAAGATCTTTGAGCACTGATTTAAAGAAATATCTACTTCAGCACTTGAAATAAGGAAGAACAAACTTTCCTTCCCACAAAAAACCACAGCTTGGAAGAGCATAGAGCTGAAAATATATGCTGTCCTTCCATGAGCAAATACCACCAGCTTTACTGTAGAAAAAGCACTATGTTCATTGTCACAGCTGTAAAAACTGTGATGTTCTATCTAGTAAAACCTCCTCTTAATTTACTTTTGTTTGTAAATCTTTCCATTGTTTCTCTCAATGAAAACATTTTTTTTCCAATTCCTCTGCATTAAGGACCCAGTGAAATAAAAAAGAATTATTTGTACTATCACAGTCACACTGGGTTTTCTTAGATAGTGACAAAAACCAGCATTTGTTTTGGATGTGGTGTGTAGTAATGCATGACTGCTTACAATAAGTACATACAGATTTATCACCTTTATTGATTGCATTGTTGTCTCTACTTTTCGTGCCAAGTTCTGCTCTGCTTTTCTTTGCCTTGAGGAGCTCCAGATGCAACTGGATGCAAACAGGGCCTGAGGTGAAGAGTGGGAAATCCTTGCCAGCTGAGTCACAGGGTAGGATGCTGCTAGGAGGGAGCTCATGTGGAGCCCATCAGTCAGTGCTGCTTCATTAGCGTTAGAAGGAGCAAAAAGAGATCTCTAAAAGTCTTTGAAGACCTCATATGGTAAAATATCTCCCCTGGGTTAGCACCATGTGAGCCTCTGTTCTTTTCTGTGATGTAAAACCCTAGCTTGTCTTGGAGTCCAGCATACTGTCAGGAGTAATAGGGCTTTGGTCAGCATGACTTGTCTCTGTATTCCTTCTCTTCCTTCTTTCTGCAAAAGCACTGGGGTTTTCTGGATAACCTGCTACTTTATTAAGGTGTAGGCTGGCTTTGTGCTAAATGTTTTGCAGCAAGAGTGAAGGGCAGTGCATCCTTCCTTGTATGAAGTCATGACAAGTCAATATGAGTTCTTAGATTCCTGTTTCCCTAAAAGTCCTCCTCCACTAGTCATTATTATTTTTTTTGCCCTAAAGATGAGTCTTTCCTGATGAAAAAAAATCTTGTTAAAACTGGCATTATAATATCACACACGCAAACTTTGCATTAAAGCAAGTGGACTGGCAATAAACTCCTGTTTCCATAAAACATCCTAAATCATGTGTTGCTAAATCCATCACGTTTCCAAGCAGTACTGCTGCTCCAAACAGCACAGGCTGTTACCAGCTCCGTGCTAGACCAGCTGCCACATTCCTGGCTGGAGACTGGCAGGGCAGGGCACTGGGGAGGAGGAATGGCTGGTGTGAAGGGAAGGAACTGCAAACATGCTTTTAACCATGGTTAGCTCCATAAACAACCTTGTACCTGTTTGTCTTCTCAGCTCTGGTCCTGTTGCATGAGCTCTAGCATTGGAGCCCCGTCCCACCTTAAAATATTTCTCTTCCCAACACTGCAGGGATGTTGGGAATTATCTCTCTTGCTAATCATGCACAGGTTAGAGTCTGTAATATTGAAATGCCTCCTGTGCTGCTGAGTATGCAGGAATGCTAAGACACACTAAAACTAAATCCAGATTTTCCAAGACCCAGTTATGGTTCCCAAAAAAATAAGAGGCAACTTTGGTCCAAATGATAAATGCCTGGCAGGATTTTCTAAATGCCACTAGTCCCTTATTTCCCAAGACTCAATTCAGTGCAGCAAAGCCATGGCCAGAATGCTCTGCAGCAGTAAGCCACTATTTTTGGATATTGGCAGTGGGATAAATATAATTTTGCTTCCCACTTGACAGTGGCTAAAGCAGGGCTGTTTTACTGTACACTAGACACTGATACTGTGTACAAAATATGGCATGCACAGGAAGATGCTGGGCCATGAATTATAGGTGCCTCTTCAGGCAACCAGTGTATTGGTACAACCTAGCACCAAAATGAACTACAGAGTATTATCAGTTCTGGGGGAAATTCTGGATTAATTTCATTCCAGATGGTTACAAGATTAATATATTGAAAAAATTGCTCCTTGTCCTTTCTTAGCTGCATTCTGTTCACTCTAAAGGAGCACTAATAATTTCATAGTTAATAGTGGGAAGTGTCCTGTGGAGGCACACAGCCAAAGCAAAGCTCCCGTGGATGGTGTAATAATGTGAGCAGGGTGGAGTTTGGACTTACTGGGAAGTCCAGGACCTTTAAGAAACTTGACTCTAACACCTTGTATGTGTATACACAGAGATTCTTCCTTCTCTGAGTTACCTGTCAGATGGTTTATTTAACAGGCTGCAGTGATGTGGAGAGTGTCTTAACTGGTCATCAAAATATAGAACCTGGGAGAGAAATTTGCAGTCAAGATGAACAAAAATCAGTGAGTAGCTTCAGATGGCAGAGAAGGTTCGAGCTGCAATATCCGACTTGTTCAAGTCACAGGAAAAAACTTAACAATCTGGTTGTTCTAAAAGCAGCTTCTTTGTCTTGAATAATTGATTTTTTTTTTTTTTTTGAGAGAGAGAGAGAAGCAGATCTACTACTGTTCAGAACTTTTTCTACTCAGATTTAGGGCCCTGATTTTCTGTGAACACAGAATTACACAATACCAGCTCTCCTGGTTGCAGAGAAAACAGGAATTGAGTGCAGCTGGGGCAGTATCTGCCTCCCAGCAGAGGAGATATCACATATCTGTCACTAAATTGCACAGGGGGAGCAGGAGTGGGGACTGGTGTTCTAGCTGGAAGAGGGGTCAGTGCCTGGCCTCTCTGCTGGCTCTGACTGATTTTGAGAAGAGAATCTCAGCCAGATGGTTTTTTCCTTTCTGAGCCAGTCTACGGTCCAACTTTCCTGAAAGGAAATTGGATACTTGTATTATCTAGGAACAAAGCAGTGTGTTGTGTGAGACCTGCTCACTGTAGATAATCCAAAGGACCATTTTTACCTGAGACCAACGAGTTCCTTCCCCAGTACCTGCCTGGCACCAACAGGTGAGAGCAGTGTCTGTGGCAGGAGCCCAGAGCAACCCCTGAATCTCTGGAACCAGCACTAAAGGGTGCCTGGACTGGGCCAGAAGAAAAGTGATGGTGTAGTGACCTCTTAAACTGAAGGAGATTATCAATTATCAGTTTCTGCTCATAGAATAAATGTGTGGCACTTTTATAAATACAGGTATGCAAAGTTGAAGTGAGACAGGTGATCCTGAGTCAGGATCTTGTTTTGGTTTAAAGCTTTCTGTAATGCTGCTTTTACTCCTCCCCAGCTCAGATTTAGAAGAGGCAATGGCAGTTGATTCCTGAATGAATTTAATGCTGTTTAACAGGTTTGCCTTAGGAACAGGGAAATACTCTGTATTCACACAACTCGAGTGAGGAGGAACCTTGCAAAATTATGTAAAATCTTGTTCTATGAAAGAGTCACAAACGTAGCCTGTTCATTTCAGCTGTGAATGTCTCCATTCAGTTACTAAAATGTCTCTGTGGTGTCATTTATCAACTCTGCAGCATATGAATCATTTATCATGGATTTCTCTGTGGTCTGAATTTCTGTTGGACACTGCACCTTGTACCCCACTTTTTCAATGATGCTTAGAGCTATTTGTGCTAATTTGTGCTTTTATCTTCCTCCTGTCACACTTATCCTTTCAGAACTTGTTTTGAACAGCTTTCCAGAAGGAACCCTGCAGAGATGTGACCCTTTTGGTATGTCTGTCTAATACTGACCATCTCTCCATATATTTCACCTCCTACTGATGCCTCTGCTAAACCAAGAAAGGCTAAATGGATACATAATTCATCAGAAATAAAGGACTGTAGAAAATAATAGTTTGCATTCAAAGTGCAAGAGAACTGCTCATTGGTCGAGTTATTCTTTGCAGGTCTTATATTTTATTACAAAGGGAACTGATTTTAACCTGTGGACATCTGATTTAGAGACTGAGGTCTCCAGGCAGGAGTAACACCATCCATCATGATATTATAGGTGTTTATAGTAATGTTCCTGCTCTTTTACTTAGATTCAGGCAGCAGGTTTGCACTAGAACAACTTTAACAAGGAATTGCCCAGCTGTTTTCATGATTTATCCCCAGAACTGCACATCCACTCGCACTCTCCAGTCCTGAGTCTCACAGTGCTGCACCATTTCTTCTGTGAAGCCTCTCACTGGGAAGCAGCTGAGTTCTAACCTCCAGGTCTGAGCCATGCTGGAATGCTTGGGAAGTTTTGTAAAGGGAAATGACTGTTCCAGGCAAATCATGATTAAATAATAAAAATCTGGTCAGCTCAGCTCACAGAAACTGCATGTTCCATTGAAAGATGAAATATTCAGTGCTTTCCTGCCAGTGGCTTCCTCATATTCAGCTGGTCAGTAAAGTTTGTATCTGGGAACTTTGACACTTGCTCATACAGTTGTGGGATTTTGGTTTTTGTAGTAGTGTCCAAAATTCTTTTAAAGACCCTGTGTTTCAGCTGTGTCTAAGCAGAATAGGAGAAGGCCAGTTTAGGAGTCTGTCCCTTTTACTCCTCAGGACTTGGCTCCACAGATCCAAGCCTGACCAAAGTCTCTTGGAAAAGCAGAAGGTGTTAAATGGGTCCTTTTCCCTGTGGCAGCACACCTCTTCTTCAGTATTGCCCACTGCTTCCATCCATTAAAGACTTTCAACATGACATCACACATTGCCTCCTGCTAAATTACTGTGCAAGGCCCCTTTGCCTGCCCAAATCACCAGCTCCTGCCTCCTTGTGTGCTGCACAGAGGCTTTTTGCAGTCACAACAAGGATGGCATGTTATTGAGCAAACTATTTTTCATGGGCTTCCAGAATTCCTTTGAAATTATTTAGTTGGCAGATGTTTCAGGAACTGTAGGAGTGCAAATTTTCCAGCATGATTGCTTCTTGTCTGGGGACCTGGTAGTGGTGTTGCTGGGTGTTGTCACATAAAACTTTATCAGGTTGGTCAGTATTTAATGGTTGCCATGCACTCATCACTTCCTAGGGTTGTTGAGTCCTCTTAAAATCAGAATGAAGAAAAAAATTTTTTTTTTTTTTTTTTTTTTAAATAGGCCTAGGGAGGCAATGCAGCTTCCCTTGAGGCAGGTGTCAGTGAAGTGCCTGTCTGAAGTGGTGCTCAGTGCTGTGGGGTGTTCAGGTGATGTCTTGGTGCCTCTCCAGCAGCAGGGCTGCTCTCACAGGGGGTGAGGGTGGGCAGCAGGGAATGCTTTACTGCAATGGTGATGCATTCAGATTTGGAACCAGCTTTGCCAAGCCATTATCTGGATGTCTTTGGGTAAATTTCAGGATTTGACATCCATCAAGCTGCCTGACAACACTAAGCCTGCTTTTGTGAAATGTCTCATAGGATAGAGGCATAAATCTGAGTTATCTTCATAACAGGGATATTGAGTTATGTTTCACAGAAGAAGCCACAAACACAGAGGCTCTGGAAAGCATTTCTGAGAAGAGAGACCTGAAATACAGCTCATTAATAAAAACAGTGTTGCTGTAATACATAGCTCTAACTTTTAGCAGAAAGAAAGGAATGGTTTTAGGATTATCTCTTCAGGACACACATTTATGAGACTCCTGGGGACATGCAGCTCCTTGTGTAGAAGATGAACAAAACTTTAGCAGATCTCACCTACTGCTGAGGTTGAAAGAACTATAAGCATAATCAAGCTTAGCTGAAACTGATCATTCTGGCCCTAGCTTGTTACCTGTGCTAATTAGAAACAACCCCAAAATGTCAAGTTTATTAGACCTGATTGTTTGTCATGTTACTACAGCAATTCTTCTGTATGTCACTTCTATACAGTGATGCCATCTGGAAACTGATGGCATCTCACCAGCACAAAATGGATCTGACAAGAGGGAATCAAGACTATCACTGTGTCTTGTTTCTTTGAGTTGTGTTGCTGTTGTGACTTGAATAAAACATTTGTTGGCATTTAATATAAAATACCCAAGATTCTGCACTGGAACATAAAGCTCACATTTTCAGTAATTATACTGAGATGTTCTTTCCATTCATCAGAGAAAGCATATATTACTCTGGAGAAAACTGGTTCCAACAGATTAAAGTACACTTGAGGCACTCATCAGGGTGTTTCAAGTCATTCTGTCTTTAGAACTTTCTAGCTTTTTGCAAAAATTTTGGAATGGACTGAAGTAAATCACGATGTGAAAGAGCACCAGGTTGCAGCCTGTTCTATAAAAAAAACCTGACCAAGTTTTTTCTCAAAATATTGGTGTTCTGGATGTGTAATTGATTTATTTTTATTTAAATCTTGTGATGCATTACTTTGCTTTTCACATAACACGAGAATTATTGAATGGAGTGGAAAAGCTGTGATGATACATTGATGAGGCTGCTGGCCAGTGCTGTTAGAGCACTCACAGATTTTTACCTCTTTGAAAAGAAAACATAATGGGAAGCTCAGACCCCACTGATCCCTGCTGTATCACCTAGTCTGACTGCAGGCTCCCAGATTCTAAGTGCATTAACACCTAGAGCAGTTAACCCTCTGGTTTTCTGGGGGGGTTAGAGACAGGCACAGCAGTGTGCCCTGGACACATTTAACTGTCTGTGAATCAAAGATCCAGTGAGGGGATGAGGAACAGGGTACCATGTGGTGACCAAGAAATAATCACCTTTTTTCCTAAAGAAACCTATGGATAGCTGAGGTAAAAAACTAATCCACTTGCTGGTTATGCTAAAGAAGAAGGAAACAGTGTGAAAACCAATTAATTTAATATGTTAGGAAAAGGGGAAAAAACCAAGGCTTTGTAAGTGGAAAGAGAAAAAGCCTTGTTGGTTGTTAACGCTTTCTTTTCTTGTTAAAAGAACAAATGCAACTTTGCCAGGGTTTTTGCTCACAGGTATCCAGGAACTCAAAAATTTGTAAGAATATTATCCTAAAAATAACCTTAATTACTGCAGAACATATATAATGCTTTCTAGAGGCACTGCTTCTTAATTCATCATAGCTAATCATTACCTGGTAGTTAGGACCAAGCTTTTATTTACTCTGACTAGATGGTAGCTGCTCATCTGAGGGGAAAAATACTGTTTAAATTGGGCATGTTCATCAATGCCGTTGAGCTTTTGGGGGCTCGACCTAAGCTGGTCCCAAAATGAGGAAGGGGCAAGCAGAGTTAAAATCCTGTGCTCACAGCCATGCTCTGCCCCTTGGCTGGTGAGCAGAAGGTCTCTGCAAGCAGGGCAGCACTGTGGCCTTTGAGGCCACCAGAAGGGACAGATCACACCTGCTGCTTTATTCTCTCTGACAAACCTAATCCTGCCTGATCACCCAACAAAGCTGAGCCAGAGCAGTCTTTCTGCAGGGGCTGTGGGAGTGGTGTCCCAGCAAAATTCCTTTGTACTTCTTAAAGAAACTCAGTTTAATAGTTCCTTCCATTCTCTCCTCATTTCTCCTCTGTTTTCCCTGTCACTTAGACCTTTCCTTGCTGAGACAGTCTGTGATTGAAGATGAAAGTGAGAGAAACTTGCATTCCTGGAAAACAACTAAAGCCACTCATGAGCAGTGGATGTAATGTACTGTGGACTTGCAGGAATTATAGGTTCTAGATAACATCCTGGGAACCTCTTTTTTTTATTTCAATAATAAAATGGCTGTGACTTCAAGGGATCACCTTCTCCATGCACAAAGAAATGCTGACATGGAGCCAGGTCAGCATGAAATGTGTATATGGTGTCTTAACAGCAATAAACAACTTTATTTCCAAGCAGGAAAGGGTTGTTGCATTCGTGTTATTTTTGAGCTTTTCTTATTTGTTTGGTTTGTTTGTATGTTTTGTTGTTGTTGATTTAGTTGGGGTTTTTTAATGGGAAGGTTAGGCTGATTGATCTATGAAGCAATTTTAACTGAATATTAAATCAACCAACCATGTGTAATTTTGAGTACTAAAGGGAGTAGCATATGGATATTTTTGTTAAGTATCTTAACTATGAAACAGTGCCTCAAGTCCAGCCTTTACATCCTTTACTTCACACACAAAGAGTAGTGGAACTTGCAGAAAAGTAGATATTTTTGTGGATTGCCAAGATACTTTTATGAGAATCAGCATGGGGGGAGCCACTCACAGAAACAATCAAACAGATGCAAACCCCATAAAGCTGCCACAGCAGCACCACTAAAAGCTGAGTGCTGCAAGAGATTGTGTAACAAAACTAAATTGTGAGCTTGGTATATGCAAACTTCAAGTTTTAACCTTCTTTCATTAAGATAAATTTTGTGGATGGACTGCAACTGCTTTCCTTGAGAGAACAGTTGTTACTGCTATGAGCACAGCTGAGATTAGCTCACCTCCCAAAGCTGCAAAATGTCTGAAACGATGCACAAAAGTAACACAGCAAATGCAGCTTTAAACAAGGGTGTCAGTGTTTACAACCAATGCATGAGCAAGTTGGATTGTTAAAAAAAAAACCTTAATTAAAGCCATCTTTGATGTTTGTGTTTATAGGTCACTAGTTTGCTGTATGTTGTGCAGATGTACTCAGCTGTTTGCCAAAAAGATCTCACTTGCATAATATGAACTATGAATTTTCCTTGCAACTGCTTTAACTTGAAAATTTTGGCTTTTGAAGCTCATTGCTGGTTTTTCAACTTATTTTCCAGGCTTAACTCCCACTTTTTATGAAGTAAGTAATCCTCTCTAAGTAGAACTACTTAAGGCAAGTCGAGAAAACTACTTTCCATCATCTCTGTTTTTTGGCTGAGCTCCAGATGAGTAGCCTTCCACCACGAGTGAAGGCTGGATGGAAGCATAAAATCATTCATGAAAAGAATACTTGTCACTGTCAGGAGAAGGATGAGAAAGAGCTCTGCTTGCTAATGAGAAGGAAAAAGTGAAGTTTTTAAAATGCTTCTATCAAAATTTAAATCTCTGGTACTGCCCATGGGATATACTTGTGTGCTTGGCATTACATCATTTTTTTTGCATCAGATCAGGCAGAATAAAACCTGTCCCTTTACATAATGACAGGATATGAGAACAGTAGGGATGAGAGGAGTTCAAAGTGAAGAACTAAATGTTCTTTTGCTTTGAGTTTGACCTGGCACCATTACTTCTGCTTCTTATTAGGGGGAAATCAAGCAGCTCCTCAGAAATCAATCAACACTTCAGAACTGGAAAAGGAACCTGCATCACCTGGACCCTGGCTATGAATTCTTTGTAACAACTTGGCATCATCAGAACCAGAGGTAGCAGAGTGACACTGAGATTAGCAAGGCTGATAATCAGTGCTCCTGCCAGTGCTGTTGGGTCCTGCAGTTTTTTCAAATGTAGCCCATAAAAACAGCCATTGGTGTCCACTGGATTTAACAATAAAAGTGAAGAACACAGCTATGAGAATAAGAAGCAGAACGTGTGTTAGAGTGGAAGAGTCTGTTGCTGTAGGAAATAAATATTTCTGGTTAAAGGGGTGAATGCAATGAGTGACACTTAGCAGGTAGATCCATAAAGAAGCAATATTTAAATGTCAGCATGATAATAACTGTGTGGAATCCTGATACATGACAATCGATGTAATGTTTTAAATAAGATAAAAGAAAAAAATCCTTTGAAGTGCAGATATTATTTAAAGTACTTTTAAAGTGATCATATTATGATCCATTAAAGAAAGATCAGTAAAAAGCAGCATGGTAAAAGTTATATTTGAAATATATTTCTGGATTATTCAGCACAGTGATTCATACTATATTATGCTGTGCTTGGAGCATGGCTAGGGAATCTGTGACTAATATACCAAATGGACTCAATCTGGAGAGATAAATATCTGCAGGATGAAGTGATTGTTCAGGTAGTGAATTTGCCATGGCTGTCTGGGAAAGATCTTGGAGCTGTTTGCTGTCAGCTGAACTTGAGACAGTGCTGGTCCATGGTTCAACCACCCTTTGGATCCTGTTTGCCCACTAAAATAAATCTGTGTGTGGAGCCACTGGAACAATGGCCAGTTTGGGAGTGGAGGATGTTTCTGTGTGTGTTATATTTGCAATATATTGCAAATATATAGGAATATATATGGCAAGAAAGCGGGGTGGTGTAAGCAATGTACTGTGGAAAACTATGAAAGAAGTGAAGATTAGTGGTGGTATCCTGTGATTTTAGTGGGATCCTGTAATTACAGCAGAGATGGATGTTTCAGGCTGTTTGGATGCTACTTTATAGGCCAATGAACTGTAAAAATGTGAAACGGGAAAAGGCACTTCAGTTTGTGCTTACGTGCAGCTTAGCTTGTGTTCTGCATGCTCAAAAGCAGATTTGAGTTACTGAGCCTCTCATCTTTTATCTTGGGGGCATACAAGGAAAAGTTGAGACTATTTTCCTGTTTTTGCAGGCATTTGTGAGAGAAGAGGAAAGTGGCTGCTCACTTCATCAATGGCCTCCTCAAATTAACAGGAATTGATAGGTACACACTGCATATGACTCTGGAAATCTCTCAGATGATGTTTGTTCGTGCACACAAGGGATTTTCAGCTTTATAAGCAGATCCCAACCTTGCGTTCGTAACATCTCTCTTTAATGGAAAAAATATGTAAATGGGCTTTTTTCTAAATCCTTGTTGTTAGTTTCTAATACAAGCAGGGCTACTCTGGGGAAAACTGAGCAACTGCATCCTTGTGAGAACTTTGCTGATTTGGCTGTAAGCAGGGCTCAGTGTGCTTAAGGAGTGCTGGTAATTGCTGCCTAGCAGAGACACTATTGCAGCTTGATGGAATTACCTGGTCTCAGGCGGGTGTTGTGCATTTCTTGGCTAAGGTAGTGCAAATCTTTAATGTGCTTCTGGTGCATTTTGGCAATATCTGTGTCTTAGCTCTCTAGAAATCTTTATTTTAAGCTTCCCAATGTAAAGGATAAGAAAATCTTGTCAGTGTTTCCCCAAAACCTCAGAGAGATCCAGGCCAAGAAGTCAATTATCTCAGTAGTCCATAATGACTAGGGACAGGAAACCTGATGGTTCTTTAACATTCACCCCAGTTGGACTGCCAGATCTGTGCCTGAATTCCAGCAGGGATTTTGATGAGGTTGTAAAGAGGACAATCTGTGTACTAGATCTTTTGGGGTTACAGACCTGATAAGGATCAGGGATGATCAAGGCGTGATGGAGCTCCCTTTGCTTTGTCTGGGCAGCCTGCAGAGGCACTAAGGGCATATGGTCCAATGTAAAGCCCACAAAGCTGTTCCAGACTGGAACAACAAAATACAATTGCATGAGTTTGGCACTCTGCACCAGCTGCCCTACTTCTGCTGATCCAACAGCAAGACCCAAAATCTGGATCTGCTCTGGTCAGATTGTGATGTCCTTCTGCTGTGTCCAGAAAAAGAAAGCAAACCTGCTGGGGAGCAGCTCTGTGCCTCTCACTGGGGTGGGGTGGCTCTTTCTGGGACTGAGGTGGGGGTGGCACCTCCAAGGATCTGCCTTCCACTGGCCTGTGCTTCCAGATGTGCCCAACAAAGCTGGTGGGAGAGAAAGGGCTCTGTCAGTGCCTCTGCTGCCCCCAAAGTCTGCTGTGTGGGACTGAATGGGAAGTGCTGAGAAATGGGTGTGTTTGACTCTTTGCTGACTGAAGAGAATCCAAAAAATTCATGTTTCACAGGGAAATAGGAGAGCAGTGAGATCCTCACTTCTAAAAGTGGTCTGAGCTCTAAATATTGTACCTGCAGTGGGATTTTAGACATTTTAGATAATGGCAATCAGCACTGATGTCTTGCTTTTCATTACTATTGCATCCTGTAGGGGTGGGCAAAACCTATGCACTGGTATCATCCAGCACTGGGTTTTGAAGCTGGATTATGTAACTATGGCACACTTTCTCTTTTTCCAGTCTTTCTGATAATAAAACACAAGCAGGAACCAAAATTGCCTGCTGTGGTGGAGAAAGCAGTTCCCACAAGTCTGCAGAAAAGGGGAGAAGAGTTATTTTGTAGGAGAAGAGCTCAACATCTCTGTCTTTATGTGATGGCTTGGAGAGCTCCCTTGTCAGATTAAATCTCTCTCTGCTGGTGAGGATCAGTTACATTCCTGATGGACAATCCCCAGGATATTCCAGGAGTTTGCAATTTAGACTTTGGGACCAGGGGCCACCTTTGTTCTGTCTGTCCTCGTCCACTGTGGAGCATTTTGTTTGCCAGCTGTTCCTATAACCTCATCAGTGGTTGCAGTATTGGACCCTGCTTAATTGGCTTCTATTTAGAGAAAAATCTCCATAACTCATAAAGTTCCATTAGAGCAACAGAACCTCAGCACAAATTGCTGTGTTGAATAGGCACTGGAACAGTGTGAGCTGCTTTGCTGAACCACAGCTTGAACACAACCATTTCTGCTCTCCAGGGCTGTATTCCACCCTCACTGGCAGGGTTAAAATGAGTGGTGGAAGGAGAGAGGAGAAACAGCTCAGCCCTGAAAAGTTACCTTAGTTATCAGCTCTTTTCCTAAAACACTCTTATTCATTAAAAGCTAATGATGTTCCACTAATCAAATCTGATCCTTGCTTACATAAATTTATTCTGACACAACCTTTAATAAACTGGAAGGAGAAAGTGCCAAAAAAACCTCAGTTGTGCACATCTCTGGTATACGATACTGATACACTTTGACACCTGCACATTTTAGTTTCCATCAAAGGTCACTTTCAACTGGGAGGGAAAAAGAGTTTAGCATAAAGTCAGCAAATTCACTTTAGGTTTGGGCGCTTTTTATTTTTTCAATGAAAGTTCCACTTAATTTAAGAAATCTTTAAAGAAAAGCAAACCAAAACACCAAAAAGTTGTGGCACGTGCTTCAGACTCGTGTGCCTGACAAAGTCAAGGCAGCAGATCACTGAGGAAAGATTTTTCTGCAGAGAAGCAGCATGAGGGAATTGCTATACCCCCACTAGACCCCAGAATTGTCACTGTGGTTGTGTCTTTAGCTGGGAACTGCTGATTTTCTATAAACAGTTGTTGATCTTTATTGATAAGGCTTTGTGAGATAATCCTGTATTAGGGCAGATTACTTTAACTTCTCTCACTGAGGAAAGAAAATAATTTGGAAAGAAATTGAGACAATAGGAGACTTTATATACGTGAAATGCTATCTAATTATAATTTTTTTAAATTAAAAAGCTCTGATTAATAATTTTAACAGGATTACAGCCTTTAAGAGGTCAAGAAAAAGTCGTGATCCTGTGAGAGTTTCTACAAGTCTTGGCATCACAAAGCACTGTACTGGTTAGCAGGAAGAACAGCTAGGTTTATCCCTCTCAAGACCAGGACAACCTCTATATCCATACTCACTTTAAGCCTTCAAAACTTTTTTGGTTTTTTTCCTCTCAGTCCTACAGGTTAATCAGAAATGTTACACGTAATTGATAAACATGATTTCCTTAAGGAAAATAAATGTCATGTTCAGGAAAGAAATTGGTTTTAATTTTCCTCTCAGGTTACCCAGGAAGATATCAAGGGCAAATTTATTTTGTCAGCTCCTTGTGTACTTATCTCTGAAAGAGATGAGTGAAATCTCTTGTGGGATGAACTATTTTACTGTTGCTTCTCAGATTGCATCTCTAATCCCAAAGTATTTAACTCCACATTTTGTAGTCTCTGTTACATTTTTAAAGCAGAGACTTGTGATAAAAAGAAGAGTTACTGGGGTCAAAGACAGGACCACAGATATTTTTCCACTTCCAGCAACTGGAGACAGCAAACACAAATTTATTTTTCTGAGCACAATCTACTTTGAGCTTCTCCTCCAGCACTGCCATCTCATGTGATGTCTGTGTCCTGGAGCCTCCTTGCTGCCTCGGGAGGAGCTGTGAATTTCCAATTTCCCTCCTCAGGCCTTCCCAGGACTCTTTGGAGAGCTCTGCTTCTCTCTGTGCCATAAACCTCTGCTGCTCCCAAAGCAATAGGATGAGGCAGTAGCTGTTGGCCTGGCATTGCCCCTCCCTGCAGCCAGTCTGTGACAAATGTTGGTTTCCTGGGGTGGCAGTGGCAGTGTCCTGGTTCCTCTTGGGGTGGCAGCTCTTGGGAAGGATAAGGAGTTGACAGGAAGGTCTCACAGATATGTATGTATAACAGAAAGATCTCTGAATGCAGTATAGCAGTTATAGCAAGTTTTGATGTAGAAGAAAAGAATTGCTGGGGGAGTTTTACTGGGTAACCAAGAAGGCAAAGAGCAGGTGAGTTGGAAGGGGCTTTTATGACTCTGAGCAAAGGATAAATCCACCTCAAACAAAAGATGCTTTTACCAAGCAAAAAGATTTTCACAGACAAATAAAAATGCCATGTTGCAAGTAGAGAAAAGATCTCAGAATTCTACACTGCAAGAAAACTGAAAAGTAGCTTCTAGCTTAAACTGTAACATGCTAACCTTTGTGATTGGAAAATCATAACATGAATATGGTAATGTTAGTGGGTATGATAGGCTATAGATAATAGTAAAGGTATTGATTGGTTGCCATATTTTAAGATGCTCTGTAATGAAAAGTATATCATGCATTGTAACTGGAACTGAATTGCTGCATCATTTGGATACAATAAACAGCATTTTAAAGAGCCCACTTGGAGCTCTGCATCCCTCATTTTAGGCTCTTACAGGCAGCACTGGGGTCACAGCCCTGCTGAGCTGTGCCCTGGGAATTCTCTGCTCTCACTGGGGCACAGCGTGGGCACCTTGGGGGGCAGCTCTGCCCATCCTGCTCCAGCTCCACCTCTGTACCTGGAATCAGCTCCAATCACACTTAAAATGCAGCAACCCCCAGGTCTGGGAGTGTTTTCACCTTTGATGCATCACAGCTCATAAAGCTCCACTCCTGCCTTGGCTAGTGCGGCGCAGCTCCAGCGAGGCTCCGAGCGCTGCCTTGTCAGGCTGGCTGGGGTTTGGGAGGAGAGGCACTCTGAATTTAGAGTGCTGCTTCTCTCTGATAGAGCCTGGCAGCTGGAGGCTGCTGCACGTTCCCCTGCCCCATGACCTGATGGAGCCAGCAGCTCCTTGCACATCCTGATGAAAAGCTTTTTGAGATGGGCGTTCGTCCTGCCCCTGACATTCCCCCCCTTTCTTCAGCAAACCTCAGCCTCTCTGTTTTTAATGGGCTGTTAGGTTCAGGTTTGAAGTCTATAAGGAGAGTGATTTACCATTTTTTACCCTATCATTTAGGCAGTTTCTCTTTTCAGTGTGGTCTGGATTGTGCTTGCTATTAGTTTCTCAGCCTGAATCCTGCCTTATTTCTACCCAGTAAAAAAAAACAAAACTAAAAAGTGGGTTCAAGGGAGTGGGAATGTTGACTTCTGTGGAATTAGGAGCTCAATCCCTCAAAGTTTGATTTTCTGCATGATGAAAACTTCCTGGAGCTCTTTTGGGAATAGGAGGCTGGCAGAAGTGGAATGCAAACCCAGAGATGCTTCAGATCCACGTGTGCACACAGCTTCACAAGTGCTGGATGTAATTTGGGGGAATGGAATCCTCTAGCTAACATTACATCTTGATCTTGCTATCACTTTTATTTCATGTCTTCCTGTTTCTTAGGAACTCATAACACTGCATGTTGAAGGAAATGGATTGCTTTTTCCTCTGGCAGTTTAGCTGTGAGATCAATATTTGTGCTTTTCATGTTTAAACATCTAATAATTTCCTGTTTCTCCCTGGCTGCTTCAGGAGAAGACCATATATTTTTTAGTAAAGCATGCTTTTTGAATCAAACTAATGCCATGCATCACATAGCTGCTTTATTTTGGCCTAACCTGAGTCAGAACACATTCTAGTTTTCTTCAGCATCTAAGAAATATTATAATTAACTTCTCCTAAGATGTTGAACAGTGCTTTTTCAGAGTATGACCTGGGGATCACACTGCACAACTCAGTGTTTAGTACATGGGGACATTCAGATGTGCTCTGAAAGCCTCTCCATGACAGAAGAACCTGACCCTGAGGCCTGGCTCATGGGCAGCCCTTGTGGCCATCACTGCAGACAGATCCAGCAGGAACTGTAAATAACCTGGCTGCTCAGCTGCATTACACAGAACTCGAGAAACGTGGCAGCTCTGATGCTTTTTCTGCAAGTCCCTTCAAACACACATCAGTGATGATCTGTGCAGGCTGTTTGATCTCCTCCTAGTGCACAGTGCTGGCAGCAGTGGCTGCACAGCGTGGTTGATCCTGTAGACATGACAGACACAGCAATGGAACTTTTGTGCTTTGTCCTGTTATGAAATAAATAGCAGCAACCCAGCCCTGTGACCCTCTGGAATTGCCAGCCTATTATGACCTTGCATTTGCATTACAAGGGTCCTTCTTGATACCTTCCAACTGACTGGTCTGCAGTGAAGCTGCAGAAAAATTAATTGTCTCAGACAAGACAACTGTGTCCATTTACCCTGGCTTCACACAGCCTAGAAAATGGTTGCTAATTGATTAACCTGTCAAAGTTATTCTGCAGTTACAAAATGCATCTGAGGTATCTTACAGGTGTTTTGAGAAAGAACTCTATGCTTTCCCCAGAAATACCTATATATATACTATTTTTTTTCCAGCAGAAAGCCTATGTGATACACATATTTCAAACTACTGCAGAAGGATGAAACTAAAATGAAATGTGTTATTTAAAAGTCTCAGTACAATACATGGGTCCCCACTGCTCTTAATTTCCCAGCTTAATTTTCTGGAAAGATGAAGATTTAAAGCAAGTTAGTGGAAGGCCTCACTCTTGAGGAATTGATATGATTTGTGATCTATGTTTATATACATGCTCTTCCTGTACTTTATGGACTACTTTCATTTCACATTAAGCAGACTAAAATGCTTGCAGGGCCTGTGACTGCATCTCAACTGGTTCTCTACTTCTGCAAATTAGATTCTTACCTCCTCTCAGACACTTAGAGATAAAAATTTTGGCAGAGTTTCATCAAGTAGTTTAACCCTTCATGAGCAGCAAAAGTCTGGCTGATTTCAGCCTTGCCACCACTTGCTGCTTGACTCCAGTGCAAGGCAACTGAAATTCAACTCTTGTTGCATTCTGGGGAGAAAATGAGATGTAAAAGGAACCATGAAAATGAAAAATCTTCTGGTAGAATGGAGGATGTGAGTTTACTACTCAAAGTATGTAATAATCCTGTCTTGTGGAACTCTTATCAAGATCCTATGAGGGGGATATTGATCAGAAAGCCAATAATCAGCATTAGAGCAACAGTGAAGCCATTGCTCTATGGTAAATGCTCCATTAGAGCCATGGCTGTAGCAAATAAGCTGCTGAAGTTGTGACTGCAGCTGGATTTTGAAGAATTACTGACAAGCTTTGTAAGCCATAACTAAGTGATAGTGTCCAATTGTCTCATTGAAGCATGACTTTTTAACAACCCAGCTGCTCTGAGCTTGCCATGCTGTGTGCTAAAGATAAGTTGGTAAATAATCACAGAGTAATACACAACACAAGCAAATGTATTTCGAAATTGCAAAGAATAGGGAGTAGAAAGGATAATGTCTGATATTTGTATAGACAGACATTTCAAAGCCCCTTTGTCACTTTGAAAAAAAATTCTGCTGCTGGTAGACTTGCTTACAAGTCAATAAAGTAATACTGAATAGCAGCAGTAAAGCAGGTGCAAGTAAATCCTCTTGGAGAGAGTAAAGTTTGAATACTACATGTCCTCAATAGCCTGTGCACTGCTCTGACTCCCACCAATTTTCAGTGGAGCATTCCCTGAGCAAAGACTGCCTTGCACACTCACAGAGACCTTCCCTCTGCTCAGCTAAGGCATCCCTCAGGAATCCCAGAGCCTCTTATGTTTACCCCTTATCAGGGTTAATCTGCCTTTGATAGATGGTCAAAGAGGAAGTACATACAAAAAATATTTTCTTTCCAACTTGATATAACTTGTTGACTTAGAAATAAACCTCTTTTCCAGGTGCTGCTACAAGTATGAGAAGGGAGAAAAAAGAGTTGTTCAACTTTCAATTTTTTAAATGACCACAGGCTTTTCTAGTTTTAAGAAACCTGAGACTATACTCTTGAGCAAATGCCTCATGAAACCTCCCTGTCTATTCAGAGCCCTCCTCTCAGCTATTTGTTAGCAGGAACCCCATTCATCCTCCCATTTGAAGTACAATATTCCTTTCCACTTGGTTAAATGAGGATTTTCAACAGCTGCTGAGGGAAATACAGCTTGATTTAATCTGATGCCTAATGATGGACACAATACTAAAATTAACAGCATCTCTGCCACAGGACCTTTGATTCCATTCCTGCTGCCATCAGTTCAAGTCCTCCTTCTATCAATAATGGAGTGAAAAGCAGCAATGATGGCAGGAGTCAAGGTGCTGTTTAATAAGTCATCTGGCTGTAGAGCTGAAATTCAGGCTTCAGTGTCCTCTGAGTTTATGGAGCACAGAAAGTCTCTAACTCTGAGTGAATAGAGCCCTAAGCCTTTACATGTTAAACACATTAAATGTTTCCAGTTAATTTCATCTGACATCAATCAAAGCTCCACTAAAATTACTCTTGGGGAAGGTGGTGGGGAGGGAGTGGAAGTGCAATGCTTCTTAGTTGGCTTTCAGTCATTTGTATGGAGTAAAATCACTGAGCACTGTTGGGAAGAAGGAAAGACCTGTGTCAAGAATAGTTCCTTCTGAAGGCTGTTACCTACTCAGCTTTCACTGGAAAAGAGTAGGAGAACAGGAAATACGGAGGGTTTGACTAGACTGCGACAAAAGAGTTTTAAAGGCTGTCCACAGTTCCTTATTCACAGATGCCATGGTTTCAGCCCAGCCCCTACTCATTCCCCCACCAGTGGGACCAGGGGGAGAATGGGGACAGTGACAGATGAACTCCTGACTTGGGATAAAGACATTTTCATAGGGAACATAAAAGCCATGCTCACAAGCAAAGTAACACAAGGAATTTAGTTACCACTTCCCATGGGCGGGCAGGTGTTCAGCACCTTTAGGAGAGCAGGGCCCCATACATGGAACAGCTCCTTGGGAAGGCAAAATCCATCACTACACACACCCCCCACCTCCTCCTTCTTCTTCCCTGCACTTTCTATCCTGAGCAGGATGCCACATGGTCTGGAGCACCCCTTGGGTCAGTTGGGGTCACCTGTCCCAGCTGTGTCCCCTCCCAGACACCCCGCAATGTCCCCACCAGAGTGGCCATACAAAAAACCAGAGATCTTGGCTCTGTGTGACAACAAAAACACCTCTGTGTTACCAACCCTGTGTTCAGCTCCAAAACACAGCCCTGCACCAGCCACTGGAAACAAAATTAACTCTATCCCAGCTGAAACCAGCACAATGATAACAAGTTCACTCACTTGGAAAATAATTGGAGCAAGGTGCTCTGGGTTGCCAAGAGCTGCCCAGCTACTAGATAGGCAGTGCCTGCAGAAAGAATTAATTCTTATTTGGTGACTTATCCACATTCAAATGAGAGGAAAAAAATGAAGGAAGGAGAAGAAAGAATACTTTAGTGCTTATAAAGAGGAAGAAAGCTGTAAATTACAGTTTGATAGTCTGTTCTGTGGAGCAATGAAACGCCATGCATCCAGGTGATATTAAAATGTAATTGAACTATAAGATAAAGTGGGATGGAAGGTGTGTCAAGGGCTTTTGTTATGAAACTAACACTAAAGGAAGGGATGGAAGTCAGCTGCTCGTAATGAAACTGGGGAAGCTTTAATGAGTTACACCAGCACCCCTAGCTGATCACCTACACCCTACAAAGAATTTACCCTTAATTTCCACTGGTCTGTGGAGACACAAGTCTCCTCTCTTGTCACAGCTTTGAGTTTCCTAATGAATTTCTCGATTCTCTCATCCTACTGGCCGAAAGGTTCCTTGGCATGGGAAAGCCTCCAGTGGCCTCTGGTCCATCAGCAAAGCCACTCAACCTGTGCTTCATGCCATGGTCCCCTCTCCTTCCTTTCCCCACACAGATGCAGTCAGACTGTCCCTGTGCTTTCCACCTCTCTTAGCTCCCTTCACTTTTCAAGTCCTTACCCAAGGTTGGGGTAGAATGCCAGGAGCAGAAAGTTCATGCAGGTGGCACCAGAGGCAGGAGAGGAGAGGAGGGTTCACTCTGCCTCATCAGTGCTTCTTCCTCCCTTCCCCAGCCACATCACTGCACTGCATTCTTCTCTGCAGCTGCCAGTTCCACTTGACTGTGCCTGAATTTGCTGTTTGCTGCCTTCACTGTGGCTAGCAGCCATCGTGTCTTGTTGGTGCCCCGTAGATCATTTTAAAGTGTTAATTGAGGCATATAATTCTATTATGACTATTCCTGCATTTCTCCAGTTTTTTACCCTTCAAATTAAAATTGCTTAACAACTTTAATCAAACTCAACCAAGCTCTTGACTGAACCAGGAAATGCTGAGAACATCTCATTGCATTTCGATTTAGGATGTTTTAATGGGAAGTAGGAGGTACAGATGCTATTGAAAAGCACAAAAAAGCCCTGAGAGACTTGGCAGAACACTAACACAAGAAGGAAAGAGTTGAATGCACAATTCTATAATCCACATCGTGCCAAAAACAATGGCCACGTGCCACAGACCTTCATGTGCAGCCAAACTCTATCAGCTGCACTAACTGCTCTAACTAATCCTATTTACTGTCATTACTGACCCTAAGAAAAAAAACCAATAAAACCCAGGGATGTCTAAAGTGGGAGCTTCAAATTACCTCTACATCTTGTCCTGTGTCTCACCTTTCAAATGTGATGTGTAGCTGAGTGATGAAGTTTTTGCAAGATGTACTGGATAATTGTTTTGGGAGGGAATTAGCGCCCAGGAATTCTAGAGAAAACATCAGCTCACTTATCAGTGTCGAGAAAAGTGCATTCCTCTGCAGAAGCAGGTAGCATATAAGCAGAAACAACTGAAATCTGCTAAGGAGCTGTGAAGACTAAGCAAAACTAACCACTTTGTGACAAAATTGCTGATACTTGTGAACCAATGTCACCTGAGTCAGCTCATAAATATTTCAGGAGCAGGAAACTCAGGCAGTTAAACTGGGGATGTAATGGTAGGCATATTTAAAACAAGCAAAGGAATTCAATCAGATTGCTCTAAGCCACAATGTATCCAGAGTTTCCTATGGGAATTAGAGTCTTGAGCAGCAATTAACAACCATGGGGTGATTATGGGTTTTTTATCTCTCTAATCCTTAGGAAGGGAGAATATCTGTTTTCACATTGTTCAAGTGGTGGTTCAGAGCTATGTGGAGATTTAGGCTGCCTGTAAAAAAGTTTAAAGTGCCTTTAATATATAGAGCATGTCATGGGACAGAGTTACTTTATTTTCCTGGTAGCCAGTAGAGTGCTGTGTGATGCTAGGGCTTCTAGAAACTCTCAAAGGATCAGGACTTTGAGCTGTTATATCTCGTGCTCCTGTTAAAATTATGAATTGAATAGAAGCTTTGTCTTCTTTTTTATTTTTTATTTTTTTTAATTATCATTTGGTATAATTTCCCATCTGTACAGTTTCATGTTGTTGCCTCCATTCAGTTCTGGAATGGAATTTGAAGATACTCAAATGCAGGTGCAAGCATTGCCAGAAATCTGATGGGGGAAGCACCTTGGTGATGCTGATGCAGGGGCAGGGAGTCCAACAGCAGAATTAAAAGCCAAAGGGCTGGGGGAAAGGCAAATCCCCTGGCTGTGGCTGACACAGATGAGCCCCAGCAGGGTCTGCAGGGACTGGAGCTCACCCCATCACCCTCCTGCCAGTGCCTGGGCTCGAGCCAGTCTCAAGGAGGCAGAGGGACCCGAGGTTGCTTTGATTTACAAGAGAAAATAAGTTTTTAAATATGGGGAGATACCACAGATCAGGTGATGCCTTTAAATGCCAGAAGTTAAATCTTGTCTCTTCACAGCAGTCTCAAACAAGACACAACAATCTTTTGTTTGAGCCCTTTTCTCCTGGTCACATTTACAGCAAAGGAAGCTCAGGTGGCAAGAAAGGGAGAACTGGCTCTTGTTTTAATAAGGATTGGGTATTTTCAGGAGTGCAGAGGTGGACCAGCCTGACCATCCTGATGACTCTTTCTTGTATCCTGCCAGCTTTCAGCTCCCCTCCCCCAGCACATGTCCTGATAAATGAATGTATTCTCATTGCTCAGATTCTTAACGTGGTTGTTTTGCATACTGGGCCATAGTCCTTATGTGCTGGTTGCTGTTCTGGCTCATCTCATTTAAATTGCATTTCAGCTCAGCTTATTCAAAGGGAAAATGAATTCTGACAACTGGCATATCTTCTTCATTATTGTGATTGGCATAAATATATAAAATTATGGTCTAAATATTAGCAGAACTATTTGACTGAGAAACAATCTTACCTTATTATCCTTTTAACAGCAAATAAGCATTCTAAGTGAAAATTTTAATAATTGCCTTTATTTCCTCTTTAGCACTAGCCTTTTTCTCTGCTCAAAATAGTGCTAAATAACCTGCTGTTTGTGCAGCCTGTGAGTGAAACTTATAAGAAATTTCTGTGCTTACCAGCTTCTCTGTTAATAGAATTCAGAAAACATGAAAACAGACAGGGTTTCTGATTAATGAATGGGGAATGCACTCCCCAATGAAAATGAAACCATAAGGGGAAAAGATTGGTAATGTAGAAGGACTAGAAAAAGAGATGAAGAGAGCTGCTTTTGGGGAGGTGGGAGTTTTTGTAAGCATTCCAGAAAGTTGGGTGGAAGAAGGGAAGGTATTTTTAGCACCTTCCTTTTCATTTGTTCCTTAGATTTGTGTTTGGCCCTGGTGAATTTGAAGAAGCACCAGGAACTGAGTCCATTTGCTGTACAACTGTGTGCACTAAAACTGTAAATCAGAGTTAAAGATGTGATGCTTTTGTTCTGTACCAATATTTCTCCTCATAGCAGCTAAAGACATCTCGTTACACAAAACAAGAACAGCTCCCACTAAGAATATTTTGCTTTTGTTTTAAAGATGTTTCTTAAAGAAACTGGAAACTTAATGAGATAGAAAAATTCTTCATGTATTATTTAAAATCACTGCAATCATAACAGTTCACAATATCCATCTGTTCTGCAGTATGCAAGTTTTACTCTGAATGCAAGTAATACAAGCTGCTCTGGCACATTCATTAACCAGTTCAGCAGAGAAAATTAAGACATTTTTCCAGAAATTACACATAGTACAAAAGCAACAAGAAAACAAAAACTTATATGAACAAAACAATAAAAAATTAATCCTAGCAACATGCAAACATTACACTGTCGCCATTTTTTTTATTAATTTATACATCTAAAAGATCATTCATGCATGAAAAAAGCAACACATGCTCATTCTTATTTTCCAACAGACCAATAGAATGACACTATAAATTACTGGTTTTCTCTGAAGGAGAAATTATTAATAATCCTGTGGTAGTGGTGGAAGTATAGAGGGAATATAAGGGTCTTGAATCAGTAGCAACCTGTTATTAAATATTTAGATAATTTTAATTGGTGCACTATAAGGTTTACATTTAGAAAGGAATAATTTATAGCATGCCTATGCTTTACATGTTTACCTTCCTTGAAACTTGTAATGGGATTATTTGAAGGAACCACTACTAGGACACAAATAAAGAACATTTTGTTCCTTAATTTGGTAGTTCACTGGCTTTTGCACATTCATAAAGCATCACAGTTCCTGATGAGTCTTGACTTAAACTGATTTCATACAGATTTAAAGCTTTATCTAGACTAGAATAAATCCATTTTAAGATTCCTGCAGCACAAACCCATCTATTTTAAACAGATCTTGAGGTGATGCAGAGGGTGTCCTTGCTCCTTCACTGTGTATTCAATCTCAGGTAGATGTGGGATCCAGCTGTGCAGTGTTTCTGTGGTGAAGAAAATAATCAGCCTTACATAACAAACTCTAAATTCAGTCTCTTCTTACCAAGAAAGAAACGGTGAGCTAAAGTTTGTTCAGAAGATAAAAGCTTCTGCAGACATTTGTTTACAAGGCTTTTGGTTGGCTCTGAATCTTTCATTGCATCATATTATCCCTGCCATCCCTCCAGCCTCCTGGGACTGAGCTCCAAGGCAGCCAGGGAAGGGAGAGACAGAGGCAGGAGCACTTTACTGCCTGCAGGGCCAGGAGAGCTGGTAAATAGTTGGTGTGGGGAGAAGGAAGAGACCCAAAACCTCCCTGACAGCACTCTATTTACAGGGGACATTGCTACCAGGGGATGGGGAATGGGTTCTTTAGCAGCTGCAGAACCCTTCTGACATCTGGATGCAATTGCCAGCTTTTGGCAATTGGACAGAGAGAAATGAGGAGTGTTTATTCAGGGCAGAGCTGTAGATGCCTGACACACATGCACACAAAGGTGATTGCTTTCTGTGATTCTGCTGTGTGAAAACTGAACACCGAGTTAGACAAATAGCAAATAAGGCTGTTTCTAGTTCTTATGCCCTCTATGTCTCACAATTAAAATATTACTCACATCAATCTGAGAAGTTTTCCCACAGAAATATGAGACAACCAATTCCTACTTAAATTCACATTCCTGAGGCTTTTGCAGATAATCCATGAAATTTCACAAATTTCTTGAAAGTCAGTGCAATCAAATTTTAAATTGAGATTGTGTTCAGTGATTCTGTGATTCTACCCTCTGTCCAAAGGGAAGGGCAAGTCTTCGTGAAGGCAGGGACTGAGCTTTCCAGGCTAAATAATTGTAGTGGAGGGTTTAGAAGTGGAGAGCAGCACTGCAGGTCAGGGAGCACAGCAGCTTTCCCAGAATTTGTACATAGAAACCCACAACTGAGCCACACTTGCTTCAGGCATAGTAGAATAACCAGACTAGAGGATTCAAGGGTCCTGAACTCAAGGGGTTAATTTACATCTAGAAATGTTGGTTCCCCGCCTGGTGAGTCACTGCTGAGGTAAAGTTTAAGGCAGGGCACTCACTCTTGTTTAAAAGTAGCTCCTGAAAAAGCCTCTACTATGCTATTGGACCCTGCCAGACAGAAAAAAAGAGCTGGTTGTTTTCTCTCCTAAATTACTTTTGTTTTTATTTTCATGATTGTAACAGTGGTATCAGCCAAGCATTAAATTACAACCAGTGAACCTTGGTAAAAATTCAAGGGATCATGCTCTGCTAAACTTTCCAGGTTTATACAGAAGTATATCTTCACTTAGAAGTAGACTTAAAAACCTAGGGCGCTGAAGTTGCAATAAAATTTACATATAATTTTCTTTCAAAATTGTCATCATGTCATCTCTAGCTGGGCACTTTGCTGAAAATCTCCCAGTGTGTTGTATGGACCCTTCCTTTGGCTCAGAGGTTGTTTCACATCTGAGCACGGGGCAGCAGATGTGAATGTAAAAACTGTCTGATGGAATATGAATGCATGTGTGATGAACCCTTGAAAGTATCTGGTATTGATGGATTACAATAGCAGAAAAAATATGGTCCTGGCTTTGATGCATGAGGTCATGCAGATCTCGCTTTATAATTTATAGCAAACACACTCAGAAGCAAAAAGGATGCAGGACAGGCATCCTCTCAACTTTTATCTGCACATACTGTATTTGTGAATCAAAAATATTATATTTGGGGAAGTGGATAGACAAGAGGTTTGCAGTCTGGTATAATTGCCAGGGAGCAATGAGAGGGAAGATTTCTCTGCTCCTCCCTCAATGAGCATGGTTACCCCACTGCAGTGCCAAAAATCCTGGGGATGGCAGTGTTCAGGTGAACTTAATGGGGTGAAGGATAACAAAGGGGCAGTGGGAACCAGCCTGGCCCTCAGCCTGTCTAGTAGCTCAGAGCACACGTGCCACAACTTCTACCAGCATTATAAATTATTGCCTCCCACAGAAATAATTTCGCCAGAGGTGATCTTCCCTCATCCCCATGTGTCAGTGTCTCTTTTGCTGCCACCCAGCATGGAGATGCCATGGGGGAAGGGGTGTGGGGCCACCTGCCTGGTGCTGTGTCTGGCTGCAGTGCTGGGTCCTGGGGAACACCTGCTCAGCTCACACAGCTTGCATCACATTAGCATCAAAGTGGTTCAGTGACTTATTAGTGGCACATAATTAACAGGCAATAAGTGAACAAATTATTCAGTATTAGTAATACAAGAGGTGACATTTTGTCTGCTGTTGTGGCTCAATAAATGTGGATTCTGCAGCACCCTGCTGTAACTAAGCCTGCAGGGCTCCAGCTCCCCTTGCATGGCACATTCACAGCAGACATGGGGTTCACCAGCACCCCCCTCTCCTGCTGACATGCTGATGCCTTAGGATTTTAGCTTTTCTATTTTCCAGATCCTGTATTGCTTTAGGGTATAACTCTCAACTCCATATAGAGTGTCAGTTACTGTCTTCACATTTTGGTCAGACAAAACTATTCCTCTCAGGCCTGAAACTCAAGGACACCCTCTGCCTCAGGCCCCAGAAGTATAAACAAAGGTGAATCAGAGAGGAGAGGCAATCCAGGGGAATATGACTTCATTACCTGAAGGTGCAATTGGACAATTAACCTCTGATATGTAAATAGACCAAACTCATATCTGTCTGAAGAACTCTTGACCATTGTTCAGCTTGGCTGTAGCCCCTCTCAGAGGCTTCTGACTGCCCAAGGTGTAGCTACTGAAGGTCTTTAATAAACACCAAATTTTATTCTCTTAATCTTGGCTAGCCTCTGTTCCAGGTAGCCACTCCAAGGCTTCAATGGGATCAAATGTCCTGTGGGAGCTGCAGAGGCTGTGACTCTGTGTGCACCCATGCTGCTCCCTCCATTTGATCACAAAGCACCCCACAAGTTTACGTGCTCAGCCCCAAGATGAGGGTCCCTAACACAAAACAATTAATTGATTCAGCATCTAATTTAAGCATTGAGTCTCAATTCTTTCAGCTTTGTGACACAAACCATCATTTGCTAACAAAGCACATTTTCCTATGTCTTAATTTGCTAAGATTAATATTGTAAAGTTCAACTTTGTGCAAGGCCTTAGCGAGACAAATTTTTCATTAATTTTAGCCAACCATCAAATTATACTGAGTAATTTCATATGCAGCAATGATTTAAATTAAAGAGATAACCTATTCACTGATGCAGACTAAACTGATCCCAGAATTAGAAGGTCAGAGCCTCAACTGGTATAAATTAGTGCAGTTCTTTAGAAAACCAGGTAGTTGAAGCCAACAGAGCTGTGCTGGTCTGTGTCAGGCAAGGCCATGGCATGAAGATTCCCCCCTGGCTGGGGAGCCAGGCTGAGTTGGTGGCTGGGTGACAAATCTGCCAGGGACGAGCTGGAATGAAAGCTGGCATCCTGCAAGGATAGGCAGAAGGATGCAGGCCACAGCTTAGTGAACATGAGCCTGCAATCCTAAACTGGTTTGATAAAAGCTGGCCTATATTGGTTCGATAAAAACAGCCACTGGCCCCCTTCAGGTGTTCAGGATGTTTTCCTGAAAGGAGGTAATGGCAGCCCTCATCCTGCTTTAACTTTACAGAGGAGCATGCTGTGTGTCTCAGAGGGTCAGACCTGGTCTCTGTTACCCTGCCCTGATGGGCACAAACACCTACATTCAAAACAGTAACAATGCCCAGGGGTTCAAACAAGTAATTAAAGGTCAGCCTGACTGTCTCTGTAAGGCTGGGAAGCAGTGAAAGAATACAGCAACACAACTCCTCTTCCAAGCAGCAAGAAGAGTGATTTATTGAAAAGTCATGGTATTTATATAAAGGGGATCACAAAAAACAAAGTAGGAAAGACTCATTGGTCCAAGAAGGCAACACCTCTTTGAAAACATGCTTTGTGCAAAATATCACAAGCACTCACACGGCTTGGTGGTCAACACCAGGTGTCTATCTGTGTTTTCTTTCTTCCTTCCCTTGTTTTGTCTCTGAGAAAGATCCCCAGCCTGGGAAAGATCCAGGCTGGAGCTGGGAAAAGTCAACAGCCTGGGAAAAAAACAGAGTAGGTTTCCCCACGAGCCTTCAGCAGTGTCCACACGTGACCAGCCTGACCCCTGCTGATCCCATGGCTCAGGCATCACTTTCCCCAAGGACCAGACTGCAGGTGGAGATGAGCTGTAACTCTGCCCACAGAAGGACAGATCCTGACCCCAACACTCAGCTTTTGAGCCACGTTTGAGTGGATATGAATTAGGCATTCAAATATAGAACCCATCTTTTGAGGAGTAATAAGCTGTTTATTCTCCTTTGCTGTTCTACTGGCTTGGCAGGAATGTTTTATCAGAGAAGAGCCTGAATTTGAACCCATCTCTCCCACTGGCTTCTTCTGACAGAGTGGCCCCATTAAGTGCCCTGAGAGCAGAGAGTCCGTTAACCTTTCTGAAATTACTGCTGACAGATTAATGTTCCTGTAATTACACCAGAAGATCTTGGAAACACAAATATTAATTAAGAGTATTGAACAAATTTGGGACAGTCTTCAATAGCATTGAGCAGAAATCCTGTAAAAATGAAACAAAATATAAGCTCTGGAAAAATAATCAGCAATAGTCTTAGTAGATAAAGTAATTATTAAAGGGTAAAGTGATTTTTGGCTCAGGGTTTATGCCACGGCTGTGAAAGCTTTGCTAGTTGAGATCATGTCATATGACAATAATAATTTTTCTAAATCTATTTCAGATTTTCAGCAGTGTCAGAAATACATGCTATATGTTAATAAGGTAGATTTCCAAGTTCTGTTACCCTGCTTCTTCAAGCTGTGCCATGCATGCACTGAGGCTGAGAGGACAGCCAGCAAGTCCATAAATCCAGTCCATAAAATTCAACTGCTTATACTTATAAAATAGCAATGATGGTGTTTTTTTCTAAGCACTAGAGATATTTGTTCTCTTTTTATATTTTGTCCCATAGTTTGTTTTGTTTTTTTTTTTTTTTTTTTTTTTTTTTATGCTGGAGAGGACTAGGGAAACTATAGCTGCTGGGGCAGATCTCAAAATTGTGGAGAAACTTCTTTTTCCCTTTTTGCATGTCCTCAACATCCTCTGAATTTTCTAAGTTTATATTTTGTGTTTAGAGATTTGTACCTCTATGCTGTTCTCTTCCCTCATTTGCAACAAACCCACAAATTTAAAAGGAGAAAATTTAGTGTAAATACTAAAAATGTTCCAGCATGGCTGAAACAAATGAAATCACAGCTTGCCCCAAAAATTATCAGCAGGAGAAATAACCAGAGAAATGTATATTGTCTTACTGGTACTAAAGTTTTGGTTAAGACAGAGAAATAAACAGACTATAATATTACATGTGTATTTTAAAAGCATAATCATACTTCAAAATGAGAACATTTATGTATGAATTCACATCAGATAGGTAATTAACCTTATGCCACAAAATATTTCAAATCTCCCTGTCCTTGAGAATTTACTGATGGCATATAAACTATTCACATCTTTTCTGAATAATTTATCCTGTCCTTCCATTATGTCAAAGGAATTTATAATCTTAGATAATGAAGCATTCCTGAGCAAAAGTTAATATACAACTGCACCTCCTACTGAGTACAAGTTTGTGAAAACACTTTTTTCCCCCACAGAACTTTATAAATTCTTTAAATGTTCTTATCCCAGCAAGTCTAGGATCAGAGAGTTGGGTTTGTGCAGGATTTGCTGATATAAAACAAGGTAATTCCATTTATCTCAAAACAGCAAATCCTGTTTTTTCACCAGTGTTGAGTCAGAGAATTGAGCCCAGAATATTTAACTCTACCAGAGACATGAGCACCCTAACTTTATTCAGATGCATATTCTATCCCAATATTACCCTTCATGTCATGACATTTAATAAAGAAAGGTCATTTTTATCTTCTTCAGAGCACTAGTAAATATCAAACTATGTTTCCCTTATGTATAGGCTCTTCTGCACAAAGGGATTAACACCAGTCCAGTTAAGGTCACTTTAGCTAATTTTGTGTTGAAGAAAAATGATCAGAGCAAGCTGCCTAAAATTAAATTGTCACATGCAAGTTTGACTTTGTGCCTGTGCTTGATGACCTGTGAGTATTTAAACAGCCACATTTGTGTCGTTCTAGGACACAAAAATATGTGGTCAATAACTTCTATGTCATTATAAGCCACAAGATAAGCAGCCTGCTTCTGTTATTTGCCTGTTATTGTTTGTAACAGTTCAATAAAGTTATAGGAAGGAAAATGCTATGATTGTATATTAGATCTTTTGAGATTAGAACAGGGGGTAGGTACAGGTATTTTCTCTTAACTGTGCCAGTAGGAATGAATTCTTCCTGGAGGCTGCTGAGAGGGTTTCTGTGCCATGAAAGCAGATCTCTTCCTTCCTCTGTCTGCCATGAATGGAAGTGCCCTTCAGCACTTTATTTGTCTGCTTGACTGCAAAGTTTACCTTTTATGTTCTATTTGTCCTCACCCTTGATCTTGTTAGGTGTTCAGTGTTCTCATCTTTCTCTTTCAAATAACGAAGGTGTCTGCTCCTTTTCTGCATTTGTCACTGGCAGTCTCCTTGCCTGTGGCCCCAGGTTTCCTCTGCTGAAGCACATCCCGTGGGTGAGGCACAGAGATGCTCCCTGCTCAGCCTGTGCCTCTGTCCCCGTGGGCACAGCAAGAAATGAATAATGTTGTGACATGCAGGAAGTTTGTCAGTGCCTTTCACCATCCCTTTCTGGAGCCTTTCAGTTTTCCAGCAGTGTCTCTGCATAGAGGCAATTTTTGAGAGGAGGGAAAAGTGGCATCCAGTAATGACACAATGCAAAGGGAGCAGGGGCTTGGTGCCTGGCTCTGAGGCACCTCCTCCAGCTGGAAATGGTGTCAAAATTGCAAATATTTGCCAGGAAGACAGAAAGGGAGAAAATAGGAAATGCTACTTTCAGTAAATAATGTTATATTTAAAGCCTACGTTTTAGAAGAAAATTGCCAGCAATGGGAAAGCTGCTATCCATTCCCAGTTTTTCCCCACCTAGTACAATAGCATTAAATGGGCTCTACTGGCTGAACACACACAACAGCACTCACCAAAGGCTTTTCCTTCAGCAGTACCCACATTTTGACTCTCCTGAGACAAGAAAAGGGTTCAGGTTCATCCCACATGGCACAATAAAGAACCTTTTTTAAACACCTCTTCCGTGTTTCTTTTAATTTCCCTTTCAGAAGTAAGGAACAACTCACAGGTTAAAAATGCACCTTCTGAAGCTCCAGGTCTCTAATTTTGCAATCTCTTCATTTTCTCTCTGCCCATCCTGGAATTCCTGACACACTACACTAATTGCAAAATTGCAAAAATAACAGAAATTATTAACATGATGGAAAACTAGAAAACTCTGTTCCTAAAAGCTGAAAGGCTTACAAGGCAGGACAGGGAAAGGACTGATGCCCTGCAAGAACGAGTCTCTCAAGTGACACAATCTTCAGGACCTGGTTACAGCCTCCAGTCTCCAGGCCAGTGGGATGAAGCTCCCAGGATGTGACTTAGAAACAAATGTTGGGCCAAATAAAATATTTTTATTAAAAGTCCCATTTGGATTTCTGGATAACTTAATGAGATTATTTTTTTCCCCACTCCTGAAGTTTTCTTCAATGATGAGGAAATTTGTGATTGTTTAATGATTCTTCAACATGTTGGTAATACAATGACATTTTAGGAATGTAAACTGCTTGATGGATGAAAAGATGAAAAAGAAGAGGCCTTCCTCCAAGAAAAGGGTCCCTAGCAAGCTTTAAATTTCAGTGACTTTGCAGCCAAAAGTGCTTTGAATGTATCATTAGGACTTTTCATGGGTTTCCAAACAACTCCACTTATTTCAGATGAAAATGGACCTTTGATATTTTTTTCTTCTGGGCAAGTCTGAGTCCTGCACCAAAAGGGTTTTGCTGTAAGCTGAAGATACCCTAAGCCATGAGTGTGCTCTGCTATTTTCCATGAAATTTAAGATTGCAGTCAGCTGTCAGACTTCTGTTTCCTATTTTACCAGAAGACATAATTCATCCTGGGAGCTGACTTAAAAGTGGAATTTCAGCAAGACTAGACAACTTGAATTTGAGGACATATGCTTTCCCTTTTGAAAAGGTCACTCTGTGCCTGGAACACAATCTCTCATTTCTGCTCTTGTTCCTTTGCAGATTTGGGAAGTGAAATATTCCACAGAAATTTTGGCAATATCTAGAGCAAGGAGATATCTGTGACTAATAGTTTAGATAATTTTACCCTTACTGTGGTTTTCCTGGTGAAGTTTCCTACTTATTAATGCATTAGCTTCTTTAAATTTCAGAGCAGAAACCTCTTCCATTTACTATTTACACACACCATGACAAAGCCCAGGTGCTCAAAGTGCCTCAAAAATCTGTAAGCCAGGTAGACAAAGCCTGACTCAGAGATTAAGTCATTTTACTCTGGAGAAAACAAGTCAGCTATATTAATTATCTATTGATATGCTGCTGTAATATTTTTTTCCCCAACCTAAATGGTGAGAAACAATAAAACTTTCAAATGAATCCCTGGATCATAATTGAACGTGAAGTATATTGTACTGTCAGATTTTAGGTTTATTCCTTTTTCCTTTATTCCTAGAGTATGCACCCATGGGTGAAACTGATGGGGAAATTTCTTTTTCTTAGATTTGAAGAACTGAAGGATTTCTGAAGAGGAAAAGATGCCTTGCAGCCTGGCAGAGCTCTCTGGTGTGGGAAGACACCAGCCCTTCCCAGAGACCCCAAGGATGGCCAAACTGTAGAGCTCTGTCTTGCAGAGCTGGCCTCAGCACAGCCCCAAATTCCTCCAGAGGGGAAGGCTCAGGGCATTTACTGCTACCAGGGTCATTGTTTCACCCTTAGAGAAAAACACCAATAATAACAACTTGTCATTCTTCCATGATCAAAGTGGCCAGGCTGGTGATATGCAATAAAAATAACTGAAGAAGTCAAAGGCAGCATTTCAAAGTAATTTTTATGAAGGCAAGAGATCAAGTGATCCAATCTTTCTAGCCACTTCAACAAATATAGGGTGGTGATTAGCAAATAAAACTGGGTAATTGTAGTTTTCTGCTCAACTCAGTATAATTTGCTGAAGTATCTATGTCAATCAAAATTATATTTAGATGGACACTGTAGGGATATGTAAAACCTATTTATTCTGAATAAATATTTAAAGAGATTATATAAGCAGTGATGTCCAAAGCTGAGGGATTTTCCATGAAAAGATGAAGATTGATAATAGCCTAACATAAAACTACTCATCTGGTTTTCTAGAATAGTCTAAGGATTAATAATTATAGCCCTAGATTTTTGAAATGGAAAAATTCCTCCCTCCCACCCCAAATAATCAGTTCTGGATTTCTTTGTCTTCACATCTCCAGTGGCATTTGAAATATCCACTCAGACTGAGGGATAAAAATGGATTTCTGGGATAATAGCTGGAAGGTGTGCAGGACAGGCTGGGCATCTTCAGAAATGGGCTCTTGAATAGGCAGTGCTAACAGAATCCTGTCATTCACAAAGTAAATAACTGTAGGCAATGGGATAAAAATGGTTTTAATCTGGCTTGGCTGTCTCTAGGAGCTTCCACAAAACCAGGATTTGAACAAAACCTGCAGATTTCAAAAGAAATTCATTGGCAAAGCAAGTCATTTTGTTTTGAAATGTTATTTTCCATATCTGTACCAACCTAGTTTCTCAAAAGGGTAAATGGAAACATACTACTGGTATCAATGCAAACCAAAAATTTTAAACTTGGAAAGAAAGTTAATGTAACAAAAAATCCTGAATTATCCCATTTTGCTATGAAACTTGAGATTATCAGAACTGGAATTTTGTTATTTTAATGTTGCAACTAAAGGAAAAAAACCTGAGTCCAGACTACTCCTAACTTGCTCTAAAATATTATCTCTTTCAAAGCCAAGGATGATAGAATCCTTCTAGGAGCCTCCTGTCAAAAGTAGAAATTTCCTGCTCTCAATCATTTCCTAGCCCTGAAGCTTGTAATGCTTGAAGTGAGTTTGTCTGGAGTTATTAATTTTCTCCAAGTCTTTCAGAAGGAGAACCATCAAAAATAGATGCATGCAAATGTATCATTTAACTAAAAAGCATAATGCATGCAAAATTTGGCCTTGAGTAAAAGATATCAAGTAGGTCACTTTAATCACTGACTTGGATGTTTTTTAGTTCAAGTCTTTCTGTCAAAATTTCAAGACCTTGTAAAAAGTGAAGAAAATGTATTTTCCATTGCAAACTTGGTGATGTCCTGACCCTTCCAGTTTGCTCTCACTCAGGCGGGGCAGAGTAGTTCCTCAATCCTCCACACCTACATGTTTTACTACTCCTGGGCACACTGGTTTTTGGTCCCATTTATACAGAAATAACAAATGAAGGCTTTTTAGTGTTCTGGGGAGACTGCATACTAAATTTCCAAGAATTTGGAATTGCTAAGAATTCTGGATACTCGATTCCCTTTAAAATTGATGTCCTGTGCTCCCTGTGGTTTTTTGTATCCAGAACCTGCACCTGAAGCTGTTTCACAAGTGCTTTTGGTAGTATCATATCATTTCTCCTGCCTTTTCAAGCACCAATGGAGCCTGCACTAGCAGTGATGGGCAGATTTCAGTTTTTCAAGATGACATTTCTCTTCCCTAGAAGCTCAAAATTCTATCACACCTGCATTCCCATCCCCCCTCAGGAAGATCTTTAGGGTACACATTTATTTCTTATCTTTCTGATTTGAAGACAGCAGTAAAAATATTTTAACTGCTTTTTAAGTAATATGTTGATTGACCCAGGTCCCTTTGATGATTTGCATGTCTTAACAAGCACATAAAAACATCTGGTGAGAAAAAAGAATGAACTAACTCAAACAGCACTGCTGCAATACTTTTCATTTACAACCCAATGAAACACAACCTTTTATACCTAAGCATTATATTTCTTTTACCACCTTTCATTTCATAGCATTTTTGCACATGGAGAGGAATATGCCTGGTTTAATTTGCTTTTACAACTGTGTTGTATAGGCTTTGCTGGGATTTTGTGGATCACAGATGGAGAAACATTGGACTAGAAACTGTGTAACTATCTCACCGTTCCTCACCTACATGCAATTGTCTGTAAAATCTTAAAACTCCTTTACTTTTTTATGGGCTCTTGGGATCCTATTTTCCCATTGAAAGTTGAAAATCCATATAATTTTTAGTGGCATTCCATTGTGTTATTCCCAAAAGACTTTTGTTTAAACTCAAACAGATGCTTTGATTTCTTTTTTCCCTTTTTTTTTTTTTTCTCTAGATGACAACTTACTAGCACAATAAACTTCCTCTTTACGTGACTGTTCTGAGCTTTTTTTGTTATCCCAAATGGACTCATTGCATTTAGATAATACACTTATTTACAACCCCACTCAAACCATCTGCTCCTTTTAATGTACTTTTTTCTTTCTTGAAAGGTCTTAAAACTTCAAGATGAATCTATTGTGGTATGAAAATGTTGATGGTTGTAAAAATTAAGAGGACTGGGAGAGAAGGCTCCTCTGGGGTGAGTCACTGCCATCCCATCTTCTGAGCCTTAGATGAAGATCAGGACACGTTATCCCTGAGGAGCTTGGCTCCTGGAAAGGAAAATATTCACTAACATTCACCATTGCCTGAGATCAGGGGTCCAGCAGGTTTCCAGCCTGCCTCTGGTCTGCCCAGCCAGTCTGCTTGTCCCTGTTTGAGTGCTGGGAGGCTTTGGGATGTCTTGCCCATAGCCTTGCTAAGAAGAAAGAAAATTGCATGCACTGATCTCCTCAGAGCAGGCTGTCGCACAGCAGCTGGCCACACTGAGCAGTTTCCTCTTGGTAAATCCTTACTGCTCCTCCTCATTGTCTTGTCCTTCATATATTTGGCAGTGGCTCCTGTGAGGATGTGCTGCACAATTTTGTCAAGGAAGTGAGGTTAGACTTCCCCACCTGTAGCTCCCTCTGCCTTTTATTGAGGGTGGTTTGCCACAGCTTTTCAAATGTGAACATTACCTGCCATGAATCAATAGATCAGCAGTCTTACATGTGGCCTGTCCAAATCTCAGGGGTCATCCAGGTCCTGCAAACCCCTAATCCCTGATCCTTGCCCATCATGGGCAGTGGTCTCTGCCCCAGCCTTAGCTCATGGAAGGAAAGGGCTCCACATTAATATTTTGTGCACCAAGTGCTACTGATGAATGCCACAGTTAGAAAGAAGTGCTGGGATTGAACAGCTGGGAGGACACAGATGGAGTAAGAAATGGTAAATGGCTGACAGCCACATCAACAGACAAAGGATATGTGTTATTTATTTTGGGTTGTTGATGTTGAAGACAAAGCAAATTTAAGTATTTGGGAATGAAGCAGATGGGATGGACGTGGCTTCCAGAAGCATGGGAAGAGGACAACATTTCACCAAATGCGTATGTCAAGTCATATGCCAGCAGAGATCACAAAAATAGATATTTACATTTGCAGTAACTCTGTAGCAGCTTTCTGCGAGGCGGAAAACAAAGCTTTTCTGTCAGCCATTGGAGAATGAACGTGCTCTTCCTGGAACAATCTGTACTTTGAAACTGCATATCTGGTGCTGGAAGTAAACTGATGGAGCTAATGAGAGCTATTACAAGCTCCACACGATTGTAATTCATGTCTTTCTAGAATCCACACGCTGCAGATGTGAAAGACACAAACCCATGGGCAGCAGAGGCTGAACTGCAGAGCCCTCCCAGCCTTAGGGCCAGGCGTGCTCCAGCTCCTGCCACAGCATCACAGCCCCTCATTTCCCACCTTCCCTTCCTCCCACCAGCACTTTCCATGCAGACCATGAGATCTTCCTCATGTTTCTGTACACCATGGGACCTGTGCCTTGGCTGAGGTCTGTGACTGCAATAAAAACGTGCCACTCACCTCTTTTTTAGCAGGTTTCAGTAAGAATAAACACTTTACATTTCTTTAGATCCTCTCTGCTGGCTTCTCCCCACTTGGAGAATACACATCACATCAAGAGCTCACAGCATTCAATGTCAGCAGTTTATCTGGTGAGAGAGAAAAAGAAGCCTGGTCCTTTTAAATTAGCGAATATTTGCTCCAAGATTTAGTGATTTGGATTATATATTAAAGCTTAAATAGCCCGAGGTGAAAAATAGAAAGAAATTAGCTGGTTTACTGAATATGATGATAGGAGAGAAGCATATAATTAGATTGAATAGACATAAAATCACCTCTTTAAAATCTGCTCATTATTGTTTTAATACTTGGAATGTGCATTTGCCATGGTGGTTGTGTGCAGCTAAAGCTAAATTACTGCTGCAGCAAGGCTGTTGTTCAGGTCCTTGGATTTTGTACCTGCCCCTTTTCCTGAGGAATTCTCTTTTTATCTTTAAATACCTTTCCCCTAAAAAAACCCAAAAACAGGAGCAAAAGGAAACGGAAAAAATCTTCTGTCATAGAGGAATACTGCATAACTCACCAAATTCCCCTTTTCTCCTATAATTGTATGATTTTTTCATGGAAAGGCAAAAGCGTATTGAAGGATTGCTACGGGCTAAGAAGAGGGGGATGTCGAAGGATTTTTTGAAATGCTGTGAAATTTACTTTTCAATTGTGACCAGTAGAAATTTAGAAGGTTATTAATGAGAATTCATACTGAGCTGCACATTTTCTACTTAAGCTAAATGTAGCATTTGTCAGAGAAAGTAATTTTCCTGTCTATTTGTATTCATCACAATTATATATACCATGTTTTATGCTTTTGCTATACAAAGAGGTGTATTTTCCTCTAGGTGTATTATCCATGACTACAGTACAAGAAAAAGAATTGATTTCCTCTCCAATATTTTTATGAACTATCGTCAAACGGATGCTATTGGGTTTGTAATCAAACATATTGTGCTGTAGTGCCAGAGTGGCAGTCAGAAAACCACCCTTGAGTAACTTGTGAAAAATTAAGTAATTTCCCTAATATTTCAGAAATAAGAATGTGCTTTTTTTTCCTCAAAAGTAGTCCAAAGTTCAAAACCCTTTTTTCTTTCTTTTTTTCCCCCCCATTTCAGGCAAGTTAACAGGTGTTTTTCCAATTTTGTAAACAGTCACACTGCATTTGTTAACATGATAGTCTTCAAGTAATTTGAATTACTTCAGTGAAAACAGCTCCTAATGTTTTGAGGTCCAATTGCACAGCAGCCTGCAGTTAATAAAGCACATTCAGACATGCAGTGTGAACCTCCTGGGATCACACCCATCTTTTCCTTTCTCCATAAGGAATCACAGCTATGCCTCGTTTGGGAAGAGCACTGGGTCTCCATCCTCCCAAGACAGATGTGCCAGTCTAGCAGGGATGCATGGAAAGCTCCCTGTGCTATTCAAACCAGCACACCTCTTAAGACAATAAAGTGTCTAAGCCCTGCATTATTAACGACCAAAAAGCCTTCTCTTCCCGGGCAGAGTGCTCAATCATTTAAAGTTCTCCCCGGAAATTAGCAGCAGCGCTGTAATGGTGCAGCTGGCTGTAAACGGAGGCAGGTTGCCCGTGGCAATGTCAGGGGATGGCGCCAGGCTGAGGGCGCTGGCAGTAACGCGTGCTGACAGCTGCCCCAGCACTGCTCCTCCCGGGCTGCGCGATGGCAGCGGAGGGGATGGGCACGGACCGGCACCGGCAGCGGGACCACGGCGGAGCGCTGATCCAGCGCCGGAGCTCTGCCCCAGAACCGGAGCACTGCTCCAGAACCACGGCAGAGTGCTGATCCAGCGCCGGAGCTCTGCCCCAGAACCGGAGCACTGCTCCAGAACCACGGCACTGCCCCAGAACCACGGCACTGCTCCAGAACCACGGCGGAGTGCTGATCCAGCGCCGGAGCACTGCTCCAGAACCGGAGCACTGCTCCAGAACCACGGCGGAGTGCTGATCCAGCGCCGGAGCTCTGCCCCAGAACCGGAGCACTGCTCCAGAACCACGGCAGAGTGCTGATCCAGCACCGGAGCACTGCTCCAGAACCGGAGCACTGCTCCAGAACCACGGCACTGCTCCAGAACCGGAGCACTGCTCCAGAACCACGGCGGAGCGCTGATCCAGCGCCGGAGCACTGCTCCAGAACCGGAGCACTGCTCCAGAACCACGGCACTGCTCCAGAACCACGG
>JAOTQP010000724.1:5450521-5462706 GCA_026413545.1 Cichladusa arquata
GGAGCACTGCTCCAGAACCACGGCGGAGTGCTGATCCAGCGCCGGAGCACTGCTCCAGAACCACGGAACTTTTCCAGAACCACGGCGGAGTGCTGATCCAGCGCCGGAGCACTGCTCCAGAACCACGGCACTGCTCCAGAACCATGGCAGTGTGCTGATCCAGCGCCGGAGCACTGCCCCAGAACCGGAGCACTGCCCCAGAACCACGGCACTGCCCCAGAACCACGGCACTGCCCCAGAACCGGAGCACTGCCCCGGAACCGGAGCACTGCCCCAGAACCACGGCTCTGCTCCAGAACCGGAGCACTGCCCCAGAACCACGGCATTGCCCTGTTCCAGAATCACTGCCCTGCCCTGCTCCAGCAGCACTGCCCTGCCCAGAACCCAGCAAACAAGGCCTGCCCAAAGAGCGTTTTCCTGCTCGTGGGATTGAAGTAACCAAGACTTTGACTGCTGTTTGCATTCTGGGAACGTGCTGTTCTGACCTTTCTGGTGCCTTCCCTCTAAGCTGCTTTCATAACTCGCTGAATACTTAAAAGGATGAGTAGTAGAAGTAGCAAAACTTAGCAGGTAGCTTTAGAAAGATGGGATAATCTGTTACAATTCTCCTTTTCAATGAGTCACTGTGCTTTGGATGGACACCATTCCCGTCTGCATTTCTCAAAAGATGCAGCACTGATTTAAGTGTATTGACTAAAGATAAACCACTGGTCTACATCTCACTCAAATGTGATTTTCTCTCTGTTTACTTAAGGGGTTTTTTTATCTTTTTCCATGTAAGTCTCAAATACTTTATTGCCAGTGTTTATCTGCTTTGATAGCCTGAATGTTAAAGTAATGGATTTTTAGGCTTCATCATATTAATCAATAACAAAATGGCACATTTAACTTCCTCATAACAACTGTAGTAAATATAGTGGTAAATATCAGATTCTGTGTAAATATTTTGAGAATGGGGTGCTCTTGGTAATTTGAAGAGAGAATTGTGAAATGAAATAAAAAGCAATACTATTTAAATAAGGGCATGGCAAAATTGACTCTTGTTTACATTTCACAAGTCAAATGAAGCATCTGACTTGTACGTTTTTGGATTTGTTTGTTTTTAAATAAAGAAGTAGTAAAAGTGGTATATAATACATTTATACTAAGTACTAAGTAAAGTTTTAAGACTTGAAAGAAATATCTCTTTCATATAGGCATTTATTGTTCAATTTATCTCATCAGGTTTGAGAAATTGTCCTCAGGCTTTTCAGTTTATAGGCCTATTAGTGTTATTGTAAACACTTGCAAAGTCACTCTCAAAGTTCTGACAATAAAAGGAGATCCTAGATGAGTAGAAAGGGTAATTTCATGGAGAAGCTTTCATGGCATTCTGTTGTCTTTATGCTGGACATTACTGATCAAGTCACTGGACAGATGCCATGCAATGGGAAGGTATTTTAGTGCCCTGTGAGATGGGATGGCACAGAGGAGGTGGTGTCTCTTGTTGCACAGAATAGAACCTCACCAGGAATCTGTATTCTTTGAGTCATATTTTCAGAATTGCATTTCTGTGCCCCTTTCGGCTGGAATCAAGGTACAATCAAACTTGAGATTTATAATTAGAAATTGATTTTTTTTGGATTTGTGTGACTTAAAGCTCTGGTTGGTGCATGCCTTATGATTGGCAACCTTAGCCAAGGAGACAAGATTGAAAAGGTCACCAAGTTATCCATCCTTTAACTCACAGTGATAAATCCAGGCAATGATTGAAGGAGAGAAGCAGATGGGCTGGAGAAACTTATCTCAGAGTTTGCTGTGCTTTCTGTCTAGGGATACTGATAAGGTGTAAATCACATGCTCCAGGTGAAGGTTATCTGTCCCAGCATTGGGGCATGTCTGCCAGAGCTTCCAAGAAGTCCCAGAATGTGGAGGTGATCTTTGTACTGCAAACTGTGAGACAGAGTGATGTCCAGCACAGCTCATGGAAACCACTGAAATCTCCTTCCCAGCCTTTAGTCCTGGGGTAACAAGCAAAAGCTGAACACTTGCTCAGCATGAAAACCAAATGTGAGACAGAAACCCTGAGGCAGAGCAGGTGCATGGTCACACCTGTGATTCAAGGAGAGTGCTGCAGGTGGTCAGCAGTGTGCCATGGGATTTCTTGGACCAGCAGAAGTCCTGCTACTCCCACCATGTCAGGACTGCCCTTCCCCATTCCTGGGACACTCAGAGAACTCTGTGCCTGTTGTTGGGCTCTCTCTTCCTTTGGCAGTAGATTCTGCTTCTAGGTCCAGGAGTTCTGGTTCTCTGCTGCTGCAGCAGCACTTTCTCTGCCCCAAAACAGGGGCAATTGGTGCTGTGGTGGTTTATGTAGTCTGGAGGAATGCTCATCTCTGCGAGATATATTCTGGAGGAACAGTGAAATAGTGTGTATGTTTTTGCATGATGTTGAGAAAAATTAATTACAGCTAAGAATGTTCTGCTCAATTATGAGAAGAGATTGTCTTGGATTACTAGGATAGAGATGAGAATGCTTATATGGCAGGCATAGGCAGCTGTAGGAAAAGAGAAGGGTCAGACGGGGAACAAATGCTGCTCTAGAAGATGAATATTTTATCTGTTTTACCTGAATTGTACCTCAGCCAAAGGCCTAGACAACACAGTGTAAAAGAGAGAAGGACATCTCAAAATAAAAAGCTTTCAGTTCACTAAAACTTCATTTATTATGGGCTTGAGAAGCAGCTAAAATAGGAAAGTGCTGAATGGGCCTGCTCGGAAGCATAAAGCAGGAAAGCCTTCTTTCACTTACTGATTCCATTTTGGTTGCCATCCACCTCCATCATGTTTATCCTCTCGAGAGCTCAGGCCAGGAGGCTTCTCCCCTGGCACAGTGCCCTCCAGGCATAGCTGCAGTACAGACAAGACCCAAATAAAGCTGTTTCCTCTCAGAGGAGTGAATGCTCTTGGAGGAATACAGGTCAGAGCAGGCATGGCTGAGGCTCACAGGGACAGTGGGGCTTTGGTAGCAGAGAGTGGCTTCAGATTTTACCCAGTGACTTTAAAGATGTTTTTTCCTCTGGTGTTTCCTGAGTTATCTGAGCCTCCTTCCACAATAATAATTTTACAGATAGTATAAATAATGCTTGTTAATCCAAGCATTTTTTTATGTCTTCTCTTGTCAAGCCAACTTTTCCAACTTCTCACAGTGTCAGATTGTATATTATGGTGTTCATATCAGAGAGAAAAGTTGGATTATGAGCACTGAAGCATAGTCAAGGTGATATAATTTAAAAAGAGAAAATCTGAAACTGCATCCATTGGTCTCATTGCAGTCACAGCTTTTTATAGGAAACTAAACAATGGTTAAAATACACATCAAGAGAAGGGTAAAGGTTAAACATATTTGTGATTTTCTTTTTAATGCCTCTTTCCAATCCACAAATATGCCTTTGCAGGAGGGAAATGCCTGCAATGGTATTTATTTACATGTGTGTAGGTGGAAGGTATTTGCAATGTGTTGAGTCGTGGCCAGGGAGAACAGCACCTACACATCTGTCCTGAACTTAGCCCTGCCCTTGAGATGGAAGATTTCCACCCTTCTGATTCTCAGGAGGAAAACAAACCCCAGGTGTACAAAGCAAAGCAGGTGGTGGTGTTTTACTCTCCTGATTTGACTTGAAAGAGATGTAATTCAGTTGAGCTGTGGCCAGAAGGTATCTTCTGCTGGCCCCAGCTGGTTTTGGACCATCAGGTTGATAATATACTCTTAGAAAAATGTCATGATTTACAGGTCTGTAAGGGTTCAAGGATCAGAGCAGTTAGTGCTTACCATGCAGTGAGTGCACTAGATGTGTCATAAAGCTGGCTGGTTTCACTGGGATCTGTGAAATCCCACAGTTCTTCCTTGGGGTGCAGTGTAGTGCTGGTGGCCCCAGCAGCTCTTCAGGGAGCCTTGGGATGGACCAGCACTTGAAGAGAACTTGCCTATCCAAAGGCTGAATGTCTGCTTGGGAACACAACACTCCAACCATTTTACTAAGAGCCAGAATTCAAAATAAAATTCTTTTCATAGAGCCTGTTGGAGAATACATTTACATTCAGCAATGTTTCATGTAGCTCCATAAATAGTCCACATGCAGAAACAACGCAGGAACACATTTGCAGTTCTCTCTCTACTCAGTTTTCCCATCCTCCCTCTCTCGACCTTTCCTTTCAGGGGCTTTGGCAGATTAACCTCATCAAGTTAAATTCAATATGTATTGAGGCCCTGTGTGCTCAGAAAGGCTGTTCCTTTTCCAGCTTTATCTGCCCATCCAGTAAGATGTCACTGCCTCTCTCACTGCCATTATAAATTCCATGTCACTTTATACTGTGTTCTCCTTCATGCACATCATCTCTTCCTACATCCTTTTTTCTAGAATTGAGTACAATAGTGTGTGTATATGTAATATGAAAAATAATTGATTTAAAATATTTATAATAAATTTTATAGGCCATTAGTCAGCAATTAAATGTGTGGAACATAAAGGTCCATTTTTTTCATGAAGTCAGAATTTTCAGAAAAGAAGAACTACCTAGGATCAGATTGGTGCTGTGGTGGAGGAGATCTGCAAGGTGTCAATGTCAGCCTCAGCAGGGACAGAACTGGAAGAAATGGAGCAGGGCTTGTAGGAGGTCAGACACAGATGAGGTGGCCAAGAGCTGGTTAGGAGCCAGCTGGAAATGTAGAAAACTGGAGTCTGAGTTTGACATTGCTGAGATAATTACCAGGGAAAGGAAGGGGTGGTGAGTCTGAAAATGCAGAAATACTGAGGCAGCTCATCCATGGACTAGAGAGGCAGCTCTGGCAGGAGGATGAAGAAAAGGACAAGGTACAAAAGTGAATTAAAAATTATGTTCAGGTAAACTTGAAAGTTGTGTAAACTTACTGCTGAATATACTGACTCTTTCCTAGGAAAACATGGGAACATAGGATGGCATGTTGCAAGATCACAGGATCACAGGATCTCGAGGTTGGAAGGGACCTTCAGGATCATTGAGTCCAGATATGTGATGTGGCACTGGCACAGGCTGCTGGTGCAGGAGTGAGCTGGGATGATGAAAACCTTCCTGGGGATTTAAGGAAGGTTTAAAATAATAACTCTGTAAACACAGACCAAAAACCCTTCTTGCACCTTGCCTCAAACACAGCTCAGGGTGGTTGTGAGCAGGGTCTGCAGAGGTAGCCAAGCCTCTATGTGCCTTGAGAAACCAGAGGAATCTGTCTTTTATCCCCTCCTACCCAGACTGACAGCAAAATGAAAGCTGCAGCAAGGTTTGTCGTTTGTCTAAGAGCTGTAACCTCTCAGCAACTCTACTGTTATATCTGATGGTGAGAAACACTTGAATTTGAACCAAGTCAGTCTTTTGACAGAAGATGGGAGAAACCATTTGAATAAAGAAAATATTCTTGTGCCAGCCCTTCCCTTGAAGTGACACCAAAGTTCTCTGGAGTGCTTTGGCTCCTGCCATCACTCGCCCTTTCCACAGGTTTGAAACTACTTTTTTCTCACAGCTGTAATCCATATAATCCTACTATGTGAGCTTAGATAAGAATTAAATTAGCAGCAGAGTATTGTAAGTGGAAAATTGGCTTGTAGAATTCTACACAGAAACTGAGCACCGCTCACTTTGGGGGCAGTCAGCACAGGGGGGTCAGGGATATTAATTGTTCCCATTTTCTCAATGAGCCTGGTTTTTCACCTTGTACTAAATTGAGAAAACCATGGAACACTACTCAGTATTTACCATCCAACTTAATTGAATAAATATTGGAATGCTTGAAATAAAAGTTTTCATAGCATAAGTAAGGCTCTTCATATTCTTTCTTTTAAAAGCACAAAAAAGACCTGAAACAACAACTCTTTAATAATACAGTAGTACTACAGTTAGGAATTGAAAGCATGCAAGCTTCCAATCAGCTCATCTGCTCCCTTATGGCAAACAGCATAAATGTTTTGGAGGCCTCAAATGTGCTTTTATCACTTGCAAGGTAGGAAATAATTCTGCAAAAGTCATCAAAGGAAACCATGCTTCTGTAAATGGGGCTCTTGTATCACTGTAAGCATGCTGTGTCTAACTTGCTTGGATGTCTTTGCCATAAGCATGTACACAATTCCTGGTCTATTAGGAACTTGATATTTTTAGGCTGCTGTTTCTATAGCTGAAGATAACATTCAACTTCACATTTGAGATCCGTGGTATGTGATACTACGAGAAATGCTGATTTAAGGGAAATAATGGCATTAGAAGTAAATAACTATTTTTAAAAAATTAAGTATAATTAGATTATACAGCAGCATGAATCAACTCTTCATTGTGATGATTTTTCTCCTTGGGGGTGACTGAGACTGGCTGTTTGTAGAGGTTGTAGCAGTTGCAATAACCAGGTTTGTAGTGCGAGCGTAGGCGGCAAAGCAATTTCTACAGAGAGCACAGAAACAGCAGCTCCTTAAACTGGCACTTTGCATGAGGGGCAGCTCTGTGTGAGGTGAGAGGCGGGGAACATGTTCTGTACAAGCACACAGCACAGCCAAAGGTCTGCAGAGCACTGATAAAACCCTGTCCTGTCAATGGCACAGCACACACAGTGGAGAGGATGAAAGATTACAGCTGTGGCTGTGACCCTCCCTGGCACAGCACTGAACCAGACTGGAATATTAACTCTGGGCTTTGAGGTCCCTGAAACTTCAGAAGGGCTTAGGGAACCTCCGGCCTCCCTGCCCAGCTGTATCACATCCTCTGTAAAATAACAGACCAAAAATAATCTCCCATTGTCTAGGAGATCTAATTTATAGAAGTTAAGGAATAGAGATGCTTCTGGAAATTCATTCTGTGTGCATCCTAAATTCATGGATTTTCAGTCAGGCTGAGAGGTTCCTGCAGCCTTTAAAGTGGCTATAATTCAAAATGTTTGTAGTAGCAACCCCCAGGAGCCAAAACATGCAGCATGCCTAACTCACACCTGCAGAGAACACTTTAAAATGTCTACCTCCCCTTGCTTCCCGTTCCCACTGGCTTGTTAGATGAGATGCTACTCTTTGTTGTCATATCAGTTTTGCTCCCTCATCTCCCTGTCTGTGTGGAGCTCTGACGTGCACGTGGCAGGAACGGCCTCTGCTTTGATTTCAAACCGAGTCTGTGGCAGCACAGCACGCTTCAGTCTGGAGCAGGAGAGGGAAAGGAGAGAAAAAGAGAAGGCTGAGGTAGTTAGGAGGCAGTGGGCGACCTGGATTATAGCTGGTTATAAAAAGCAGCTCTGTGTGGGCTGGAAGTGCCTGCAGCGGATTAATGCACTGCCAGGTTCCCTCTGCAGGTGGCTGGGGGAGTTTGTGTGGCTGACAGGGCCTCCCAGGTCCCACCTGGCTGGGTTTTCCAGGTGTTATTGTCCCTGTCAGACGGACTCAGTTTAAATTCAGAGCTATCTCTGTGACACCAGTGCCTTCCATCAACACCTGGCCCGTGGGAAGCTGGCACCCCACACTGCACCCACACTTTCCTCCTGCAGGTCTCCACTTACGCTGACCTCGATTTCTTTTGCAGCATTACTTCTTTCCTTAAGTTTTTCTGCTGAATGAAATGCCAGCAGATAACATCAGTGCTACTCATAATTTAATAGTTCCAAATACGGGTTGGAGCCTGACTCAACATCCTCTTTCAGTAGACAGCTTGATATTTTGATAATATTTGCCTGTAACTCCCTACACTGGGGACTAGCAAGCACAAGAAACACAACTTCAGATATATAAATATCTTACAGGCCTCCCCACCTCGTTTTTGGCAGCTGTCAGAGGTAGCCCTGGTGTATTCCTCTCTCCTGGCCCAAAGGGAGGGGTGGCTGTGCTCAACATCCCTCTCTGCAGCTGCTCTGTTTCCCTCTCAGGGAGTCCCTGCTTGTCCACAACTGCTGATTTTCTACACCCATTCAGCCACCTGAATTTCAAGTGCTTTTCCTTGATGCTGGTATTATCTTGGCTTCTGGAGGGATAATGGCAGCAGGTGAGGCAACTTGTCTCCTTCAGATAATTTTTTTTTTTAATATCCTTCTGAGAGGAGCCACAGAGCAGAAAGATAAGCAAAGATCTTCTAATATTGCTGGATTCTGGTTAATCGAGAAAGAAAATTTAGAGAATACAGTACATCCAGGAAGAAGGATGTCTTCCAAAATCCCTGTTTTTCAGAGCAGACTGTTTTGAGGATCAGAAATGAAAACAAGAGATGCAATTTTCCAGAGTTGAGAGAAAGCTTTAAGAGAACCAATTTCTCCAAAGCCACAGTGATTCCTTTTTACTGGAATTTGTCCCTTCAGCAGTATAAATGGATACTCTTGGTTGGATGTGTTCTCAGGCCTAGAGAATAGGGCTTTGAGGGGAAAAAAAAAGGCAATAAAAAAATCAAAAGCTGTTTTTACAGACTGTTTTACCTGTGGGTGTCACATCTACACAGAAGGAACATTTTCCCAGCCTTTGTATTTGGCCTCCACGTTTCAGCCCAGGGACAACCCTACTGAACCCTTACACTCCTTGCTGTAACTCTGTATGTCACATAAATTATTGTATCACCTGCCAATGGCATCAATAATGCTACTGGCCAGAGGATTCCTATTCACTCCTGCCACTGCCTTTAGAAATCAAGTAGTAACCTACTGCACTGAAACCTAACAAGACCTAAACATTTTGCAGTCACAAGATCCCATTCATACACTCAGTGACAAAACACAGGTTCAAATTGAAGTTTTTGCCTGTGCAGCTCCTGGTTTCCATGGAACAATGAGCAGTGGGGCTGTGGGACACAGTGGGGTGGAGCAGGACCTGGGGTGTGTGCTCAGAGAATTCACAAAGCAAAGGGACTGCAGCGCCTGTGATCCCTTTGGGGCAGCCCCGTCCCAGGGCTGCAGCAGCCAGGAGGGGCACAGCCCCTTCCAGCCCCTTCCAGTTCCATCCCAGCCCCTTCCAGTCCCATCCCATCCCCTTCCCAGCCCCTTCCAGCCTCTTCCAGCCCTTCCCATCCCCTTCCCAGCCCCTTCCAGTCCCATCCCAGCCCCTTCCAGCCCCTTCCAGTCCCTTCCCATCCCCTTCCCATCCCTTTCTATCCCCTGCCCAGCCCTTTTCTCCTTTGCAGCCTTTGTGATACAGGAAAAGCTTTGATCAGGCTCTTGGAAGGCCTCGTGAGGAAGCCGTGGTTCCAGGAAAAGTGGGCACTCATACTGGAGTGTTATTTGTATTTTCTAAATCACAAGGGACTAAATGGAGTTTGTTGCACACCAGCCACACGGATTTATGGTGAGCAAGTGCTGACACAGAGCACATACCTCTAAGAAAGTGAACTGTAAACTGCTAATCCCTCTCTCTCTTTTCCATGAGACTACATTTCTTACAAGACGCAGTTTAACCTGAAACTTGACCTGTCTTCCGAAGAAATTAGTTCAATCAATAATTGCTCTCTACTTAGGGGCCAAGGGAAAACAGTGGAACTTGCAAAGCTGCTTTGAAATTCATTTCCAGTGAGGTGAAAGCTCATCTTAAAAATTGAAATTTCTCTCTGATTACTGCTGCAGGTAGATTAAAAATCTCTCCTGGTAAGATTATAACAACTTGTCACAGCGAAGAGCTTAATGATATTATTTTTTTTTCCTTGCAATACTAGTGATTGTGATAAAACTCCAGCACCTTAATCATTAAGATATGCACTATAAGTGTTAATTGAGATTAGAATTATGTCTGTGTTCAGAGCAGCTCCCTCTGAAATGACCTTGTCCCTGGTGCTAGTTCATTCCTATTTCACTCTTTCAATAGACACAAGGCTAATGTCATTTGAGGATTTGTTCTGATGCAACCCCTCAAGCAGCAATTTTTTGGCAGAATTGGTAAAATAAACCAATAAGGTTTTGCAGAGGTGAGTGGTTGACCACCAGCTTGCTGGCTGTGCAGGCTGCAGAGAGCAGTGCTGGCTCCCTGCTGCAGCTGGTGGCCTCAGCTGCAGTGTCCCCTCTGCAGCAGGAGAGGTGCAGGCGTGGAATTTGTCTGTCAGTGACAAATAAGTGATTAAAATCCTGTGCTGTCACTCAGATCCTCAAAGTACCATTTAAATGAATATTCTTACCATGGATTAACCACATGAAATCCACTTGAGGCAATAGCAGGATGCTGTGCTGCCAAGACGATTCCTGTCACTTAACTTGTATTTCCTCTCTCCTGCAAAGTCCCTCTTTGTGCTGCTAATGCAGCCTAAAAGGTGTCTGCATATCCATGTAAGTGAAGTTGCTCATACAGGGCATAAATGTCAAGAAGTCTGTGCTCCCAGTAAAATCTCTCAACCATTACAGGATTTGCTTTGATGCCAGACTTTGTGTGAATGGAAGGTGATATATTTATGCTTCAATATAGCTGAGCACTTCCTAAAGAGGAAGTTGTGAGGCATGCTAGATTATTTGCCAAGGGATTGCAAATGTCACAGGCTGCAAATATGTGAGTTCAGAGAAAGAAAAATGCACTAGTGCTCTCCGTTTAGCCAAAATGTCTAGCCCATGTTCCCAGCTCTATGCCACACACTTCATATGGAAACTGGAAACAATTGTACCAACAAATAAATATCCAAATGATCAAACATGGAAGAGCTGATAAACAGGAGGTGTCCTCAATGCCTTCTTTGAGACATGGACTGACAATTTCCCTGGTGAGCACTGGGTCAAGTATTGTGATTTTGCTCTAGAGCCACATTGTGAACCCAATCACTCCTCTGAATAATCCATTGATCCAAAAGTGAAAGAGCTGAGCACAGCTCTTTCTTGTCTGGAAACAGCTGCTCAGCACTGGCAGAACCCACCCCACATTTGCCTGGCAAAGGCCAAGGTGTTTTCTCTTGAACCCTACTTGCTCCTGGCAACTGGCACACGGAAAATGAGAAAAATCCACAAATCTCTCATGTGCTCTGGTCTCCTACCATAGCTCACACAGACAAGCAGTGTTTAGTGGTTTAACCACAGATGCCCTTCACTGATGGCACAGTCACCTTTGGAGAAGAGTTAATCTTTGGAAGTTGGGAGGATTTAATGCCAGAAGTTAACAGGCTGCTTGGAGAGTGCTCACTGGTTCTGTGCTTGTAGCTTGAGGCAGCATTCCTGAGACACAAAAATCCTCTGCACTAAAAACATTTCTCTCCCAGAAGGTGCCATAGTAACTACTAAAAATTTTTCTAAAACTAAAGATGATTTGGAAAAGAGCATAAATTACTCTGTTTTGCAGGACCACTTAATAGATACCAACTAGTTAATAGATAAATCTTCCTAACTCAGGAAGTTAAAAATATAGAGAGTCTTAAGTCTATACATTCTTATCACTATCTGGGGTGTCCTAAATGTGCATCTTTCAAGTCCATAAATATCTCAGAATCACTAGAGAGAAAACACTTAGTGTGCTGATGGATTTTCTTTTGACTCTTTAATGAAGCTAATAGACTCGTAAAAAGCATTTGGTAAGGTGGGAGAGGGAGGGAGGGAGACAGATTTTAAAAAAGCTTTTTGAAATCTACGGTCTTCAGAGCTTTTCCCTGAGGTGCTTGGAGATTTCCTCTGTTCAGAATCACACTGTGGAAAGGGCATCAACAACACAGAGAGCATCAGTAAACAGATGAAAACCAGTGCACAAAGTAATGTCAGCACAACTTGGGAGCACTCCCCCAGACTTCAGTCCATGTCTATAATATTGCAGATTTCAAAGGTTCCATTAGTTTTTGGTGGCTTCACATGCAGTATTTTCAATTAAGAAAAAAAACCAACAAAACAAACAAACAAACCTCCCACACAAAACAAAAGCCTTCATCTCCTTCTCTGTTTTAGACTGTGCTGGGTTGTGGCAGCAGCTCTGATTGCAGGGGGTGGCAGGAGCAGAGGCTGCAGGGCTGCTGCCCTTTCCTTTCTGCACCAGCCCTGCGGGGCTGAAGCTGCCACCTGAGTGACATGGACATGTCTGTGAGAGCAGAGCAGGCAGGGGGGAGAGAAAAGAAGGGGGAAAAAAAAAAGACATAAGCCAAAGAAGTTCCTCAGGGATTCTCTCTGCTCACCTGATAGAGAGGGGGTTTAGAATGGGGAAAAAGGGGTGCAGCACAATGAAACCCTGGAGCTGAAGGCAAGGGTGGCTGGCAGGAGTCAGAGTGGGGCTGGGATG